>CACTHL010000592.1:2400000-3000000 GCA_902712375.1 Dioscorea dumetorum | reverse complement strand
TATATAGACAAAATCAAAGGCAGGATAAAGGACATAATAACTCCGGATCCATTTCAACTTCGGTGGTGGCATAATTTTAGTTTTACTGGAATTTAGTAAATAAACAATAAACATGGCGTAAGGACATCATTATAACATACGACTCACCCTCTAGGTCCAGCATCACCTTCACCTCGAACACGAAGAGTACTACCTTTGCTAACTCCAGGAGGAATTTTTACTTTAATATCTTTCTTGACACGTATACGCCCTTCCCCAGCACATTTCCGGCAATACTCTGAAATTATTTCACCTTCACCTCCACAAGTAGGACAGATGGAAACCTACAAGCAAAATAGTTTATAAGCTCAAGAAGATTTGATCTGCTAGCCCAACAAGGACATTAAGTACTTTATGGACAATTAAACAGACATAAAAAAAAAAAAAAAAAAAAAAAAGAATTTTTGTCCCAAATCTGTCTTTCTTAAGGTTTCCATGCAGACGAAAGATTAGGGCACTGGACTCTTGTCACATGAGTGGGCATCAGCAATGGTATCTTGCAAATAATTTTAATGTAGTAAAATCTTATGTTCATGATCCAATTTTTTATGCTAATTCTGTGAGTCGCTCTTCATCTAAAAATGAAAGCATTTTTTGCAACCATGCTACCTGCTAACTTATTCTCAACAAACCTAACTTTGTACAAAGAAATTAGTAACCCTACAAAGACATGCTAATTTAGGAACACCAATTATACAGTTTAGTTTAGACCAGAAAGATAGCAGCTACATAACTGGGAGAACAATTACACAGTTTAGTTTAAACCACAAAGATAGCAGCTACATACCTGGGAGAACAGACCAAAAGCTGTTTGCTCAGTTCGCATAACTTGACCTCGACCACCGCAGGTTGAGCATATTCTCATTTTAGCTCCTGTCTTTGATCCAGTACCAGAACAGACCTCACATGTTTCCAAATGAGAAAGCACAATTTCTTTTTCTGCTCCAAAGACAGCCTCTGAGAACCCCAAAATCATGTCATATCTGAGGAATCACATTGATGCCATTAGTGAACAAACAGAATAATCATCATGTCATAAGTTAACAAGGTATACAAGAAGCTTAACTAAATCATTTTCAACAACCTCAACCAATGTTGTCAAGAATAAATGAGAATTAACAAGTAACAAAAGGTCTTGTAGTGCTACAAACCAAACATAGGTCTGATTCAACCCAAGAAATTAAGTTGACAGGATGAATAAATGCAAATGGAAAATTGCAACTGACCGTATATCTTCACCCTTGATAACAGCATTGCGCCTGCGTGTTCTAAATGTCCCTTGGTCCATGCCAGAGAAATTACCCATACTTGCCCCAAAGAAAGTCTCAAATAGGTCAAAAGGATTTGTCTGCGTGAAAAATGAAGAAAAAAAGTGAATAAAAATGTAAGGAAAATTATGCCAAAGAATGTAAAGCCAAATTCTAGAACTGTTGCCAATAGCACACCAGAGTTTTTTTCCTTATTTTGAATTTTCTATAAATATTTACAGAGTTAAAGCCTGAAATGGCATGTGAGATTTGACTACCCGTTGTAGTCACCAAGTACATTGCCAGAGAAGCTATAAAATTAATGACTAGCATTCTCACAATGCAATGCAAATGTATGCGACAATGAAGTAATGAAATTATAAGCATTATCACCGCATAAGCTCCACCGGAGCCCCCCACTGCACTCGTGACTCCAGCTTCCCCAAATTGATCATATAATGCCCTCTTTTTATCATCTGACAGCACCTGACAATGAAGTGATTCAGCAATGAAGAAACCAAAACACTAAGGTTGAAGTTCTGAAAAACAAGACAACATTGAACTAAATAACATATAAAAACCTCAAGCAGTTAGCAAGAATCAGGATTACAAACCTCATACGCAGCACTGATCTCCTTGAATTTTTCAGTTGCTCCAGGTTGTTTATTAACGTCAGGGTGATACTTGATGAACAAAAAATAAAGTCAGTATATTACAAGAAAATAATAAAAAGATAAACCATTGGAAGTTCACCTCATTACTTCAAGTGGTGACCATAAGAAAAGACTTAACTATAACAAAACACTTGGGCTTACATCCAACACTTACTCACAACCGAAGGTCTTCCTTATTTTCTATAATTGGATATACGTGCAACCAAACAAACGATGAAATAACTCTTATTGGAATTGCCTGTAAGGGTATTCACCCCATATCTTCGGTTAGAGCCAACAAAATGAACCATATAGATAACTGGACTGACTTCATCATCCACAAATTCTAAATTAGCAACATAGACTACTACAGGATCTGTCAAAACCCAACAAAATTTCAGTATTGTAAATTTGGTGACTCTGTCAAACTACTCTCTCTCTCTCTCTCTCTCTCTCTCTCTCTCTCTCTCTCTCTCTCTCTCTGTCTTACTTTTTTTTCTTTATTAATCTGTTCTTCTTTCATGATGTTTTGCTATTTGCTGGTGCAAGAGTGCCAGATAGGATAATTTAAAAAATAACATAAAAATTAATAACATGTTTCTGTGACACACACCAAAAACCTAGTGGTGATCTCTGATCTGTATCACCTTCAAACTCAATCAAACAATAGCAATACTCATATCGAAGGTCATCTATAGACAAAGTAACATCTACATCAGACTCCTTTTTTCTCTTTTCTTATAAATACAAATGTTTCAGAAACACTAGCTCTGGCTAATAATAATAGTTTACCAGAAGATAGCTATCACCTCTACAAACTCCTAACTCAATCAAATGCCATCAATACTCACATCAAATGTTATCTGTTAACATAAAACAACTACATGAACTCCTTTTTTTCTTTCCTTTCCTATAAATACAAAATGTTACAAAAAAGAAAAAAACACCAGTACTACTTGTTAACCAAATTTCAGCAAAATTGCTACAATTATCCCAATGTTGATCTCTGATCTCTCAGCTTCTACCTCAATCAAAAGCTAGCATCACTCAAATCAAAAGGCATATATTACCATAGTAGCAACTACATCGAACTCCAAATTTTCCGCGTCTTCTAATTATAAAAGTTTCAGTAACAGTAACACTACCAAATAATCATATCTCAGCAGGAGATTGTTGCCATTGCCCCTTATACAACACTCGGGCAATCACATGCCACATTTGAATATCTAAATCAAAGCAAGCACATAACCACGAAAACCAAACACAAAATAAGAAAAAGAACAACCTGACGAGCGAGCTTCCTGTAGGCAGCCTTGATCTCCTTATTGCTAGCAGACCTCGGAACCCCAAGCGTGGAGTAATAGTCCGCCGATGCCGAGACGATGCTCCTGAACCAACCGGCGTTGCGGCCGATCAGGGTCTCCCAATCTCTCCTCCTGGTCTTCTTCTTCTTGCGGAAGCGAAGGCAGAGAGAAGAAGGATTATTCTTCAAGGGGTCATAGAGAAGGGATGATGGGCGAGAGGGGAGATAGTGGGAGAAGTCAGAGGTCGATCCGAGGAAGGGTTTGGAGGGGACGATGGGAAGAGAGGAGAGAGAAAGCGCCATTGCTACGGCTCCAAGAGCGAGAATGGAGCAAGAGGCCGAGGATGCTCCACAGTGGAAGCTGCGCGTCCGACCGGGCTCTTTGGCTTTTTATTTATTTTATTTTATTTATTTATTCATTCGTCCATTTATTTATTTATTTACTTATTTATCTATTTATTTGTCTAATATGTTTGTGCAACCAGAAGTCTATGAATTTTTAAAATTACAATTATATATTACATATATGTGTGAGGATTGAACTATTTAACAGTTTTTTGGTTATTTTTGTCGTCTTATTCTTTCTATATTTTTCTATTTGATAAAATAATTGGTGGTAAAACAAATTTTTTTAATAAATCATGTATTATATAATATGGAAAATATATTTAGGAAATAAAAATGAAATTCTTTTTTTTTTTAATAGATGTTGGTAATGCGCTATTGATTGTTATTATAAATAGGTGTCTTTTTTTTTTAAATACGGAGAAATAATCAATTTGAATCTTTGATTTTTGAGAAATGAATGAGACATCAATTCTCTCGTTATGGTAGTGGTAAATGTGTGAAATGTTTCACTGTTGAGGAAAAATTATTGTATAATTAACTATTATCTTGCAACATAATAAAATTTTAGAAAATTGTTACATAAAATATATATATATATATAAAAGAATCAAATGTCCGAGTATTAATGATGATTTGGGGAAATGTCCCAAAATATAGTTATAAAAAAATATTTTATTGTTCAGTTAACAATGTTTGATTTTTTATTTTAAAAACCAGATTAATTAACATCTCACGTCAATAATTTTGCTAAATGTTGTTGGTTGTTAAAAAATAAAAGTAAAATTCAAACAAAAAGTGAGTATTTTTTTTAACAAATTAACACAAATCATGTGTCAAAGGCATCCACATAAACTGAGAATTAAGATATTTGAGTTAAAAAAAATACCACTGAATGATAAATCTTTTGGTTAAAAAAAAAAATGTAAGCTTTTTAAAAGTTCTCTTACATTTTCCAATGACTCATTAAATTTTAATTTTTGTTTATTAAATTGACTGAAACTAAGTTTGACCTAGAAAATATACGTACCAATATGAAAAACTAATTATTAAAAACTTTGATTTTTTAATTTACGACTGCCTTTTCTTTTAACTGATCTTCTCAACTTCTCACTCTGAACTCCTTTAGTCCTTTTAATGAGTTCTTTTGGCCCATGTCTTGAAAAATTTTGGGCTTCATTTTAGAAATGAATACTAAAAGCTTTTTTTTTCAATACTAAGGACATGTTTGGTTAGTTGTAAATAACTATAAATAGCTGTAATGTAAGTGATTTTACATATAATTGATTATTTGGTTTGATGCGAAAGCTTCATTCACATATAAATAGATTTGCATTTCACCCGTTTTTACAATATTTCAACTTATATCAAAATTTTCTGTAAGTTGAAATGCAGTAAAGTATGTGTTATACACTCACCATCATGTTATCTTCAATAAAATTATAAAAATATTTAATAAATTAAATTATCTTTAAAATTGATTATAAAAATATTTTTTAAGTAATAATAAATAAATAATTATTTATTTATTTATACAAATATTTTATCATTATAATACTTTAAATAAATAAATAAATAATTAGTTCTATGAAAAGTATTAAATAATTAGAAATAATATTAACATGATTAATAGTATTAACATGATTATAAAAATAGTTTTTTATGCTTTATTTAATTTATTATTATATTTTAAATTACCAATATCTATTTAATTTATATAACAAATATTTTATGGCATATAATTCAATTATATTACAATTTGTAATTTAATAAACCACCGCTGAATTAATTAATTTTTTAAATTAGTATTTATCCTGAATAATAAGAGTTAATATAATTAATAGTTTTTAGGGATAAAATTTAAGTATAATATATAATTAAAAGATTTTATAAATACTATTAAAAAAAGTAGTGTTAATAATATGTGATAATGGAAATCTTACCATTTCACTTACATAATAATTGTACCTCTCAATTTATTTTAAACTAAATAAATAAAAAAATAAATACAACATTTCAAGTTACAACAAACCAAACAACTATGATGTAAATAGCTTTGGCTCTCTTATCAATAGATCCCATAAACTCTAGATTACGTCCAATGGTCACAAATTACACTGAAATCTTTAAATTTTGCTCTCCTCACCAATATAAGAACAAATACCCACAATAATAACATACGATCAATTTGTACAGTAATTAAAGTTATAAATAGTGCATTTGCTTTAAAAATGTGCTCATTCCACACAAATCAAAATATCCCAAATGATAACATGAGTAAAAAGATCCCAAATCTCCCTCGTAGGAGTTTTAAAGGTCGATCTCAAAGTGCACCACGAATCTATAAGAAATGTCATGATGGATGATAAATCAAACATCTCTGAATCGGCTTCTTCAATTAGGGAGTGATTTATAATTTGTGGTTTATTGACTTTTTTTTGTAGTAATAAATATGAAATATTTATACCAAATAATTCATTTTAAATACTGGCTTGGAGTATAGAATGTTCTGGAAACATTAGCTACGTGCATCTTGGTTTCTCTTTTTTATTTTTATAATTCAGATTATTTTACTGCCAAGATAAGGAATAACGTCATAAACCATTTGCATTGTGTAATGCAATGTATGCTGAAAATTTATTGCGGAAATTATATTTAAAATTAATTATTTAAAAGTTATTATTATTATTATTATTATTATTATTATTATTTATACATGTAATAATCAGTGAAATTCAAGTCATGAATTTTGAGTTAATCTTAAATTTCAGCCTTTGAATATCAAATAATGAATTTTGAGTCGTGTCGAGCTAGCCCGCGTCTAATAGTTGGGTTAGACCCGAGTAGTAGTCGATGTTGTACGATTAGTTTTTTCTTAAATAATAAATAAATAAATACATAAATAAAACAAGGTGTATTGATGGTGATGAGCACCAAGAGGATGCACTGAGATGTCCCAATCAGGTGAGTTGTTCATAGTTTGAATTTTTAATACATTGGTCAAATGTGTTTTTCCCCTTTCTTTTTCATATCCTCTAGATATATGGCCAACATTTCTCCCTTGTGATTTGTGATGATGTTTTAATTATTATTTTTTAAAATATAGACAAACCATAGGACAAAAATCGATGTTATTATAATAATAATAATTATTATTATTATTATTATCATCATTAAGTAGTAATGTTATCAATTGATTAAGTTGTTCGCTATTAGTTTAAAATCGGCTTAAAAATTTGAATTATTTTTATATCTTTATAATAAAAAGTAAATATTATAGGATTCGTAATAAAAAAAAAAAAAACAAAACTGAGATATAAATATAATTTCAACATTAAATTAACTCAAATTTATTTTTTTAAATAAACATATTCAATTTTAATTTCAGATTAGACAAAGTTAGACTTAAAAATCTAAAATAAATTCCGCTAAATTTAAAACAACTTTTTTTAGCTAATTTCGATTTTAACTATAGCTAAGCCTAACCTGATCAAGTGCACCCATGTTTACAACTTTATTTATGAGGAAATGATCAGAGAAAGGTTTGGAATTTTATTAAGATATATATTACTTAAAGATTATATTTATAAAATTAAATATAAATTGATATATTTAGTTTATAAGAAATACCTCTACTTAAATTTTAAAAATAGCCGAATTTTTTTGCTAAATAATTATGGCGATCTCTATAAATAGATAAATATTTTCCACGTGATGACAACAGCAAAGTCAAACGTCTTGTTCATGAAATCAATTCATCCCACTTACAAAATAATCTAAAAACACATTGATTATGAATGTTGGCAGACTCTTTATCTCTTTAGGGAGCAAATCAAATCAAGTATATATATATATATATATATATATATATATAAATCCATCACCTCAAAAGTCTTCAATGCAAACAATAAGACCACAACAACCCTCAATCTAATCCCATTTGCTTATTAATGGAATAACATAGATATACTCTACATTACTCATTGAACTTTGCCATTTTTGTAGTTCTAGCCTTGCCTTTAGCTTCATTAGACTTTTTTTCCTTTCTTATATATATATATATATATATATATATATATATGAATTTACATCCTCTATAGACGTACATAGATAAAAAATTTGTGAATGTTCATCATTACCCATTGGATCTTGATCCAACGGCTGATATTAATTACTATACATCATTGTTTCAAATAGTAACTACTGTACATTTATTGTAGTAATTACTGTTCATCAATGTTAACCGTTGGATCTAAATCCAACGCCTAATGATGGACATCCATAGAGTTTTTATCTATGGACCTCCATAGAAAATTGATCATATATATATATATATATATATATATAACTTCCTCTTGTAATAATGAAAATAACCATGCCTACCAAAGCTAATTAACTATAGTTAATTCTAATTAATGATGAAGCAAATCTAGTAATGGGTGTTCAATGGCCTACTTTTGGGACCATCCTCATCCCTTTATCATCACTAGATTTACGAACTCATTCTTTATGATAATACTAAATATCAAAATTGGCTTTTTTAGAAATTTCGCATGGGTTTTTAATTGCCACATATTTTAAATTAATTCAAAGAGCCATCGAAAGATCCCGTAAAAAAAAAACCATTCACATGAATATTGTTTTTGAAACAAAACGATCGTTAATATTGTATTCTTTTTCAGAAAGAACATAATAAATTAACTTTGCTTGATTTTTTAAGCTATTAAGAATTTTATTTTGGTAAATTCATTTATTTTTCTCAATGGGTATACAAAAATTAATCATTTTACTAAAGAGATAATTATCTAATAATTTCATATTCAAAATGAAGCCAATTACGAGATTATGTCCATGTTTTAGAATTATAGGTGAGCTATATAACAAAAATGTTATTGTCGAATAATTAATGATATCATGTGGATGGAAGGATTAATTAATTTTCAATGAATCTTTGTACTTGTCCTAACTCAAAAGATTTTTTTTTAATTTTAATTTTAGTTTTTAGTAAATAAACCTTGTTTTGTGGCAAGTTGTCATCTAACAATTTGAGATGAATTATTAAAAATTTTACTAATTAGATGACAATTGAATAACACCATTGTTATGTACTAATTACAATATTTATCTATTCCCAATCATAAGATAGATTATGATAAAAGATAATTTATGAGAGATAAAAATAATGAATATTGTAGAATTTAAAAGTTGTAACTCATGTTCATTTTGTTTACTTATAAAATTTTCCAATGGTTTACAATCTAATAATTTTACAAAAAAAAAACATTATTAACCACGTTGAACAATAAAATGATTTTTTTTTGTTAGATGATATAAATGGCCATTTAAAAAATCGTTTTCTAATATTTGTTGGAGAAAAGTTTGATAATCTGAATTGACATTAGAATGAATTACAATTGATGAAACCTAAATAGTTTCATGACAAAATTTATTATTTTAAATAATAATAAACATAAGTTATTATTAATATTTGTTCAAAATACAAATTTATAATTAATTCATAAATTCTCATTAGATGCTTGGATGCCAACTTCTACTTAATATTGGCTCTGTTTTTTTTTTTCTCTCCATTGTTTTTCTCGAATGACAATTTTTTTTACTTGAAAACTTTAATTCCCTGTTTTTCCCAAACGGTATAAAATTATATATATATATATATATTAAAGATAATATGGTTTATTTTTTTTTATTTGAGATATGCCAATCATCACTTAGTCCACTGATACAAAAACTCTAATAGTTTGTGCAATGCATTGTTATAGATGTTTATTAAGTTTGCTTCATATTTATGCACGTCAGTTTTTTTTACCAACACACGATAAGTACCTCCACGTAAAAAAAATTAGGAACCAAGTACATGTATTTTTACTTGACATGAGTTATAAAATTTTGGGGGTGTTTGGATGGGCTTTTTTTAAGCCCAGAAGTATTTTTTTTATAAGTTAAGCACTTATGGCTTTTAAAAAACATGTTTGTTTGGGCTTCTGGGCATAAGCAAAAGCTGTGAAAAAAAGTTAAAATTCAGTTTTTTTTCATAAGCTGAGGGGTTGTCAAATTACACAAATACCCCTCACAAATAAATCAATTCTCTCAATTCAGCTTTTTCCCCCAATTGACTTCATAAACCTATTATAATTACTGTTACAGTTATTATGCTAATAATTATTATCATTATATAATTAATATTAATATTAATGTTATAATTGTAATTGTAATTATATTTGTAAATACTAATAGCTTAATGACAATGATAATAACAATTATTACATAATTACTATTATAAGTTTAAGCATTATTATTATTATTATATAATTAATTATATTAGTATTATAATTATAATTGTAATTGTATTTCTAAACGTTAATAACCTAATGGCAACGATAATAATAATTATTATGCGATTACTATTGTAATTATAATAATCGTTATAATTTTATAATTAATATTAATATTATAATTGTAATTGTTTTTTTACACATTAATAACTTAATGACATCGATAATAATAATTATTAGATGATTACTGTTATAATTATAATATTAATTATTATATTATAATTAATATTGATATTATAATTGATATTATAATAGTAATTGTATTTGTACACATTAATAATTTAATGACAACAATAATAAGAATTTTTACTTAATTAATGTTCTAATTTTCAGTATTATTATTATTATATAATTAATATTATTATGATATTTATAATTATAATTGTAATTGTATTTCTAAACATTAATAACTTAATGACGATAATAATAATAATAATTACATGATTACTATTATAATTATAATTGTAATTATATGTGTAAATATTAATAATGATAATAATAGTAATAATAATAATTATTATTATCATTTTATAATTATTATTAATATTATAATTATAGTTATAATTGTAATTATAATTATAATCATTATTATTATTATAACATTAGTCATTATCATTATTAATATGAATATATAATATTAATTGAATGTAAAGTCAATTAATGCCCATTTTAGTAATTTGCCACATCCAAAAGTGTTTTTACAATTCACATCCAAACAAATTCACACATATAAAGTATTTTTGCATTAACCTATCTAAATATAAAATAGAGAAAAATACTTAACTTATTTTGAGAAGCACTTTTTAAAAAATGCTTCCCCAAAATTAAAAAAAAAAACATTTTTTTTTAAAACCCATCCAAACAATCTTGGATCATGTATGAAATGAATATCCGAGATTTAATGCCAATAATACCAATAGATTAAAAAGCGTTGATTAACACACGTTTTTTTTTGCATTAAAAAAAATTATTCAAGATATAAATATACAATTAACAATTGCTTCAAAACAACACCAGAAAACGACAAACTAAAAAGGGACAAAATGATGGTCCCACTGGCAAAAGCCCTGGTCTAGTACTACAAGTGAAGTGCACTGAGAAGATCGAGCCCGAACCCTATTTCTATAATAAGACCGGACAACCCGTATAACTCAAAAGATCCCCAAAATCTTTTCTTGATAATCTTAGATTTAATCTTTCCTTTTTTTTAATTTTTATTATATATATATATATATATATATATATATATATATATATATAAAATATGTCTTCCTTTCTTTTTCACTACCTTTTTATATCACCAAATACAAGGCGTCTTTTTTTTTTCAAATTTTTTTATATATCCAATGTGGACAAACTATGCCACCATGCACTATTTGGTTTTATTAGTATATCTCAATTGTTATTAAAAATATAATTAAATTCTCTATGGTATAGCTGTCAAATATCTTATTACTTAGTTTTTTCGGACAGTGACTATTTATTTATTTATTTATTTATTAATTTTTTTATTTATTTTTGTATATTTAAAGAAAATCAAGTTTTTAATTTTTAGTATAAGAGTCAAGTGTTTTATTATTAGGTTATTATTGCATTGCAGTGGCCTTCTAACCAATATATGGTTTTACTAATTTTCTAATAATTACAGATAAATTATGAATTTTTAATCAATATTAAGTTAAATGAGAGCAAATCCCAGCTTTTGAAGGTGAAATGAATTAACACTCTATTGTTTCATGAATAATTTTTTTTTATAAAAATAACAAGCATTATATATATGTGTTTCAGTTTATAATTAAATTAATTGTCAAACTCACTATGCACCTATAATAGATAACCTATTTCTATTATTTTTTTCAATGAGTTTTAATATTAAAAACTTTTAAATATTTTATCCTCATTTTTCACATAGCACCAAATATTTTTTTTTTATATAATAATCACTTAAGGTGTTTTTCAAGGTTTCAAAAAAAAGAAAAAATCTTTTTAAAGGGTGTTTTTGAAAATAAATCCAGTGGAGACGGGGTGAGGATTAGAGGGCACCCACCTGGTTGTGAATGGATTAGAGGCGGTGCCACGTCAGCAGGGGTGGGGTGGCAGTTGGGGGATTTGCTCGTGTGGGGCCCACGAGAAGATCCGAGATCCTGCGCGCCACCGAAACGTCCATTCGCATCTGCGGCCTGCCTTTGGGTCTTCTTTGCTTTATTGAAACCCCTCTCTTATCGGTGGTCCTCGTCCTAAATTACCCTTTCACCCTTTCTCATTCTTTTTTTAATTATATATATTACAATATTTATTTAAGGAAAAAAAAAATGAAGATAAAAATAAAAATTTTGATACTTGCCTTTCGTGCACTTTGTTTGGTCCGGAATGGCAATTGCTTCCTTCGGCAAAAAATGGGACCCACATTGTTTTAGAAAAGTTTAATTATTTAAATAAATTCATTGTAATAATTTATTTTAGTTAGTAGTAATAAAGTCAGTTTTTATGAAGATTTTTTGTCTTCCCAAAGTCAAGAGTGTTTCTTTTTTAAAACTTTAAATGTAGTTTTATCTCTATATTAAATTCTTTGCAGATATCGTGATCACTGTTAAATTGAATGGAGGATGAGCATTTTAATAAAATCATATAATATTTAATAGGTATAATGGTAAAAGTTGGTTTTTAATATTTTTTTTTTTTTTTTTTGACAAAATCCAACCAACCAACGCGTGTCAAAGATATACATAGGTGTGGAGCAAGTTCAACTGCATTTATACCCACATTTTATGAAAACTGTGAGATTTAATTTTGGGTTATAAGGGTATAGGGTTTTCATTGCATTTCTTGGATTAGTTGGCATTAATTATCATTCAAGTCTATTCATCTTTGCCTTTTTCTATAATGTAAAAGGACATTGTTGTATTTTGCTACATGCTTAGTCATTATAGCTTTTGTTTCAAATGCATGAGGGTAACTTAGTCATTTATTGACATCCATGGCATATTAGTTAAACCAGGTTTGCTTAGGTTTTGTGACGATTTGGATGCGGGTGATAGTTGTCCCTTCCTAAGTTATTGAAACGATTGTCACATGTCTGACGGTCAGTCGAGGAGTGACATATTTCAATAAACTCAAAATTAACATGCTTGGTTGGATGTTTAAGAAAAATATTCATGTGATTCTTTTGTGTCTCAAGTTTTGATTTTTGGAATAATTTAGTGGCCTTGAAAATTTATAAAAAATTAGGAAATATATTTGAATAAATTTCCCTGTATTAACATTGACATTAATACAATTTAACACGTACATATATATAAATATAAACATAAATAATAGTCTAATGATTCTCTCAATCCTTGAATAGTAACTCTTTGAAAATGGCTAATTAGTACACATTAAAAAAAAAATGTAATGAATTATTTAGCTAAACCCCGCTGTCACCATAAATAAACGAATCCTGAAATATAGGGATTTTCTATTAAATCAGAGACACGATATTTATGAGGTTCATGCTAATTGCATATACACCCCTAAGATAGTAGATATCTATGTTATACCTCATAAACGACATATTTTGTAATTATATATATACACACACACCTACATGAATGTTATATTTACAAAAATTGCACACTAAAAATAGAAAAAATTCATAATTATCTTTAAAAAAATTAAGTTTATTTATGGCTTGTAAAAATATTTGTTTGGTTAAATTTGTGATAGCAACAAATATAATTACTTTACAATAAGGTAGTTTATATTTCATACTTTTCTCTATTAAAAGAACTCGTCATTTCAAATTTAATAAAAATATAGATTTACCATTACTATGAATTTAACTATGGTTACACAATTATTTTTAAAGTTGAAACAATCGTAAATGTTAAATAAATGTTATTTGCCAAAAAAATAAATAGATGATTATTATTAGCATTTTATGTAAAACAACTAGGTATAGGGGCATATGTGCAAAACGAAAAAAAGGTTAGATGTATTTGTGAAGAAGAAAAAAAGAAAAAAGGGTAATTTCTAGGGACATATGTGAAAAAAAGCAATATATAAATATGCACACTCTCCCAGTTGTCTCTGTGGAAGAGAGAGCGAAAGCGAAGAGAAGAGAGCAGTAGAAGAATGTTGGAAGAGGAGAACGGAACGGACCCGCGGTTACTGGCGATATCGGCGGCAATCCGAGTGGTGCCGCACTTCCCCAAGCCAGGTTCTCGATTTCTTTTGGTTTTTTCACCTCTGGTGTTTTGGGCTTGTGAGATCTTGATGCTGGACATGGTTGGCGAGGCGCAGGAATCATGTTCAACGATATCACGCCGCTGTTGCTCCGGCCCAAGGCCTTCAAGGATGCTATTGAGATCTTTGCCGAGCGGTATCGCGGGATGGGCATCCATGCTGTCGCTGGTATAGGTGTTTGATTTCATTTGATTGTTTCTCTTTGTTGCTGGCCCTGTTTTCATGGACTGTTTTTGTTTGACTCTTTTCTTTTTGGAAGTTTGGATTTTTATGAGTTTTTCAGTTGTTCTGTTTTTGTTGGTGGTGGGATTGTGTGTTGTTTGTAATTCTTGATTTGAAGCTTAGCTTGTTGCTGTGAATTGCAATGCTGATACAAGGGTTGGAAAGTTTGAGCCGTGCGGGGATGATGAGTCTTGATTGGGAATTTATATTGACTTGTGTAAAAAGTTTTTATTTCCACAGTGGTGCTGATAGAATAAAGAACAGAGTGAAAATGACATCCTTGGTCAAGGGAGGAGAATTTAAGTTTGCATCTTGATCTTTGTACCAAGAAAGTTTGCAAGGTTTGTCTGTTTTTTTGGAGGATAATTCAGGTGAAAAGACAATCCTTTTCAATTCTACTCTTGTTTTTGAGGCTTTGAGGTTCTTAAGTTTAAATGGTAGTCTTTCCATCGGCCCATATCTAGGATCTAATTCCTCGATTTTTTTTTGACAAAGTGGATAAACCACATTTATTTATAATAATTCTTTGATTTTCATTAGTTTTCTCTAACCATCCTTTTTCCTTTTTCTTCTTGCTTTCCAATCTCACCGTCTTGTTTTAAATGGGTGTCTGTGATATTATTCGGGATTGTTCTTCTTTTTTTTCATAATTGGTAGGAGAAAGTGTCTACTGTGCAAAGTTCATGCATATTGTGATGATAATAACTTTTGTCAACTAGTGTTAGTCTAGTGAACATGTGCCTTGCTGAATTGTGAATTGTTTTAATTTTGACTACTGGACTGGATTTAGTAGAATGTGGTTCATTTGGGTTGGGTAACTGTTATCTTGAATACTTCTTAAATAAATTTCAGTGCATTGAATTGAAAGTGGCCTCCATTATTGTACCATGAAAGTGGAAATAGTCAATAGTTTGGGTAGCTGAAGTTTGGTCAAATTTGAGGAATCAAGTTTTTGAAATCAGAACAATTCTTTTCTTTTCTCATGGCATACACTTTGTCTGACACTGCACTAAAAGGTTAGATTTGTGATTAAATGGGATTTTTGTTAAATGAAAACCTAATTGACAAGCGCTTCTAGTGCGGCAGGATCAGGGTTCTTTCAGTTACATTTCGGGGCTGCTACTGATGTGAATTTCAAGTTAATGGGAGAACATTTTGTATGGCTTTCCAGTCTTGGTAGAAACCCAATGTAAAGGAGTTTCTTCACATATCAGGCAAAGTATCATGCCTTCATTTGCTCTCTTAGTACAGAAAATAGATGAATGTTTGGCAGATTATGGCGAGGATGATAGCTTGTCTCAGTGTTAGGATTATTTCTTATTTGCAATCATGAGATTTGATTTTCTGTTACATCTTACTTATCTTTTTGATCCCTGTAAAATCCAAAGGCACTTAATGATCCTCTGAATTCTGGTCTGACGTGTTCCTATAATATGCGTTTTTTTCAAATTTTGATCTCTATGTTTTGCAAATGCCGCTAAAAACTGGATTAGATGATCTGGAAATGGAAATAGCTAATCTTCTATAATTACAAATCCCTTAATAGTTAATTTTAGGTTATTCCTAGAAGAATGCTTATCTGTTGTTCTGGTATACCACTTATTTGCCTTTTGACTGAAATAGTTTTACATAGTCTTTTTTGTAGACTGGATTGTGATATTTGTCCTAATGAAGCTTCTGGGTTATCAAAATTTTACATAAAAAGGACAGAATTTAAGATGAACTCTGTATTCACTTTCTCATATTCCAATTTATGGGAGTTAAAGGCAAGGTCTGACCTTACTACAGATAGTAAGGCCTGCTTTGACCATTCTATTTGACTATTTGAACTTCTTACTCATTGAACTGATTGTTTTAAAAGACAAGTATGATTCAGAGCGTCCTGAGAGAAATTTAGGGCCTTCAAAATTTCAATAGATTATCTCAGTGTGTGTGTGTCAACGTGGTCAAAGTTGCTCTTGTATAATGTACTGTCCATTCTGAATCCATATTAAGATCTTGTATATTGTTAGTTTACGAGGTGATGGACTGCCTTGTGCTTTGTTATGATATGAAATGATCTTTCACTTTCTCATTTGACCGTAAATTTCTGGTATTCATGGAAGATTTTATAATAGTTTGCATTACTTTTTAAAAATATGTCCCTTTTTGCCAATGTAGAGGAATTCAATTGTATTGGTCGCCCGTGTTTTTTATTTTTATTTTTTAATTATTTCTATTTTATTTAATATTTTTTTCTTGGCTAGATAAATGTTAGGAGGAGAATAAGCATAATATTTTTCTTGTCTATAATCTGTATAATATTGGTGTCTAAGTTTCAGTATTTGGTCCCATGAGCCGGTCATCTTTTTTTTTTTCTTTCTTTCTGTTATGTCTATATGATTCATTATTCGAGTAAGTATATTGACCAAGCTAAAATTTTGGCTCCTTCTATTGTGTTTGAGTCCTTATTTTGGGTGTGATAGAATGTATGTTTCTATAATTTCGTCTTAGGTATTGAAGCGAGAGGAGAATAAGCATAATATTTTTCTTGTCTATAATCTGTATAATATTGGTGTCTAAGTTTCAGTATTTGGTCCCATGAGCTGGTCATCTTTTTTTTTCTTTCTTTCTGTTGTGTCTATCTGATTCATTATTCGAGTAAGTATATTGACCAAGCTAAAATTTTGGCTCCTTCTATTGTGTTTGAGTCCTTATTTTGGGTGTGATAGAATGTATGTTTCTATAATTTTGTCTTAGGTATTGAAGCGAGAGGAGAATAAGCATAATATTTTTCTTGTCTATAATCTGTATAATATTGGTGTCTAAGTTTCAGTATTTGGTCCCATGAGCCGGTCATTTTTTTTTTCTTTCTTTCTGTTGTGTCCATATGATTCATTATTCGAGTAAGTATATTGACCAAGCTAAAATTTTGGCTCCTTCTATTGTGTTTGAGTCCTTATTTTGGGTGTGATAGAATGTATGTTTCTATAATGTTGTCTTAGGTATTGAAGCGAGAGGTTTTATGTTTGGTTCTCCACTTGCCATTGCTATCGAAGCAAAGTTTATTCCACTGCATAAACCTGGAAAGCTACCAGGTAATCCCCTTTGGTTCTTGTTTTATTAGCCCATTTAGATTTATGCATTATTATGTTGAATATTAGGTGAAATATGTTAGATGAATAGTGTGGCCAAGTTTTTTATTTTTATTCCTCTTGCTTGTAATTCATGGAAGTAGTTTGCACTATCTTTGTTCCAATTAAGGTGTATGCTAGGTAAATACAGCCGTTGCTCCTTGAAAAAATCTTGCTGCCCCACTAAGGCATTAATCATCTTAGACATGCATTTTATAGTTTCTGTTGACAAGATCAGACTTCCGTCATTTCTAGCTGAAATTCCTCTCTTATGTTTTTCAGATCTGATGATAGAGAGGTATGTCCTTTTTGTTAGACATGCACATTGTAGTCTTTATCACCCTTTTTGTTGTTTTCTGAAAGTTTGGGTCTGATTGCATTTGCTGAGACATAATATGCAACCATTCTATGATAAAAACACAGGCAAAACAATTTCAGAAGCCTATGAGCTTGAGTATGGTACGGACTGTTTGGAGATGCATGTTGATGCTGTTCAACCTGGCGAGAATGTGTTGATCATCGATGATCTGGTTGCAACTGGTGGGACACTTCGTGCTGCAATAGGAGTATTAGGTATATTCTAGGCTTTGTTATGAAAATTCAGATTTTTTATCAAATAAGACTGCCAAGGATCTCTTGAGGGGATCTCATGCCAGGAAAGACATCGTAAACCTCTTGATCTCTGTGTATTTGTTATTATACTATGTTACTACCTTTTCATGTGTGTGTGTGTGTGTGTGTGTGTGTGTGATTGCGGAAGAGATCTATGCTCACCTCGTAAATGTAGTTCCACTTCCACACTGTCACAGCTTTGGTTGTATAACTTAGCCTTATGGTTGTCCCATTTTAGCCATGGAGCCCTCTCTTTACCATGTAGTTTATATATATACATATATCATTTATGAATTCTTTTTAATCTGGGTTTATGTTTTACAATGCGATTGCTCATTATCTGAGAAATCCATGGCTGTAAACCTAGCCAGCTTTTTCTTATAGAATTCTGTCACAAACCTTTCTAGACCAAATCTTACTCCAAGACATGGTGTTTTACAGAACGTGCTGGAGCGGAGGTCATTGAATGTGGATGCATCGTTGGGTTGCCTAAGTTCAAGGTATTACCCTCGTCCACCATTATGTTGAAATGACAAGCGATTAGAAATTGGTGCTTGAACAAAGATCACAACATACATTATCATTTAAAACTTGCAAGAGCTTAGTATTCAAATATTCCTGCTGCCATGCTCTTATTACTTTGTTAGCATATTATCATGTTGAGCTTATACATGAGCAAACTGCATTTCGGATTTGCTAAAACTCTATCCTGAAATTTGATCCTGGTGAACCAATTTCAATTTCAGTATTGAAACTAATTCGGGGTTGGGCCTGGTTAACCATTACGTGAAAAAGTATTTGGTGTGAGATTGAAGTCAATTGAGCCTTGATGTTAAAGTACATCTCTATCCTGAAATTTATTAACCAATAATTATCGATGAATGAAGTTGAGTTGAAACAATCAAAATCGGGCTTCAATTTGATTATAATTTGTTTAAATCATGCCTTGATCTATATCCAGATATCTTGTTGATTTTGCATTATCTTTCTGTTTGCACTTGATTTCAGGCTGGCTATGGGATAAATGGAAAGCCAGTATATATGCTTGTGGAAGCCATTAGTTAAACATCATAAGTAGGTATGGAAATGAATGAAAATTTTCTCAAAGTTGCTCATTTAATTCTTTAAGTTTGGTTCCTTTGGATAACTAGCAAGTTCAAATGTATTCTAGATTGCCAGATTTATATGTATAAGTTGAGATGCTGTTTGACACTGTCTTCTTTGCCTTTTGGTTGTTGTGGAAATTATAATCTTTGTGAATAATTCTCACCTTGCATGTTGGAGGATGTTACCCTAAATTTTCTAACCTTAACAATTTCACGCACACAGCGTGCTATGGTATATGGGCTTCTGGAGTATTTTTAGGGCTGAAGTATCAACAACATTGCATTGAAAGGATTCTTGCCCGCTAGACAGTTGTCCTTGAAGTTTTTTCAAATAAATATATGCGTATGAAAATTGATTGAATTACACTGAGCTGGACTGTGTGTTTGCATGGAAGCTGAACATAGGCATTAGACAATGCATCAGTATCACGGTGGACATGGTATTGTTGTGCTATATCTAAGATAGAGGTGTCAACATTTGGAGCCACATAACTAGCTCTAGTTGAAAGTGCCTCCTAATCAGATTAGGTGGCAGCCCATAACTTGTTGGTTGCGTTTGGCTTGCTACAATTACACTCATCTCTTTCAAGTGGTAGACCACCAGATGTGAGTGGAGATTGACTGCTAATATATATGCCAAATATTTGGGCCAATAAAAATTCATAGAAAGGACTGATGACACCCTAATCCAAACAACTACCATAAAGAATTTTTCTCTGCTCTCTCCCTTGGACATCTTGGTATGAGATTAAGACATTTTCGGCAACCCTTCTCAACTCCAGCTCATCTAGTCCCCTATAAGTTTGATTGTTTTGTTCTTTGGGATCAGCATTCTCTTTGATCCGAAAGCTGGAAAATACTTTTCTTTTGTGATGTTTAATAAGAAAATTAATTTTGCGTGGTGGTATTTCTTACCTGCAATTTATACTTGTGTATTTGAGCCCTCTTGATTCATGGAGCAGGTCCTTTTTGTCCAAACTCATCTTGTGTGCTCCTGCTTTGATTGATTTCATTTGTTTTGATATTCACATGATTTACAAGCACAAAGGACTGTACTAACCTTGCAATTTCTGTCAATTAAAGTTC
Source organism: Dioscorea dumetorum (assembly GCA_902712375.1). Taxonomy (NCBI): domain Eukaryota; kingdom Viridiplantae; phylum Streptophyta; class Magnoliopsida; order Dioscoreales; family Dioscoreaceae; genus Dioscorea; species Dioscorea dumetorum. The sequence goes on along the minus strand of CACTHL010000592.1, from coordinate 2,979,697 downwards.
AACCCACTTTGGCTATCTTCTAAAATAAACATAATAAAGTCAAGCGTGATGTTTGAGCACTTGTTTTTTGAATGAGGAGAATGCTCTGTCTCCTGTATACTGTTTAATGCTCACCACTATTTAATTAGAGATTGATTCTAAAAGGTGCCCGACAATGATATTATTTGTTCTGTTGGTATATGCAATTTTGGAGGGAGGCTTTAGTCATAGCTGTTGTCAAATATTATATTTGATATTAGTGCTTCCAGTGTCAGTGTTGTTGTTATAGACTCCTTGTAAGTCCAAGCACTTGATGTAAAACCCATCAAAAGGCTCTTTCTGAACAGAATCTAATTGAGGGATTGGTCATACTTAAAAAAATACGAAATAAATTATACAACGGCTGTTTGTACAGTAAGAAATTGTAGTTTCACATGGCATTTAGATCAACCAATGAGACAACCAACTACAATGAGATCCTTCCTATTGTCTTTGTGGTCCAAAGCCCCCTAAATTTCCTTGTATGCAGTTAGTTTTCCTATTATTTATTCATCAATTTATTTATCTGATTGATACTTTCTTTGCCTCAAACATGTTTCCAGGAAAAGAGTCATCTTGTTTTCCGAGTCTGCAAGCCAATGTGGCAAAGAAAGCTTTCATTTCATTGCTGAGGCAAGTAGATGCGTCACATCGCTAGAAAACTTTAAAACTTATGATGAGGTAGCTTTGTAAGAGATTTGAATCCCTGTGATAAGATAACAACAATTTGGAGATGAATGTCTCTCATTGCATAAATTTTATTCTTCTATGATCTATATTGCAAAATCCTTCTTCTGGTGCAATTACCTGTTTGACAACACAAACGTAGAGTGGCATTTATTTATTTATTTTATTATGCTCTCTGATTTGACAAAACAAATCCATGTTCCACACAGCTAATTGGGTAGTTGCTCTTATTGGTGTACACACGGTTTACCTTCACTTACTCCATCAAGGTTTGTGCATGTTCTTATTTTCTTTAGCAGTCTAGTTGCTCATCTTTAGCGGTCTAGGAAGGTGGAGTCCCCAGTTAAAATCAACCGTTTTTGGGTCAATTAATACTTGGGTTACTTGTGAGAATGTCTCACAAGTGGTAAGAGTTAGATTTTATGAGGTGAGGGTGCACATCTGAGTACCGTGAGCATAAACTATGGGTGATTCTATTGCCCACGTGTAGTTGAGGTATGCACACATTTTTTTTTTTTTAGCAGACCTATTAGGGGTTTCGCTTCTCTTGACAAAAAATCTATAGAAATAAAAAAAAAAAAAAAAAAAAAAAAAAGCATGTTTCCATTTTCTTACAATCATTTTTCTAGCATCTTACAAAATTCTAATGCTTAAAAATCAACCAAGTGTCACTCCTAATCTATTTAAATTTTTATTAATATTATATAACTCTTATGCTATAAAAGGAACACAACATCACATGATGGGCACCAACAATGTAATCCTAGTTGTCTCCATTTTCTTCCTCTCTATTGTTATCACTGCCAACTTGTTCCATTGCATCTTCTCAACATGCACTATTAATTAGAAATTAACACCTATTACCGCTTCCTTCTCTTAATTTACAACATCCATTTTCACCACCTTATAAATAACTCTAATATTTTTCTTCACCTCATAATAGAATCCAGAAAACTCAATTAATTTTTTGTTAATGAAATATTAACAAATCATGTGTCAGAAACGTGCATAAAACTGGAGTTAAAATTTTTTAATGCATTTGTGTTTTAGATTTTGAACATATCTCTTTTGTGGAATTAATACTTTATGTAGAGGACTTGTGTTAATATATCAAGAGGTTGTTGGTGCCACTGGAAAAAATTTGTCATTTGTTTTTAAATTTTTTTTAACGTCTTAAAATAACTCTAATATTTGACCTCTAAAATATTAAAAAGTTTATAGATACCAGACAACGTACATATATGCATTTTAATGTCCAGCCACCTCGATGTGGATGGTTTATCTCCACAATATTGTTATTGTTTGGTGTCCCTTTAATACCCCAGATATTAGTCATTTGACAATTTAATATAAAAATAAATAAAAAAACCTATTACTTATAAAAATAATTTAGCAAATTTAAAATGATGTAGATATATATTTTAATAAAATATAATAATTTATTTGTGTTTTATTTAGGATACATAAACAAAAAGGGTTTAAAAGCCAAGTTTTGAGGGATTTTAAGGATACATATAAACAATATTAATATTCTGGATGCCAAATATAAATATTTCAGGAGTTTACCTAGATTAAAGTAGAAATTAAGGTATTTTTAAAATGAAACCAAAAATTAATAAACAATAAAAAAATTATTAAATAGTGTAATTGTTTTAAAAAAACACACGCACACACATATGAGAATTAACATTGAAAAATGTTTTTTTTTAATTAATGTACTTTTGGAAAAGAAACATTTTAATGTGCCATTCGGCCTAAAATATGCATGGTAATTCTGAAATTGAAGTCTCCATGTTCTTTGGTTGTTCTTTGGATTTTTTTTTTTAATTTGAGAAATTTACATAATTTATTTTTAAAAAAATAATGAAGATCATTTTCTTTTCTTTTTTTTTTTTAACCAAAGGAAACCTCTACAGTTAAAATTTTATGAGAAATAGTGTAATTAACTCACTATCGTTTAATCTCAAATTGACAAGACTAATATGTTTATTCAAATATTTGAATTAATTGAAAATAATATATTTGTTTAAAAGGTGAAACATTAGAATTAATTCATTTATGAGAAGTTCTAATAAAGGATTATATATATAAAACACCCATAAGATATTTTAAACAAAGGATTTTAATTTTGATTCATTTAATAAATGAATGATATTATTCTTTCATAACGCTACACAACAGAACATCTTAAGTTGATAATATATGCAAGTCACTAATAACAAATAAACAGTACAAGTATATATATAATTTCTTGTATTTCCCCTCAATTGCCACATTTAAAAAAGACTCCAAATATTTTACTATTTATTATTATTAATAATATTATTTTGTATCTTCAACTATTTCCCAAAGAATTTTTCTTAATCTAAACCGCCAAAATGAACAGGAAGGGCTTTGATAGGCTATCAAATGGCTGATTAATTTTGGCCAAAAAAAAGAAGAAAATGATACATATATAGAAGCTCTTTCATTTCAATTGCTTCTTTTTTTATTCTCATTTCAAGCCCATTTGCATCAACATTCATATATATCTCCCACATAATAAGTTTATTAATTATCTAAAAATTAATACAAATGTCTCTCACATAAAATAGAAATAAAAATCATATATATATATATATAAGCACTTGTTTTGCTGCCCAATTTGCATGTAATTAACAACCCATAACCTACATGCAACAAGCAAAAGCTTATCAACTTAAAATTTTAACTGCAAGTGATCGAGCTTCAAACTCAACAGTTCAGAAGAAGAGAAGTCTTTTTTGTTTTACTAATTTGAGTATTAATTACAAGAGAGAATGAAGTAACCAAAGAGGAATAACAGCATCAGTGAATACTTATCAATCAAACAAACAATGTGCAGTTGCTGTTCTTGTATGGGACCATCATTGTGTAGGATAGGAACAGATGGAATTAATTACTGAAGTAATAATATATATATATATATATATATATACTCTTCCTTCTGTTTTGCTCCTTTGTTGTCTCCTAGTTCTGCAAAACTCCAACAAAGCTTTCTTTCATATCATTGTTTTTTTACTCCAAAAAAGGGCTCAATATATACAGATACAAGTACCTAGTAACTAGTTTTAATTTCATTAGATGTTCACAAATTAAGTATGAAAGAGTGAATAAGCTCCAAAACATGATAAAAAATAAAGAAAAGTTGATTAGAGTGTAGAGTCATGACAGTGTTCATTTAAAGTGGAGCAATACACTGTGAAATCAATAATATAATATCACATCTTATCTTCTTTCTTGTGGAATGATCAATATATACTATCATATATATGATAATAGCAATGAATATATATATATATATATAATATATATATATGCAAAGGTGGTGGATGGATGTTCCTTTTTCATTTGTGCAAGTTTGGCTGCTTGCTATTATTTCATAAGATAATAAAGCCCTTAATATATTTGTATATATATATATATATATATATATATATTGAGTAGTGGATGGAGTATTGATTTCTTATTACTGAGAAAGAGATGCATTTGGAGCATTTACAACTCAATGGGCTACTACATACAGAATGGTCCACACATATATGATATATTGCAATGACCATAAAAAAATGAAAATAAAAATAAAAAAGTTTTTTTTTTATTCAGAAAAAAGAAAAGAAAAGAAAAGAAAAGAAAAGAAAAGAAAAGAAATCTGAAGGAATGGACACCCTTGTTTCCTGGAACACATTCTCATGTCTTGGGAAAGCTTTATTAGATCCAGTTTCAAATAATGAAAAGAAGGAAGAATTCCTTGTGTCAGTGATAGTTCATATCCAAAGAAAAGAAAAAAAGAAGATCATGAAGAAGAAGAAGAAGATGAATGATGATGATGATGATGATGAATTCATGACAGTGTCTGATTAGAGTACTATCTTTGGAAGTATAAACTTCCAATTTGTACTAAAATGAAGAGGAATATGACATACTCAATATGGTACTCTTTTCTTCTTTTTTTTTTTAATGAATTCTCTGGTGAATGAAGTCAGTGAAGCACAATTTAGTGTCAGAAAAGAAACAAGTTCTGATTTGATAGTTCATCATGAACCTGCAACTCAACACAGAATGACAGACATATACATACACACACACACACACATACATACACACAAAAACACAGAAAAGCAAGAGTAGATCTATATATGAACTTGTGGATCTTGAATGGAAGAAAAGGCAAAAACTAATAAATAAAAATTCAGCTTGCTTGATCTCTACCTATAATTTCCCACAGCTTCATTGAACTGCAATTCAGAGTCCCTTCTCTCCATATATATTTATCAATATATATACATAAACATGCAGTTCAAGAAAGCTGTGGAAGACTATAAGGAGGACCATTTTTTTTTTCTTTTCTTTTTGTCACTCCTGAGAGACACATGAGAAAGAAGAGTGAAGGAAAATAGGGAGAAAGAAAAAAAAAAGAGAGTAGGGAAGGCATGGATGAAGGTGAAGGGGAAGAAGATGAAGATGGTGATAGAGAGAGAGAGAGAGAGAGAGAGGGTGTGGTGTAGGGTTGTAGGGAGAGGTGGGTGTATATATAGTGAAAGAAAGGGCACCCAATCCCAAGGAAGAATATAGACCTGAACCTACTACTGTTGCTTTTTTCACTTCTACTTGTTCCTTTAAATACCCTATTGCTTCTACTCAACTCTCATTTATTTATTTATTTATTTATTTATTATCTTGTGATGAGCTTGTGTTATTGTTTTTTATTGTTTTATTAGATATTGAAATAATAATAATAATATTATTATTAATGTTATTATGTTTTTTTTTTGGGAAATCTACTTATTAGAGGGGATATTTGAGGAAGTTCAAATTGCATGGTTTGGTTTTTGTTATTGAATTAAAAAAAAAAAATGATGGTTTGGTTTTGGTGAAAGAATTATGTCTACTTTTGTTTTTTTAATTTATTTGAGTGATGGTTGCCTTAATTTATTTTATAATTAAATCATGTAGCTATCTATACCAGATGAGATGAAAAATCAAAGTCAAATCTCTTTGGTGTTAAAGGTCAAAATAAATATGTGAACCCACCTAAAAAAACAACAATTTGCTGTCTTTCATTTTTTTAATAAAAATATAAAATGAGAAAAAAAAGGTGACTTTTTGAGTCGCTGTATTTACTTAAATAGAAGTAGAATACAATTAGCTTTTTAATAATTTTAAAGGTCTCTAGTTTATTATTAAAAAAAACCAAAGAAGTGAATTATTTGAACTTAATGTAACTCAATTTTCACAAACATCTTTATTCAAAAAAATATAATATATTTTCACAATGCATTTCCCTTGTTTCGTCCCAGACAAAGGCATTCTAAACATTAATTTTGACACAAATAATTATGTTATGGCTATCCATGTCCCTTATATTTTAACATATTCGGTACTAATCTATTATTATTATATATTATTATTATTATTATTATTATTATTATTATTATTATTATTATTATTATTATTATTATTATTTGCACATTCTCATTGATTCAGAATTTGGGAGCATAAAATATTTATACTATAAGTCATGCAAGATTAATCACACACACACAGAAAAATCAAATGAGTTAACCATGTAGAGGCTTAAATCTATGAAAGAAGGCTGCCAAGTGCCCATTTCATGCAACTTAGTAGAAGCTCATGGGTGTAGAGTTTCTACTAAGATTTTTATCCAACCTAAAACTTCAACATGATCAATAATATATATATATATATAGGAATTTAGTCATTGAAGAATTATATATAAATTTTATTCTAATTTATTTTGATGTTTCTTACATCACTAAAGCAAACAAATTCTACACTTCTTTCATCGTGTCCCTCTTCAAGCAAAAGAAAGCTTAGAATGGTTAGAAATAAATAAATAAATAACTCATCTATTTCTATAAAAAAACATGGATTAGAGTTTTAGGATTAGTAATCTAATGAAGACTTCGGTTTTGAATTATTTGAGTTTTACCTAATACTCTTTCATGACATATAACCATTTGTTGGCAAGTCTAATGATCATGCGCATTTTTCTAAAAAAATTATTTTGTCAAAGTGTTTAAGAAGATAAAATAAAAAAATTAAACCTTTTTTTTATAACTTTAGAGCTTACAAATAATTTGGATGGTATTCTACTGTTTTATAAAATAATTTACCATCACAATTTACTCTTAGTTCATGGTAAATTAGAAAGCAACAATAAAGTTAAAGAAAAGTAAGTTATACAACCTTCTTAACTCCTTTGTCTTTCAACATCTTTTAATTTTGTAAATACAAGATGAGATTTATTTTTTTGGGCAAAATAAATAAATATTTTGAAAGCAATTATTTAGAGGATGAGAACATGGTACATAGGTATTGCTGCAAAGAAGTTCAAATATTTTATTAGGTAATCTTTGAAAAATTAATTAATAAGTTAACACTTGACAGCGCAGACTATTCCATTTGTCCATCTAGCAAACAAGTCTCACTGTACTCATCACATAACCAACATTGGATGTTTGCCTCTTAAATCATGGACAAACCAATTAATTACTCAGTGCCATGCCCTATATTTTTATGTATTTATTTATTTATTTATGATATAAATATATAAAAGCAAAAATTGTAATTAGTTGAACATAATTATTATATTACTTTCCTGGCGCCCTCATCACTAATCCAGATGAATTATTATTATCTGGTATATATCCAACTTATATACCACTCAGAATGAATGATCTAATTCCAGTTTTGTTTTATAAGCTTTCAGTGCTCTCTAATGTTGCCATACCTGTTTTTAATCTCTGGTGGACTATGTAACTTATTTCTTAAAAATTACCGTTGCATTTTTTTCGTTATTGTTATATTGTTTTAGTGGAAGGCTATATATGTGTAGCATGAAATTTTTAATTTTCCATGCATAATATGAAAATTATATCTTCACATAGTTTACATGATAATGTTAATTTTTTTTTCTTTACTACCAGACGATACTGCATATTGCATTAGATTTTATAAAATGTGGAAGGGTATTAAAAAAAAAAAAAAAAACCTAAGATTTCATAAGGGCATACATGTAAAAACACATAAATATATAAAAGGACCACTTGTGCATTATGAGTTTGCACAAGCAGAGCTGGCAAACACTAATTTAGGAACATGTTATATTTAATTCAATGTACTCCCAACCACAATGTTTGGAGATGGTTTCTTTATTTAATTTAATCCTTCGTTAGTGATGGTGTGCAAGCAAGTCCTAGTTTTTAATATTACTTCTTGTCACTCCTTAACCAAACATCAATGGGATCATCACCATTTCCTAACCATACCTTTAGATCTACTCCCCTCTCTGTACACTCTTTGCAAAGGTCAATCATGCCTTTAAGAAGTTTCCATAATGCACCTTTGTACAAAGAGAAATAAATACACTTTCAACAGCTATAAAATCCTCATCAAGAAATTAATCTAAAAATTTTTTAGGGACCATATATATATATATATATATATATATATATATATATATATATATAGCTTTGCTTGGTTGCTTATTTCTAAAGATATGAGCTAGTAGTGCATGGTGCATACCTTTGTTGTTGTTGTTGTTTTTTTTTTTTTTTTTTTTTTTTTTTAATTTTCTATTTTCACAAAATGCAACAAGACAGTTATGGGTGTATGCACAGCAGGGAATTGAATGTTTTGTCATGCGCTTTCACTCAGCCGAGATTAGATTTGAGATGCAAATTTGCACCCATAATCAGGGACCTGTTTCTACCACTGTGCTCAGCTGGTTTCGAAACTGGATGATGAAATTCTTATACCAACATCTTTCCAAGTGAGACCAGTGCTGTTAGACCAATTGCCTATTAGCATTATTTAACACAACAAATTTATACATTCAATAAATAAATACTCACATGATGGATTGAATTGATGCATTATTTAACACTATTTTTTTGATTCAAGTCATGTGTTTGACATTAGTTTTAGTGTGATAATATAGAATAACTAAAACTGTTATACCTAACAATAATCCAGATTAGTTTTCCCAATTTTCTTGTGACAAATAAACCGGTTAGTTTGAGTTAGATAAGTTGCATCCAATAATGAAGCAAAACGTGTGTGTGTGTGTATATATATATATATATATATAAAATAGATCAAGCACTGTGTTAATTATTGCAGGCTGTTTTTAGTTAAACTTTTATCTCCCAAAGGAGCTTTCAATCTAATCCAAGTCCCTCTCAAGTGTTCCAAATCAAAGAAGAGCATGTTGGTGACTTGAACCACTCCATATACAAAAATTAGGAAGATGAAGCCTCTGGTAAATCCTAGTTAAAGATTTCTTTTAGGGTTTGCATTTGTATCTAAGATTAGGGTTTGGGGGTCCGGGTCCATCCCTACCCAAACTTATCATGTTGCCATCTTCTCAGTCTTTTCACATCCACTGCATGATTGAAAATATTTGGGAAGAAGGCCATCACCATATATATATATATATATATATATCTGTGTGTGTGTGTGTGTGTGTGTAATGCTTATCATATGTATGCCTTGCTAGGGTTGCTATCTTGCCAGTGATTTGTTTGTTTGGAGTTGGCATTTGACAAGAAGCAATTGGAAAGATAGTTGAGAGGTCAAGTCAGTCAATGTGAGAAGTTGGTACTCTTAGATATTAATATCTCCAATAATACTAAGTGAAAAAATAATTTCAAAATTTCAGTATAAGAATGACATATAGGAGAATATTAATTATTGAGATGTTCTATAACGTGGTCAATCTTGATACGTATAACTAAACAGTAACATATGGAGTTCCATGGAAATGATTCAAATCTCTCAATCATGAATAATGTGAATAATGTCTTTTTTATTTCTTAAAAAAAAATTTATATATAATATTGATGAAAACATCTCGCATTCCCAGGGTTTGGAGATTCTTCTTTAATTTCTTGAAAGGTTTTTTTTTTTATCTTATTAATTTAGTCACCGAATCAAATATCAAAGTATATATATATATTTTCTACTTTGACTAATTTTTTATCATGGCAACAAAAGAAAAGCAAAGCTAAGAGCTAAGTTATATTTTTTTTTTATACTTTGAATTACACGGATCTATTCAAAATTTGCTAATGATAGATATTTATCATCAATATACTGGGTCACCTAAAACATTAGCAATGGTTTATTTATTTTTATAAAGAAAAACACGGCACACACTATTGACTAGATATTAATATCAATAGTGTTCTTTTTTGTGCGTTGTGTTTCCTATCCAATTATCCATTTTTTTTTTTAAATACATTTCAAGAAAATAATGATTTATTTAATTTTATAAAAAAACTAAAATTACTATAAAAGAACACTTCATATCAATGGCAACTTCGTTTATTAATATCAAATTTTTTGGATAAACTATTTGTTTTTCCTAAACTCTATGTAAAGTAAAAACAAAAGTGCTCGCTAAATTTGTTATATTTTTACACACATTTTTGATTTGTGTTGATTACATTCCGTTAAAAAAAAAAAAAAAACTTCATCAATATTTAAAAGATGTAATAATATCATTAATTTTATTATTATAATTTACCATAATGACAAGGACATGAGAGGAGAAGGAAACGGAAAAAGCCAATCCAAGTGAGACACAACATGAAACAGGGACAATTGGTCTATGTTTGAGGGAGATGGCTGTGCTATTATTACAGCCAATATATATATATATATATATATATATATGTTTTCCTTGTTAATTATGAAAGAAAAAGGTCCCAAATGAGAGAGAGAGAGAGAGAGAGAGAGTATAAAGGCCACTCACTCACAGTGTTGGCAAGCATAGAAAAGGACTTCAACCATGATGAGAGTGAAGAGAGGCTAAATTGGGTTCCACCTGAGCTGTATTGTTCGGCTTTAAAGGCACAACCTTTGTACCAAGCTTCTGTTGTATTTAACCACCCTATATTCATTCAGGTCACATGAACCATTCAACCATATATAAATAAATCAACCATTATTACTCTTTTCTTATATATATATATATATATATATATATATATATAATGCCAATAAAAAGAAAAGAAAAGAAAAAAAAAGAAGAAGAAAATGTTTGTTGATTGTGGAAACAGTGTAATGCTTTTGAATTAATGAAATGGAACTTTTAAAGTGATTTGCCTCCACTCTGCAAATTTGTCGGCCTTATATTTACATAACAGAACAGTGAGTGGTTGATGCATATCAATCCAACAATGCACACAGATAGCAATCATATTACATCTTTGCCACTGACTTCTTCATCTTTGCCTTAGCTACTGATTGCTCAATGATTTGCCTTTGCACTCAACCTGATCATAAAACATTCACAACTTTGGTAGTTTCATGCATGACTCTGACAATACAGAAGAAGCCTGATCATAAACTTTGAACTCTTTTACAAAGTCACAATCTCATATATATATATATATATATATATATATTATAGACAAGAATATTATGTAAACATATTCTAAATTATAAAAAATATGAGATTAATGTCAAATGAGTCACATGTTTGAGCTGAGATTTTAAAGTTGGTAGATGAGTAGATCAAAGAACTTTGACAAGTCAACATTGGTATAGACAAACCACTAATCCTCAATCCCTTGATATTTAGATCTAAGAAGAGAATAAAATACTACTTTGTTACAGTGTGATTTGTAAGTATTTTCTTGAGTAATCATCTTCCATTTCCATTTAATAATAATAATAATAATAATAATAATAATAATAATAATAATAATAATAATAATAATAATAATAATAATAATAATAATAATAATAATAAATTTACAATTTTTGTGTTTTATTCTACAATGTATATTTTTCCCAACTTTATTAATACCTACCAGGAATTTTATTTATATCAAATGTATTACATGTGAATGCGAATAATATATATAAAGCTTTTATATTACAATCCATTGACATGAGATGACATGTTTTCATAAATTTCTACTCATATATTTAACAATTGTAGTGCAATGCACTTAACATTTAAGATTTAAACCATCATCCATAGATCGCTAGTGCACGAGGGACTTGGAATATTCCCACTTCAAAAGCCCTAGAAAAGCCAAATATTAAATAGATAAATAAATAAATGAAAAGAGGGGAAAAATAAAGAAAAATAGAAACTGTTAGGTATGATGCCCAAAACTCAGTGAGTGGATTTTTGATATAGAGAAAAAAAACTTTATAATTAGGAAGCAAGGGACCAAGTTAGGGTTAGAGTCCTAGTATCTTATCATGTAGTTAATGTGTATATTTATGGTAATATGGTCCAGCCACTACCTCCATATGCCCATTAGGACTGGCTTGGGTTGCATCCGTACCTCTCCTCTTTTTGGCACTGGACCAACCATGTATTTTGCCTTCAAAAATATAGGGAATGCTACAGACCTCTGATTATTGCCTATATAACTATGCTACTAATATAGAGATAGAAGACTACTACAAGATTAAAAAGAACAAGAATTCAACAAAAGAAAATATGACTATGCTAAGATGAGCTATTTGATAACCAAAGAGAGTTACTGGAAATATCCATCAAAATCACTTCCATGCTATTTTTGATGTGTTATTGCCAATAGATTACTCAAAAACTCATTGTTTAGATGTGAATATCAGTGCAAATGAAATAAATAGAAAAAAAAAAAGCAAGAGCTATTTGATCAAGCCTGACATTGAAAAGGCATTAGTATTTAAATTCATATCCTGAATTATCTGCCGACAACAACACTCATTATAAAGTGGGGGCTTACAAACAAGAAAGCAGAAAAAATGATAAAATCCTGTCAAAGAATAGCATAAGTTGCTAATGGCTAAAATTATCAGATAGGCATCCATTGGTGACAAACATGATGCAATCAATTTGAATACATGGTTTTTTAACTTAAACAAAGCATAGAGCAAAGCTTACACAAGGCTTCCTCCAACGGTAAAACCTTAGAAAAACCTTCCATCTATAGCACCATCAAAATATATGCTCATGTCTTAGAAATTTGGTGAGTATCAATCTTAGTAAAAGGTAGATTTCATATAATTCATCCTTTATATAGTTTCATAGCCAACAAAATTCTAAACATTTTTAACTACAGAGCGTTTATACCAATTATATCACCAGCTTTTCTTCTAATATTACTCTTCTGCTGCCATAATCGGGTTAACAAAATCAGCATTCCAAAACACCAAATCAACAACAAACCTTTTTATAGTTTACCAAATTCCAATGTTGAGGATTACCGCAGCAAAGCTTTGCCTACCACTTCATACTTCATAGCACTCATCCAAGTTTTGACTATGATTATATTCCAAGGGGTCCCCATGTAACTGCACTACTAAGTTCACAGCACAAAAAAGTGATTCCTTCAAAACATTTCAATTTGGTGTTGCAATTCCTTTCTGATGACTCCCATTTGCTACTCAAGTTGTGAAAACCACCGACAAGGATAATTGATTCTCTACAAACTCGACTTAGATAATGCTACTTTTATATTTGCAGGAGATGATTCATCCTAGCTCAAACTATTAGCAAACCAGTTGAAGGCATAGAAAGAAGCTTAAAATTTCCTGTTTTTCAATATTGAAATGAAAAAAGTCAGTAGCTGGAACAAAGGCCAAAATTAGCTCCTCCAACTCACGCCCTAATTATTAATTTTTAAAGAAATACAATTAGCTATCACAAGTTTCTAACACCTTCAAAAGATTTACACTAACACTATTTTTATTTCACTGCAAGAATCTTCTCACCTTCACCGAAACTTGAGATATGAACATATTCCCCTAAAGGAGCATTCACTGCTAATTCTTCTAGTGCTGATGTAAGCGAGAGTATCCCTACTTGGACAGAATACTTCATCCACCTTGCTGACCGCGCATGCATCACATGAGCAACTAAATACAGAAATAGGAACTCAACATCTTATTTTGCAAAATGATTAAACAAGAACTTTCTGGTGAAACTTGAAAGGGTCACAGGTCACCATAACACTAAGCACAAAGGCCATAAATCATGCCACACAGTCATTGGCCCAGGCATTTGGCATACTTCCATTAGATTCCATGTTGAAAGGCACATCTGCACCCAAGCCAAAAAAAGGGGCGCATCTAATTTAGATAAAAAATATACAAAACGTCTGTAGTAAACATCAACTTAGAACACCTACGAGTACCATCCGTTCATCCAATCCTCATTCAATAATGCCAATAAAGAACAGTACAGAGTTAAATTGCCCTACCTTTGAAAAATAATTTTCCTCAAGTCTAACTAAACTTACTGAACATTTTTGCTTTCTATCATGTTCATGTACAATAGCTCATATTAAAGGCACATTTAACCATTTCAAAAAGCGAATGTCCATGTCAGATACATCAGCTTTTCAGTTTCTCACAAGAGTTGTGCAAAACCTACATTGTTACTTCCATGCTGGATAAGGGAAAGATAAATGTCCATATTGTTAACAAATATTTATAAGTTCTCATGTAACTCTAAAAACATCACCCTTTCCCTCCTAAAATAATTAATAAGTTCCATTTTGATTTTAATATCACATAGCAATCATTACCGCTCACTTAGTTTGATGATGGAAGGGGCATCATCTTGATGCTTAAAAGAAAATGTTCAGTCAGTGGCACACTTATTAAACCACGTTATTAATGCCAAGTATACATCATCATTTTCATCATCTGAATCCATTTGATTTTCTAAAGCAAAAGTTTCAAAGGTAATTCATAAGTTAAAGATTCCTAGCACTTACCTTCATATATTTTTGCTCATTTTAAACAGCTTATTAAGCTATCTTACAGCCATTGAACATTCATCAAGGCTGCAGACAACTATCGTGCCACACAAGGTTTTCCCCAAACAACCACAAAATGAAATCTCTAACACAACAACATGCTAAATCCGACCTTAATAAAACCAAACGGTTGACTTACTCCCAATTTAGTATGATTAAACTTCCTGCAGATCACTAGGAGCAAATCTAAATACAAATCGATAACAAGAACCTAATAACTTGAACCAAGAGCAATGATTCACCAGAACAACTACATGGATTTGGAGTAAACTAGGCTTCCAACTCCAAGAAGGCATCTGAAATCACTTCGACCTAATCTGGGTGAACCAAAAGCACATTTGAGGCATCTGAAATCACTTCGACCTAATCTGGGTGAACCAAAAGCACATTTGCCAAGGTAGACGTAAAAGATCAACCTGTGACAGCTAGGGCCTTCAAATTCAGCCATTAATTTTTGGATCAAGGTGTGTATAAAGTTCCTCAAGCACAGAAAAGCAAATACAAGATCATAATAACAAACAAAAACAAATGAATAAGTCATGCAAGTATAGATATACCATTCTTGAACGTAATGATTTTCGAACACCATAATTAAAAGAATTTACAAAGGCATCTACTTTCTCAAACCAGGAGAATTACAAAACTTACCAATTATAATTAAAACTCCAGAGAATCATAGATTAAGGACAAATTGAACAGCATGATCTCCTATGCAAATCACTAATGTTTCTTTCCTTCACCCATTCTTTTTCTCGCATCACATGGAGAACAAAAAGAAAAGAAAAGAAATTTTAAGAGATCTTACGACACAAGCGAGCGATCAAGCCCTAGCCTCGGGCCTTGAGCTCTGCAAGGCGGCGTGAGAGATCGTCCTCATCAACCTTCTCCTCCTTGGCGGGTATAGCATGTGCAGCAGCCTGTGGCAGCCCAACAGAGACCTCAAGCCCATAGTCATCAGCGACCTGTTGCATGAGGCTGTTGACCTCCCCCTCAGGCGTGGACAAACTGGTGGATCCGGCCATGGCTCCCTCCATGAACTCGGCCTGAACCTCCATGTTGACAAACTGGCGCTCGAACTGGTCCATAGTCTCAGACATCTTCTGAAGATTACCGGTGGCGAGGGATGCATCAAGGGCCTTGACAATAGATCCCATGGACTTTCCAACTGTCTGCATCTTGGCCTGAGTGTCAAGGCGGGCGACGACCGCGTCAAGGCGGGAGGCAAGCCGGAGGTAGTTCATCTGCTCGCTGCGCTTGCGGATGGAGTTCTCAGCGTAGATGCGGGCGCCATCCATGTTGCCCTTCTCGATGGCCTTCTTGACCTTGAGCTTCTCGGCCTTCTCCTCCTTCTCGCACTTGCGCGCTTGGCGCTGAAGGCTCTTGGAGGTGAACTTGAGCTCCATGATCTGGTTCATCAGCTTCTCCGTGTTCCCCATCGGAGATCGGTGGTGGGATAGAAATGGGGAATAAGGTTAGGGTTCCGGAGAACGACGCGGGAGGCTATCGAAGGGAGAGATCGGAGATATCTTATAAACGAAGGATCGCAGACGAAAGCGCGGAGAAAGACGATGATTCCTATTTCGTATGGACCATGGAACACGTGCTTACGGGTGGGACGCGGTTTAATATATAATAGTAATCCAAAATTCAAAAATTGTATTTTTGTTATGAAACATTAAAAACATAAAGTGGATGCCTATATAATGCTTTATCTCCCTGAACTCTTAAGCGAGATTTTGTAATATTATATATAGAGTGTGAGATATATCTAATAAAAAAAGAAAGTGAATAAAAAATTGGTTATTTTTTTTTTCTCTACTTTGGTATTGTCTTTGTTAGTTTTTTTAATTTTATAATACGTTATCAGCATCAAAACTCTACCTTTCAAGCTTCGAGATAAATTATTTTGATCTTGTTTATTATAGATCTTATAATAACAAATAATAGACTATACATACTTTCACAAAAATTCAATTTTTATTATATTTGATATTATTTGACTTATCTTATATTTATGTTATAGTATCAATATGTCGAATCTTGCGAAATTTGAATTTGTGGCTCTTGACATTATCGGAAAGAATTATTTATCATGGGTGTTAGATGCTAAAATTCATTTGGATGCAAATGGTCTTGGAGACACAATCAAAGAAGAAAATAAAGCATCTAACCAAGATAAGGCAAAAGCCATGATCTTTTTTCGTCACCACCTCCATGAATGATTGAAAACTGAATACTTTACGGTAAAAGACCCACTTATTCTCTGGAATACTTTAAAAGAAAGATATGACCATCAGAAAACTGTAATTATTCCAAAAGCTCATTATGACTGGATGCATTTGGGATTGCAAGATTTTAAAATTGTTAGTGAATATAATTCCACAATATTTAGAATCAGTTCTCAATTGAAATTATGTGGAGAAAAAATTACTGATGAAGATATGTTAGAAAAAACATTATCCACTTTTCATGCATCCAATATGCTCTTGTAGCAGCAATATCGGGAAAAGGGTTTCAAGAAATACTCCGAATTGATTTCTTGTCTTCTCATGGCAGAACAAAATAATGAGCTCTTAATGAAGAATCATGAGTCTCGTCCTACCAGTTCGACTCTATTCCCTGAAGTGAATGTGACAACACGTGGTAACTATAATTATAGACAAACTCGTGGACGTGGCCGTGGTCGTGGTCATGGACATGGAAATAATCGAGTTTATTATCGTAGTGGTCATACAAAGAATCCATCTCCCCACTTGAAGTGGAAAAATAAGGAAGAGAAAAATAAAAAGGAAAAAGCGGGCAAACTAGTAAACATGTGGATAATTCATGGTATCGTTGTGGTGGCAAAGGTCATTGGCCACGTACCTGTCGTAGGCCAAAACATCTTGTTGATCTTTACCAAGAATCGCTTAAAAACAAAGAGAAAAACATCAAAACAAATTTTTCTTAGAAATATGATCTCGATCATGGCCATATTGATGATACTCATTTGGATATTGCTGACTTCTTGTTCAATCCTGAAGAGAATATTGATCATTCAAATGGTGATGGGAGTATGATCTAAAACTAAATTTTTATGTCTTATTAATATCAAGTGTGTTTTTCTTTTATAAAGACAATGAATAATTTATTTATAAAGTTGTTTTTAATATTTTAATTACCATTTTTCATTATTGATTTCTTTTTCTTGTTATGTTTTAATGAAGAATGAGTATTCATTTGGTTAACAACAACATCAACGATGAAGATATGTGTCTCGTTGATAGTGGAACAACTCACACTATCCTTAAAGATAAAAAATACTTCTCTTATTTGGTAATGCAAGAAGCCAATGTTAGCACTATATCAGGAAGTACAAAGTTAATTGAAGGCTCTGGAAGAGGTAATTTGTCATTACCATGGAGGAACAAAATCTTATATTAATAATGCATTATATTCTACCAAGTCTCAAAGAAACTTGCTAAGTTTTAAGGATGTCCGCCGAAATGGATATCATATTAAGACAACAAATAAGGAAAATATTGAATATCTCTATATTACAAGTTTGATCTCAGGTAAAGAATGCATATTGGAAAAATTAGCTGCATTTTCCTCTGGTTTGTACTACACATATATTAGTATAACTGAAATATATGCTATCATAAATCACGAGCTTACAAATACATTTATTATTTGGCATGATCGGTTGGGTCATTCCGGATCAATTATGATGCAAAAAATAATTGAGAATTCATGTAGACATTCGTTAAAGAACCAGAAGATTCTTCAATATAAAGATTTTCCAGGTTCTGCTTATTCTCAAAAAAAGTTGATTATTCGACCATCACCAGCAAAAGTAGGAAACGAGTCTCTTGTATTTCTGGAACGTATACAAGGTGATATTTGTGGATCAGTGGACCCACAATGTGGACCATTTAGATATTTTATGGTTTTAATTGATGCATCAACTAGATGGTCCCATATATGTTTATTATCAACACGCAACCAAGCATTTGCTAGATTGCTTGCTCAATTAATTCGATTACGGGCACAATTTCCTGATTATCCAATTAAGAAAATACGCCTTGATAATGCTGGTGAATTTACTTCCCAAACTTTTAATGATTATTGTATGTCAATTGGAATTGATGTTGAACATCCTGTAGCACATGTTCATACACAGAATGGCCTTGCAGAATCACTCATCAAGCGTTTGCAATTAATTGCAAGGCCATTGCTTATGAGAACAAAGCTTTCAATTTCTTGTTGGGGACATGCTATTTTGCATGCCACAGTTTTAATTCGCATCAGGCCAACAAGTTATCATAAGTACTCCCCTTTACAATTGGTTTTTGGTCAGGAATCTAATATTTCCCATCTAAGAATTTTTGGATGTGCGGTTTATGTTCCAATTGCTGCACCACAGCGCACTATGATGAGCCCTCAAAGGATGTTAAGAATTTAAGTTGGGTATGAGTCTCCATCTATAATAAAATATCTCGAACCATTAACAGGAGACTTATTCAAAGCTCGATTTGATGATTGTCATTTTGACGAATTAGTTTTCCCAACATTAGGAGGAGAAAATAAACAACTGGCAAAAGAAATTAGTTGGAATGAGTTATCATTATCTTATCTTGATCCTCGTACTAAACAATGTGAACTAAAAGTTCAAAAGATAATTCATTTACAAAATTTAGCTGAACAACTGCCAGATGCATTTACTGACCCAAAGAAAGTAACTAAATCACATATACCAGTTGTTAATGCTCCAATCAAAATTGATGTCCCTGTAGAACAAATTAATATTGCAAATGAGTCCAAAGCACGCATAAAGCGTGACAGACCTGTAGATTCCAAAGATAAAAATCCTTGAAAAAGAAAAGAAGCTAATAATCTTGATACAATAACTCTAGAAGAGTCTTTAGAACTGTCCCAAAGTACAGAAGAAGCACAGGTACTTGAAATTTGTGAAAATAAAGAGATGTCAATTAATTACGTTCTAAATGGAATAAAATGGAACCGAAATGAAGTCAACGTTGACAATATTTTTGCATATAATATAGCGCTAAATGTGATAAATAATGAGGATCATGAATCAAAGTTTGTTGAGGAATGCAGACAAAGAAATAATTGGCCAAAATGAAAAGATGCAATTGAGTCCGAATTAAACTCCCTTGGAAAACGAAAAGTCTTTGGACCCGTAGTTCGTACACCTAAAAGTGTAAAGCCAGTTGGATATAAATGGGTATTTGTGCGAAAACGAAATGAGAAATGTGAAATTATGAGATATAAAGCACGACTTATGGCTCAAGGATTTTCACGACCTAGCATTGACTATGATGAAACATACTCACCTGTGGTGGATGCAACAACTTTTCGGTACTTAATTAGTCTGACAGTATATGAAGGACTTGATTTGCGTTTGATGAATGTTGTTACAGCTTATTTATATGGATCCTTTGATAGTGAAATATATATGAAACTCCTTAAAGGATTTAAAATGCCTGAAGCATGCGATTCAAGTTCTCAAGAACATTATTCAATCAAATCAAATAAGTCATTGTATGGACTAAAACAATCTGGACGCATGTGGTATAATCGTCTCATTGAATATTTATTAAAAGAAGGATATAAAAATGATCCTATTTGTCCATGTATTTTTATAAAGAAATCCGGAAATAATGAGTTTGTTATAATTGCAGTTTATGTTGACCACTTAAATATTATTGGGACTGTAGAAGAGCTTCAAAAGGATGTAAATTATTTAAAGAAAGAATTTGAGATGAAGGATTTTGGAAGAACAAAGCTTTGCCTCGGATGGCAAATTGAACATTTGAAAAATGGGATTTTTGTACATCAAGAAGCTTACATTACGAAAGTGTTGAAACGATTTTACATGGATAAATCACATCCATTGACTACCCCGATGGTTGTAAGGTCACTAGATGTGAACAAAGACCCTTTTCGACCTCAAGAAAATGATGAGGAACTACTTGGTCCTGAAGCACCGTATCTTGGTGTGATAGGAGCACTAATGTATCTTGCTGGTCATATAAGACCTGATATATCATTTGTTATTAATTTATTAGCAAGATATAGTTATTCTCCCATAAGAAGGCATTGAAATGGAGTAAAACATATACTTCACTACCTTCGAGGAATAATGGGTATGGGCTTGTTTTTCCCAAATTTACATAAATCAGATTTAATTGGTTATGCAGATGCTGGGTATTTATCTGACTCACATAATGGCCGATCACAGACAAGATATGTGTTTACATGTGGTGCTACAGCCATTTCATGACGATCTATGAAACAAACTATAACAACCACATCATCTAATAATGTAGAAATTTTAGCAATACATGAGGCAAGCCGAGAATGCGTTTGGTTAAGATCTGCAATTCAACACATTCGATGGACTTGTGGTTTGTCTTCTGAAAAAATGGCCCCAACAGTCCTATATGAAGATAATGCTGCATGTATTACCTAACTAAAGGACGGGTATATTAAAGGGGATAGAACAAAGCATATCTTACCAAAATTCTTTTTCACTCATGATCTTCAAAAGAATGGTGATATTAATATTCAACAAGTGCGTTCAAGTGATAATCTAGCATATTTATTCACCAAGGCACTTCCTACGGCAATATTTGAAAAGTTAGTCCGTAATATTGGAGTTCGGTGACTCAAAGAACTCAACTGATATGATCATGAGGGGGAGTTAATACGCGCTGTACTCTTTTTCCCTTAACCATGGTTTTTCCCATTGGGTTTCCCTGGTAAGGTTTTTAATGAGGCAACAATTATAGCGTATACTAAAGATAATGTACTCTTTTTCCTTCACTAGATTTTTATCCCATTGGGTTTTTACTAGTAAGGTTTTAATGAGGCATTTCTTTTTATTATAAGCATCCAAGGGGGAGTGTTATGAAACATTAATAAAGTGGATGCCTATTAATGTATAGTGTTTCATCTCCCTAAACTCCCAAGCGTTTTCATCCCTAAACTCTTATAACTTTTCATTTGTTTAGACTATAAATAAAGGCTTTGTAATATTGTACATACGGTGTGAGATACATGTGATAAAAAAGAAAGTGAATAAGAAGTTGGTTATTTCTCTTTTCTCTATTTGGGTATTGTTTTTGTTAGCTTTCTTAATTTTATAATAATTTTTAAATTATTAGAAAGTTCTATAAAAAAATGTTTAGTGGAATTGAATTATATATATATATATATATATATATATATATATATTTATTTTAACTATACATGAATATATATTGTGCTTTAACAACACATTTTAATGGACCAAGACATAACATGATGATACCGACCTCCCCATGTAATTAAGAGGTTTTGAATTCAAGCCCCTTAACTTGCAAGATCTGGTCTCTTAAGAGAGTTTGGTATAGATAATACTTCCACTCATATCCAGAATTACACGACAACTCTAATCGGTGCATCTCACATATCTTTTAACTAATGAAACTTATTGTTTTTGACATAAATAAATAAATAAATCAAGAGTAAATTTGAGCATGGAAATCAATATATTCTTTAACCTTTCATGCATGCTTGATGGATATTCTTTACCTTGGATTTTATACAAAATAATAGAAATAAATATTAAACAAATAAAAATTTTTAAATGTACAATAAGAGGAAATACAATGCATATTATTATACAAAAAACATTATGCGCATTCAATGGATTTAAATTAGAAAATTAAGTTCCAATTAATACCAGTCAAAAGTAAAGAAGATTGCAAACCCTTGTTCTCTCAATCTCAACCTTTAAAATTATTTCATTAACACAAAAAAATACAATAAAATAAAAGTAAAATATAGAACACACTTTGGTTTAAAGATCCTTTGGATCATCGTCATTATTCACAAACATGAGACAGCTTTTGCAGGTTGAAATAAAAAAATAAAAAAATAAAAAAATGGGATTGAACTCTAAAGTTGAAGAGTGGCTTAACAAAGTGGGAGATCCTTGGGAGGAGGCAACACAGACTGCTCTGGTCCATTTCCATTCTCCACCACAAACGCCGTTTTCAGGCCCCAAGTTGTGTGCAGTTCCAAATGGCAGTGGAAAAACCAAACACCTACAATCATCAACATTAATTAATCATGCTTTCTTTCTTTTTAATTAATGATAATTAATTATTCTTAATTAATCATTAACCATTTATTATAAAAAAGTTTTTTCTTATATACTTATAACTAACCTGGATTATCAGCTCTGAATCTAATAGCAGTCCAACCTCCGGTCGGCACACCAACAGTGTTCCTCTCCGGCGGATCAACCAAGTTATATTTGGCCGGATCTTTGGCCGGGTCAAAGTTTCCGGTACCAGTGCCGACGACAAAGAAGTTGTAACCATGCAAGTGAAACGGATGAGACTCCACCGTCAGAAGATTGGTGTCTTGCAGCACCAACTCCACCGTCGAGTTGAACGCCACCTTGCTCAGCCTCGTTCCCGTGGAAGTCCCGAGGTTCGCCGTCAACGGTGCGCCGGTGTAGTTAAACGGCGTCACCGGCTTGTCTGGAAAATCCAGCCGGTAAACACCCTTGGTTTTGAAGTAGTGAGCTTGGAGCAACCCGGTCTTAGGCATCACGAAGGTGATGTTGTTGAGCGACGCGGTGAGTCTGGTGCCGTTCAGACAAGTCGCGCAAGGGTTCGCGCCGAGTCCGATTGTGTAGAAGAGGTGGCGGTCGACGGAGAGCGGCACGTTGGCCGGGAACTGAGGGGTGTTGAGGCTGCGAAGCTTATCGAGGTAGCTCCTGGCGAAGGAGGTGTCGTTGGGTGGGGGGAGTTTGGGGAGAAGAGGGAGGACGGTGGTGGGCACTCCCTTATATTGGAGGATCCCCGTCGCCGTTTTGTTGTCCACCTGGACAGGTGCGTCCATGAACGGTCGTGTGGCCATGAAATAACGTCCCGGTGATTTGTTAGCTTGGACGAGGACGTTGGTGGTCTGGCCCGGTGTGATGAGGAGTGCTTCTGTGGTGAATGGTTTGCAGTAGACGGCGTCGATCTCCACGACTGTCATGCTGTGGCCGGCGATGGCGAAGAAGAGCTCGTCGTTGAGTGCAGCGTTGATGATCCGGAGAAGGTACGTCTTTCCCCATTCCACCTCCAGAGCATAAGTGTCTATATGCATTCATCAATACATATATATATATACACATCATGATCATTTATGATGCTGTTGATTAATTTGGTGATTAATTAATTTGAAAATAGTAAAGATATAAGTTGTGTACGTACGTTTGTCTGAGCATGGGAAGAGAGGGCCAGGTTTGCCATTGATGGTGTGAGCATCAGACATGTTTGGAGGCAAACCGAGAGAATTGCCTTGATTCTCAATAGTCTCAACATCAGCATTCCACCATTCACCCAGCACTAGCTCTGCTTCGGCGTGAGGCTGTGGGAATGGATACGGGACTCCAGCTTGAGGCATGATGACAATGGCTCCGTGGACGGTGGCTCTGAGCCACAGGATGTGCGCATGCCACCACAGTGTGCCTCTTTGTCCTGTGATGTTGAAGTCATACGTGTAGCTGCTGCCGCTTGGAACAGGGCACTGAGTGATGTAAGCCGGTCCATCCGCCCATCCATTCCTCAATTGCTTCAATCCATGCCTGCACGTACGCAATCGTTATTTCATTTCATATTGTTTCTTCATATGTAAAGCTTAATTCATGAAGGACTCCATGTACGTACCAATGGATGGACATGTTATACTGAGCATGGTTGGTGACATTGATGATGACTCGATCACCTTCTCTGGCATACACCGTTGGCCCGGGATACATCCCGTTCACCGTCACGATTGGTTTGGCATGGCACAGCCTACTCACATTCTTCACCACCACCTGATCCTCCGATTAACAGCAAAACACGAGCAGAAAAATTATGCTACATGAATAATTGATCTGAAAATAGATAGAAGATCCAAATGCAATGCATGCATGTGCAATCTGATCACTCACGTCAAACTGATACTTCTTCACCGCACCTTCAGAAGTTGGAATTGATATTGAAACAAATGCAACAGTGCTGATGATCAGCACAATCTTCACTAGAGAGCAATGCGAGGGGAAAGAATTAGCCATAATTACTGCTGTTGGGGTTGTTGGAGATCTCAGTAAGTGTGAATATAGGACTAGAAGATGAGAATGAGAGTGAGTCAATACATGCATGTATGTTGGCCTCTTATATATGTGCACATGTAGTAGGTTGGGAAGTGACATCTCAGTTTGTAAAAATATTACAGAGCTGGTGTTGGTGTAACACTTATTTATTTCGTTTTCTTCGTTTCTTTGGTATGTATTTGGGGCAACAAGGGATATGATGGAGACATCTCAAGGGAAAAGAAAGAAAAAAAAAAAAAAAAAAAAACTGTAGAGAGACTTGTGGTATTGTTGGGTCTTTGTCTTTAAGACAAAGTAATAGTTCCTTTCATCCAAATTTTTCTGCAGAATTTCCTCAGAAGGAAACTACCAAAGTAACGTTAAATTAGAGGAAGTTCTACCATGTTTTACATGTCTGGTTTGTTGCAATTCTGACTGATGACCTAATTTTGTTTTCCAAGGATTGGGAATGTCAGTGAGGAATATGATGAGAATGTACTTAATTTAATCACAATTGGAGCTGCTTTTAAGGGGCATTAAGAGCACCAGAACTGGTAGCTGATATGTCTCCACTCTTTGATACTTCTTTTGGATAATTTTTGTGATTCTGTATCTTCATGCAAAGCGTGGGATTTTAAGGTGAGCTATCAACTTGCAGGTGGCTCAGATATCTTTATCCGTGATAACTAAGTAATCAATTGATTAGGGGTACTTAATCCTTTTCAATGGTTAGTTTAATCTAGAGTGTACCTTAATCTTGCTACAAAGTGAGGTTGATTTCAGTTGGCCTTGACTTTAACTTTATTTTCTAATTATATATATGTTTGATAATTTCACACAAATACGGCACTTTTGGTTTAAGATTGAATATTATGGCGTGAGAGAGTTGTTAATTCAATTTTAAAACAGCCTCAAATGATGAAGCTTTTGAATGGTGGCAAAAGTTTTGAAACTTGTGGCTATCAAACATTCATTAGAAATCTTTTATATTTGATTTGAGTGAGTAGAAGAATTTTAAAGCGTTTAACTAAGAGAATGAGAGACCAGAAGTATATCTTCGTATCCATATTTAAAGTTGATCAATGTGAGACATTAAAATATATAGTTTTCATGAAAATGGATAACCCATAAATTGAGTAATCTTCAAACCAATAATTCCAAATGAGTAAGTATCACACAAGCAGACATCATTACTCATTAGACATTGAAAAAGTGGACTAAAATAATTCCAATCGGCTACATACGCAATTACAGAAAACTCTTAGGGACATTATTGGGTCCTATAGTGACAAATAATCAAATCTCAATGTTTATTCCCAACCTTGCCAAACTCATATTTCTCACTGCACAAAGATTATATAAAATGGTGAATCACAAGCCTGCACTGATCAAGACACCAATCTGTATCTTCAACCAGCATACACCCTTTGATCATCTGTAATGCCGAAAATAGCAGTAATTTTCTGTACAGTACTCGGCTCCGGTCTACATGTATCCTTTATACGTATTGGATGATTGGAAAGGCATGCTAGAGCCAAAAGGATGTGTACCAACTGCGGCATATGGATTAGCAGCAAATGGATTTAGAGGGGCTTGGTGTGGTTGCTGACCCATCATCATCATTTGCTGCTGCAGCATGAAAGCTTGTTGTTGTTGAGCCATCACAGCCATCTGGACGGAATGAGGTGCTGCAAATGCATTTGATGCGTAGAATGGGTCATGAGCCATAGGTTGCATCATTGGACTTGCCATCGGCCCTGACTCCCATGGGTTGTAGCTTACATTCTGGTTTGCTCGTCGGTTTGCATCATCATATAGGCTGTCTAGTGTGAGTTTATCCAGCCCCCGGCCTGACATCAAGTTGGATATAAGAATGGTAAGTTTAAAGGAAAGAAAAATATCAGGTGGGTAATATCACTAATCATGTTACCAGTTTGCTTGATGCTACAGCAGTTTCATTAGAGCTTGGGGCCGTGACGAGTGCCAATTCCCACCCTGTGGTTCCAGTGGCCTCAGTAGCCAGACCACTTGAAGGGGTGGCAGTCGATAAATTGTCTGAAAAAGGAAAAAAAACCAAAATGTCAAGCAACTAACTCAAACATTTGGACCACAATAGAATTACATACTGAGTTATACCAATGGGAACAATGGCAAGCGCCAAAGCATTTTTGTTGTCCAAGTCAGATGCATCAGGCATTGTGCTATCATTCAAATCCTGAGAAGAATTAACTCCGGTACATCATTAGGAAAATGTATTAGATTATCAAAGAAGAAAGAAGTCAATCAGGTTGGAAACAATACCAGCAAATCTATTTGCTTAGGTACAGAAGCCTCTTCTTTGACTGGCTCATGAGGTGGTGGCGGTGGCGATGGAGGTGTAGTTGGAAGTGGTGTGGGAGCAGCCTCCTCGACCTCAGAAGCTGATTTATATTCAATTGCCAATACAATTTTCCCATCTGCTACCTATTTACATGAAATTAAATTTTCACCAATTTTACCCAGGATAAAAGCATTGTGGTAATGTAGTTAGCACATACAGCCTGCTTCATCATTCAAAGTAATTAACTGATAGTGTGTTTGAATCCAATCTTAATAAGGAAAAATAAATTTTTGGCCTTCTAAGTCCATAAAAAGTCGACAATAAGTGGAAGTAATATGCCAAGTATATCAACTAGTCTAGTGAACATAAAACTTATTTACGTGCACTTTGTGCATTCAATAATAAGCAAATAATGAATTTAATATGGTGGTTCTTTACAAGATATATCTCATGTATTCATCCTCCTCTTAACAGCATAATATTATAAATACATCCAGATCCAGAGTTGAAAAATATTTATAAATGGGAAATTTAAAAAATTATGTATCAAATAAAGTGGCAAAGGCAACCACAAACCGTATCTTTGCGAACTGAAGCTCGTGGAGCATCCCGAATATAATCTTCCATAGCTGTGAGAAATGATGCAGGGGGCTGCAATTTAAAAGGGAAAAAAAAGAAAAAAAAACACACACACAGAGATTGGTGAATAAGCAACCATATAGCGAGTAACTAACCAAGATGTCTGAAAAATATCAAAGGACCTAGTTTATTAGAAACAAAAACCTGCTCAATCTTTACGAATTTTTCTCCACGCCCAATATCAAACGTTTTACATACTTCATAAAATTCTGACAATAACTCTGCCTGTAAACAAACATGACAATTATATCAAAGATAATTATTTGTCCCATAATTGTTGATATATGGAGGTCTAGGTGTCACATTGGTTATATTAGTCATTATAGATATGAACACGTGAGTCCTTCATGTTATAATCTCAAAGAAGTGTTTGGTTGTAAATTAGGCTCGCAAGGTTAAAGTTTGGAATTTTAAAATTGTTTTGGAGAAGAAAAAAAATTTATATAAAATTGGCCTTTAATCAATAATAATATATTTTAAGATTATAATTTACCTTTATGAATATTTAATAATTGATTTCATCGACTAATTAAGTCTTATAAAAAAAATTATATAATTTTTAAAATAGTCACCTGCTGGGCTGCTCTCCTGTATATATCAATTGCTTTAAGAGCATCAAGGCGTTGCATTTCAAAGAACTGGCACAATAACAGACAGCCATCAGAAATTGAAATCCGAAAGTAATTAAGTTCTGAATAATATATGTCTTAGATAGTCATACCTTGTCAACCATATTAGCGGTCCCATCATTAATGGCGTTATAAATCTTAATGCTCTCCCTAGCAACCTTGCAAACATAAACCAAACAAAACATAGAACAGCAAGATTCTTTGAACAAAGTACTTAAGCACTACGAGAATTTTAATGATAAGAAAAGATGAGCAGCATATCCTCACCATTGAAAGTGCCAACTGAATCACAATGTTATAACCAGCAGCTCCTTGTGGCTGCATACCATTTGAAATTAGACTAGATGTGGAGAGCACGAGCAAAACAGTTGAAATCAATTAATTCTTAAAGCCATTTACCATAGGAACTGACTTACTTGGCAACCAAGCAAACGATATAAGAGTTGTTGTAGAGCTTGCAGGTGTTCTAGCAACTCAGGAGTATCAAGATCGCGGGTTCTCTGTAAAAAATTTTCCATTTACTCAGTAATGATTTAACTCTGTTCACTACACTAGATAATCAAGCTAGGAAAAAAATATTTCTGTGATCTGTTATGTCTAAAATGGCTGAAAGTTGTATTGAAAAACCTAAGAAATAATTTACAAATTTTAGTCATTTGGCACAAAAACGACCATGGTGAGTACAAGCTTATATTCAAACCATCTCCCAACTACAAAAGGCTTGAATTACTGATTGGATGAACATAATCAAATTGCAATATGACATTCCTATGAAGATATTATGGGATAGAATATCTTTAGATTCACATGAGGAATTTCAAGCGAACAGCTGATCAAGACACCTAACCAAATTCACTTCATATAAGCATGAGCATCAACTTCAAAAATCATGAAACCGCAAAAATTAAATGATGTTATAAGGTCAAAAATTCAGCCTCCAAAAGAAATGTCTTCAGTTCACATAACAAATATATACCATAATTCTTATGAGCCCACTTCATGCAAGAAACTGTGATAGAAATATGTGGTTTCAAAATAACTATCTATCTACAAATCAGTCTCCGAGGCAAGCATGAAATACTACTCTGAAACAAATTGTCTTCAAGTTCAAGATAAATAAAGGTTATACTTCTATGTATCTGTCAACAAAATGAAGTGTGATACCCAAACCAGATAATTCTGCAAAGAAAAATTGACTGTTGCCTATTTATCAAGTGTAAGTTGCAAGTGAAACAAGCATAAGAATACGGAAACATTAGGAGGACAGAAATAAATAAAAAGCACTAAAAAGAAATTGATACATACCAGAGGATCTGTCTCTACATCATACTTGAGAGTATGAAAGCATTCCAGTCTCTCCTCTAAAAACAAGGCATAACTTCGGACCCATGCAGAATAGTCCCATGCTGAACAAAAGAAAAACATCAAAACACCATTTTGATAATCTTTTTGTTTGCAAGTCAATGAAGTCTAGCAAGCTGAAACAATACCATTTGGACTTGAGTCATCTCTAAAATGAGCCAAATTGAGCATATGGCCTCTATGTCTTCCATAGTTTAGTAGTTCTTCACGGAAAGTAGGGTCTACTTCTCTAAGAGCACGATGAATAACGATTAATGTCTTCAGTGCAACCTGAAGAACAAAAAGTGGTCCATCAGGTGTTCTTGAATGGATTACAGAAAAAAAGGGGGGAGACTTAAACTTTGTAAACTTGGACAAAGAAACAATTAGCTTCATAAGTTTATAGAACCAAAGGAAATAAAGCATGAGCATGAAAGCAAGTCATACATAACTTTGTTGTGTTACATGGATCTAAATCCTAAAGTTCTGATGTTGAAAAATTTAGCTTTAGATATTATTAGTCATACATGGCAAATTGTGTGGTCACAACATGCCAACATAAACTAGCTTTTTAACATTTATAACACTAATTGTTAACAATTCTTCTACATTTATCTATTCTGATATTCATTGTTTTTGGCATTGAATCTACAACCTAGACCTACTAATCAAAATCACATGGAAGCAGCTCTTTTCTTCAGGGATCAATTAGTTATCAGCTAAGAAAATAAATAAGGCTACTATAAGAAGAGTACAAAAATACTGATAATCTAAACAATTCAGAGAGCATAATGGGCAACAATGTAGAGATATACTGTTGGTTTGTTAACATGGAATCACTTGTAATAATTCCAAGAGCAGCTGTGACCAGAAATTCAGAAACAGATCCTCACAGATGAAAGCAACCATATGATCTATAAATTTTTTTAAATGTAAAGGGAACAAAAACCTTCAAACACACTATTGCAGAAAGCTTTAGGTACAAGAACAAATGATATGCTGATTATATACCGCCCAATTGTGTGTCTTTGACAGGCGTCTGGCAAGAGCATGAATGCAATATGCAACATCAGCCCTAGGTCTTGTGGCAGAAATAGCAAGGAAAATGGCTGTGGAAAGGAAGAGCCAGTATCAGATTCTGATAATAAAATAGTAAAACAAGTATGCTGCATGTATAAAATTAAGTAAAGAAAAAAACATAATACATGAAGCCTTGCAAGTGCTGCTTTGCTTGTGGCATATGTTAACAAACTCCAACATTTGTCAAGGAAATTGTGTCACCTAAATTCATCAATATGAATCTCACTATCAGATGACTATAACTTTAACACAGATCAACTGCTTCTAAGATACTCCCAGAACCCACATCCATTGCACATATATATATCTATCTATGTATATATGGCCAGACTTAATAGACAAATTGGAATCAGATGCTATAGATGCCGATGCATATGGAGATAACATTTTGGTTTAACATACAGGAAACAGAATATGTATCTACATAAGAAAATATTCATCTTGAAATTTCTCTTCTGAGAGAAAGATATATGGCCAGAATTAATAGACAAATAGGAATCAGATGCTATAACTGCCTATGCATATGGAGATAACATTTTGGCTTAACATACAGGAAACAGAACATGTATCTACATAAGAAAATATTCATCTTGAAATTGCTCTTGTGAGAGAAAGATAGAGAAAGAATTGATAGATCACCACTGACCTGTTAGGTGTTTTTCCTTGGCTGGTCGTTCGACATGGTTTGTAGCCCTAACTATAGCAATATCCAACTCCTAACAACAACAAACACTTCATAATAAGTAGCATAAAAGCACCAAAAAACTAAAAAAAAAACTCATGCTCCTAAGAGCAACAAGAACCCAAATTTACCAGAAAAAAGAAATCACCCAACCTTGTAATCACTGTTCACTTTGGCCAACCCGACCGTGGTGGAGTCCTTGATAGCACCAAGATACTTCCTCAAGCTTGGCTGCGAGCCCCCTCCCGACATCCTCCGAATCCTACTCAAAACAATCCATCCATTGCCAAATCAATGTATACAAAATCAAAATTTTCCCAGATAAAGAACGAACCTTTCAAAGAATCAAGATCAAACGAAGATCCACGACTTATTTTAGTGAGGAAATCCGAATCAGGAATCAAACCGATCAAGAAATCACGGTAGCACGCATGAATTCAGCCAGAAAACGACCAAAAACTCACCAAGAATTAGACGAAGAACGAGAGGAGAGAGAGAGAGAGAGAGGAGACGAAGGCGGATAGAGTCTTCGAAGGCGGGCGGTGTCAGGCGGGTGGTCGTCGACTTTTCTAAGCTCGCACGTTGAACGGGCTCCGTTCCGGTGTACCCTCGGCGCGCATTTAGAATTTAGAACAAGTGTAATTTTTACACGAGACTCCCCGGAAATTTTATAATATATATATATGCATATAATAAAAAAACAATTCGCATTTGAAGCTTCTTATGTAGGTTCGCTGTTCCCCAGTGGAAATTGAAGAGAGAATATGCTTGAGAATATTTAAAATAATAATTCAAAAATATTAAAAAAACATATTTTGAATTGATTAAAATTGATTTTTTGAGGTTAAAATGGATTTTGTCATTATTTTATTTGTGATTATGATTATAATAAAAAAGGAAAGTAACAAAGGAGGTCGTTGAGCATAAATAGATGCTATCAATGAGAGCTCAGTCAGCCACCTTCCCGCCTTATTTTACTTCAATTGGAGAGTAAAAAAAACACCTTTTATTTAAAATATTATTACAGTGTCTTAATAAAGCCCGGGCACTCTTGTTTTTCCTGGCTATTGTGTCAGAAAATTTCCTAGTTTTTGTCATTATATACTTGTTACGTAATGCTTTTGAAATTTGAAAATATGCTAAATTAATAGATAATTATAATATACACAATTCAAAATTATTAATGGTCGGTTTAGATTAAAAAAAAAAGTGAAAAACAGCGTATTTGGAGGAAATGAAATATGTTCAAAACATGGATGTCCATGGATGTTCACCCAAAAAAAAATAATAATAATATTTCATTCATATTCTTTATATCTCTTTATCTATCAAACAAACACTATATCATATACATTTATAAGCCATACTTAAGCGCAACATAAATGACATGCTTGCTTATCAAATACAAAACTAGAAATTGATAAATAATTAAATGAGGTCCTTTTTTGCAAAGTTATAAAGTATAAGTTAGAGTAGAACACCGACACTGACTAATGATTCTTTTGTTGGTCTTTCTTTTATTTTATATTTTTCATTATAAATAAAGTCTTCAGGCATGGTATTCACTATGAGGAAAGTGGAACACTAGAACGCGTCTAGAGCATTAGACCATAAAATAATTGGCATTAATAATTTGACATTAATTTATTATTTTAATCTTAGTCAATAGCTTCTACAGATCTTGTGGTTGACTTCAGAATAAGATACAAACACGGCCAGGTCCGACTTTGCTTACAGCTAATGTATTAAAAAATTCATTGTTAATAACTTAATATCCAAACTCCCCATGTCATGAAATTCTCACAGTTAGCTTGAATTTTTATCATAATTAAATCTTAGTGATTTTAGATTTATAATAAGTTTTAAAAAAATATCAGAATCATTATATATATATATATATATATATATATATATATATATATATATACAATCCCTGTAATTTTGAAAATGTTTAAAAATCATATGTTTGTGTTTTCCTTCCTGAATTTATCACCTAATCAAACTTGTTAGGAGTGTGTGTGTGCGCGCGCATATAAGGAAAGAAGCATATAATACATCTCCAGATAAATATATAAATTGAAACAAGAATAAGAATTTAACTCCAAACAAAAGAACTCAGGTCTTATTCCAAATTGGTAATAGCTTCTAAGGAAATAAAAGCATAGAAGATAGGAATAAAAGCGCTTCAACCTAGATCCCAATCCAAGCTCATTAAAAACAATGTCATAACTAGTAAACCCTTGATTATTCTTGTCATCAGTTTTGCAGCGATAAAAGGAACTCACAGGAGACAAACAAAATGGATATATTATTCTTGGTCAATACTTACACCCACCAAATCAAAATCAAAACATTTGATCAAATGCCTGATATTTACAGGTGTTTATCAGAGGAAGTACATACCCAGCTAGATGCCATCTCCTGATTCAGTATGCACCAAATTGTAGATGTATTTGTCATCGCATTTTTAACCCAGTAAGTTGCTTAAACCACAGCTGAAGCATAAGAACTCGACAACATTTATGGCGGTGATCCATTTAATTGAACCTGAAAATTCTAGAGGGTAAAATAAATTGAAACAGCCGAGCAATATTTCAGCTAACCCGGAACAATTGGCAGCCAAACAGATTTGCTTGCCGTGTTATAGTGTTTATGATATCTCTGCCTTGACCACATTCAATCTAGCATGCATCCTGCATCGAGATACTGAATTACCAAATTAGTCCTAAAATGTACTACAAGGGAATGTGCCACTGCATGCATAACCAGTGATCAGGTCTAACAAAACATGCAATTCAATAGATGAATTTCCCTGACCAGGAATTTGGTTAAATACAACAAGAAAATTAATTCAAACACAGTAATTTATGTTAATTGAAATGGAAAGCCTACAGAAAATTTTAAATGCCATCAGGAGGGATAACAATGGATTTATTTCATTGTTGTATGTGAGTAATTTCACAACATCAAAGCCCTTGCGCATTTTTCCCAACATCATCTGGCATATCTCCATTAGCAATATGAATGATAACATAATATACTTTTAAAACAACGATACGGAAAGGAAGTTTCAGACACTTAATATATGTCAACAAATAATATTTAAATAAAGTGCTTTTCCGTAAATGTGTTCTGTTGAATTAAAGTGGCTTGGAGAGAAAAGCCAAAGGTGGCGACTGATGGTTTGCAAGAGAAAAGCAAATTGCCATCAGAAGGGATAAAAGCAAATTTATTTCATTGCATTTCACATAAGCAACTAATACATCAAAGCCCTTGCGCATTTTCCCAACATCACTTGGCATGTTTCATAGTGATCATAGTGTTCATATGTGTTAGGCACTTCCCTTTCATGAGTTTCTGAAATTAATATGCTATTGCATTTTGCAGATCTTTTTGAAATTTGGTCAGCAAATCACCACACACTCTGATTAAGACACCATGAAAAATTTACATCATTAAGGCATTAACAAGATGTAAAACAAGATAGAAGGCTTTGCACCATGTCCATCAGGTTGAAATGCAAAGATGCATATAGTCATATAATCTTCCAAAACACATCAAGTAAATGTATGCATGCCCCATTTTCAGGCACTCTTAATACTTAGTATAACATAATGTAAAGAACACAATTGTGTTTCACTATAAGTTGATGGTAAAAAGACAAGCTCAAACCAATTTACAATTGAGTAGCAATGATGCTCATGGTAAAATAAGTCACAAGTAGCTATCTTTATTGAATTCACAAAATAAGAATCACAAAACTAATTATGCAGTGGTTTAACATAGCAAATAAAAAATAATTAATAGTTAATTGTCCTCCAACTTAATGACCCACAATAGTTAGTGCGCTTTGTTTTTCCTCCTTTTCCTCCATCCTGGAAGCCTTTTATACTCTAAAATGCCACCTTTTGGTCCTACTTGAAGATTAATAAGAACTCAAAAAAACATGAAATACATACAACTTGAGTTCTTATCCTTCTCAAATAACCATTGTTTTTTATAGTCATGATTATACCCACAAAATAAATTTTCATGACAGATCATAGTCTATTATTCCTCTTCTATGAATTAACATTTCTAATATTCAAAGCTATCAAAAGAACAAGTACCTAACAAGATCACAATGATTATATATATATATATATCAATTTTTCAACATATAAAACAATTGCAACTCATGATAACAAATTATTACAAAATATTTAGCAATAACCAACAAAGCATCAAGAAAGAACAAACACCTTTACTGACAAACCCTAGGAAAACTCGATTACTTGAACCTCCTTCGATCCACCAATATTCTTCACCCTCATTCTCTGCACTATCTACACCTTGATGCTCCATTCCTCTCCTCCTCCTTGAGAACCCGCAGGACAGCACTTGCCGGCGCCGGCGACGGCGCCGCCACCGCCCCGCTGAATGGCTTAGAACCATACACATCTAAGAAAAGAAACAAAACACGGGATACAAAATGGACAGCTGTCAAAATATCATCAGTTATTATGACCCGAATCCGATAGTGCCAAACGGGTCAGCGATTCGGGTCCCAAAAAAAATTAAATCCAATCATAGACCGACGCTGCAACAAGCATCGGACCCAATGTAAAATAAAAAAAAATTCATATTTGTTAATAAAAACAATTATTGAAATATGTAAAAATAAATAAATAGATTTGTTAGCCACTTTAAGATAATTGTTTCCATATTTATTAAAAAATAAAAATTAATTAATTAATTAAATGATAGAATTAAATCACCTCACAGTTTTTTAAAGTAAAGTTGTCCTGGTATGATGAGAAGATGTTTACATTTAAAAATTATTATAATAAAGAGAATGAATAAAATATCAATGCTCTGGTTTTAATAATGTAAAATCCAAATTTACACCATATGTATATATGTTCAAATAGCCATGTAGGATTATCAGTTAGTCAATTAAATTACAGATTCTAATAACCCCCATGTCTATTCTTGGATATTAAAGTTCAGGTCTGTCATTCTTTTAGATTGGTCACATCTGTCTACTATAAGATTTAACATGATATTAAAATTAATACCGGAGAAAAAACCCCTTGAAATGCAAGAAGCCATTGACTAAAAAAATAAGACAGAAGATATCTTGTACGCATTCAAAACATTAGTTCTTAGTTGGAAGATGGTTATGGTGAACTAATGAGAAGCATCACCATCCGTAAAAACAGGTTACTTGGTTTGGTTTGGTTTGGTTTTGGCAGACAGTGTAAGCAAATGGAATGAAGTCCTGCTAGGAAAGCAAAAGTGCGTCTTTGATGTCCCATGGATGCTCTTTTTATGAATTCTTATAATTTTTTGAAAAGCCATGATTGTTGTTTTGGCAGCTTGGAAAAGGGGCCATTTCATTATAAGCATTATAAAATCAGCAACTTGATGCTTTTTAGGTGACAACATTATGCTCCTTTTAGCTGCACATTTCCCAAAAAGAATGGTAGATACTTTAGGAAGCAAAGAAAATGAGAAAATGAGGTTGTGAATTATAATTTATAATGGACCATAACCAGCAATAGCCCAGCACATGAGTGAGGCATGATAATAAATTTTATATATATATATATCTTTGAAGTGGTTTATCCATATTATTAAAAAAATTAAAAAACTTATAGATTTTAATTTTACAAAATTAAAACTAAAGAATTTTTTTTTTTGGGATAGGCCAAATAATCAATTTATAATAAACATGATTTTATTTGGTTTTTAAAATTTAAGTTTTTATTGTTTAATAGATTTTTGAAAGTGATTAACTAAATTTAAAAAAAAACTGTGTTTTCATATTATATTAGTCAATTTTTAAATGAAATGATTATTTTATTGAATAAGTTAACATCGTTAAAAACTTATTAACGATTATTTTTTTTCCATTAACAAGAGAAATCACATAGTATAAAAACAAAAAAAATCATCCGTTCCTATTTCATATTTCATAAATCTATCCAACCGCGCAAGATTTTTTTTTTTAATTTCCCAAAAAAAATTATAATTGATCATGTCCCCTCTCCCAAACTATCACCAGAAAAGCATGGCTCAAAACCAAGTATAAAGAAAAAAAATAAGGGAACAAAATACTTTATATATATATATATATATATATATATAGATGTTTACTTTATATTATTTACATGGTTATTGATGTGCCATGTCCGAGGTCTATGATAATTATTATGAAACCAGGTCCATGGAATCACCACTAAACTAAACTAAACGTGAGAGTTTGGCAAATTTCATTCAAAATAGTAACTCCATAATATTTAAAATTAAAAGAAAAAAAGAAACTGACCGTGTTTGGCAAAAACCATCTGCATAATATTCCAAAGAATCATCCCAGTTAGATCGAATAGCATCTTACGTCGTACGACCAAGTCAAAACATATAAAACACTAATAAATTTCTTCCCTTCCAAGCACACACTGACCATCCGATCTCAATCGAACGGCAAAACCTCAATAGTCAAATCATCGACGTCTCTCCCACGGGTCCCACTTCCTCTCATGCTCCACGGCTCCATTTCATCCGTCCATCTGCCATCACGCGGACGAAATCATCCCGTCCGAAACCAAAAGAACCACGTGGCAACCAACCAGCGGGGACCATGTTCCCCATCAGCCAACGTGCCACGTGCTCACAATCAACCTTGACCTGATCTCGAGACAAGTATATATATGCACCACTGAACGAAGACTCGAGGTCTACCCTGGACCTCTGAAGCCAGATCCATGGAGGAGAAGCAAGAGAACAAGGTTCTCATGGCCCTCAAGGCCTTCAAAAAGGCCTCCAAGGACATCGAGATCAACCCCAACTCCGGCGCCGACGATGCCGGCGGCGACTCCCCATCGATGAAGGCTCTTCTCGAACTCGAAACAGGCTCCGAGGACCTCCTCTCCGGCGATCCCAATCTCTCCACTCTTTCCCATCTTCTCTCCCATCTCAAAGCCCTTGCCTCTTCCCTTCGCTCCCAATCCCCATCCCACGACTCCGGCACCGGTGTTGGATTTTTGAGACTCCTCCGCCGTCGTCGATTCACCGGCTACGGCGAGATCTCCCGTGTCGCTGGCTCGATCGGGTCCGAGATCCAATCCTGGATTGATCGCGAGTATGCCGACAACCTGATCGCCGCGCTTCGAGCCCAATCCGACGACGAGAAGATCGATCTGCTGTCCGCTATGGAGACCCGGGTGTCACGTGGGTTTGATCAGGGGTTGCAGGATGTGCTCCTGAAATCAGACGTCTACGCTGCGGTAGAGGCGGTGCTGACCGACAAGGCGGCGGCGAAGCCGGTGCAGGAGCGCGCGGCGGCGTTGGTGCTGGCGTTGGTGCGGTTCAACAAGGCAGTGTTCGTGGGGCCGGTGCTGATGGGCCCCGCGGTAGGATGCATCGTCTCGATTGCCTCCGGCTCCGCCGTCAGTCTCCGCGCGCTCTGCGGCCTCATCACGCACATCAAAAGCCCTCTCATCGACGTCCTCCACTCCGACGGCAAGATCCCGAAGCTAATCTCGCTGCTGACGTCCAGCGACCCGGAGATGCGCGCCGCCGCCTTCGAGTGCTGCCTCGAAATCGGGTATTTCGGGAGGAAAGAAGCGATCGAGGCAATGATGGGAGATGGGCTGGTAAAGATACTGATGGAGCTTCAGAGATCAGGGGAGATAGCGAGCAGCGTGGCAAGGTTCGCGATCCAGATGGAGGTGGGGGAAGGGTTGAGGCAGAGAGAAAAGAGGGCGTTGAAGTTGGAGGTGGTGAGGAGGGTGAAGGAGGACGCCATGTCTGACGCCGAAGCTGCGACGGTGCTCACCGAGGTCTTGTGGGGATCCACGCCATAAAAAGGTACGAAATAGGGTTTTGGAGTTTTGCGATGCTGGTTTTGTTTTGGTTGGGGGGACGACGAGGTGCAAAATTTGTGAACTGTTTTGATGGTGATATGAAGGTGGGGACATGGGTTTTGTTTTGGTGGGACTTCAGTGGACTGATATGGTTGGGCTCGGTGTATAGTTTGTTCTTTCGCGCCTTTTTTTTTTTTTTTTTTTTTTATATAAATCCTTTTTTTTTTAATTTGATTTGATTTGTTTTTTGTCTCGCAAGTGGTTTGTTTGGTTTAAATCTATGTTTGGTTTCTGTAGTTAGGTTCGACTATTCTTTTAGTCCCTCTATTTCAGTTTGACCGCTAGGAGTCCCTTTAGTTTTCAGAATGGAAAATGTTGGTCCTTCAATCGGATGCCGTTAGGTTTTCGTCAGATGTCTCTATGACATGGCATTTTTTATTATTTCACCAACTTAACAACCAACTTAACTGATAAGCAAATGGTTTATTTTCTCGGGTTTGGGTTGTTAACAGATCTGAATCCGTTAACATAATCATGTAGGCACCTATAAAACACACCTCAGTTAAGTTGGTTGTTAAGTTGGTGAAATAATAAAAAATGCCACGTCATAGGGCCATCTAACGGAAAACCTAACGGCATCCGACTGAGGGACCAACATTTCTTCCAGCGGTCAAATTGAAATAGAGGGACTAAAAGAGCACCCGAACATAACTACAGGGACCAAACATAGATTTATTTGGTTATTTTATTTGAAATGTGGGTTATTTTTATTAATACAAGCATATTTTGACTGTTAGACAGATTTATTTTATTTGGTTGGTTTTTTAAAATATAAATAAATATTTTTTTTTATTATGGGTGTGGGTTTCCATTATCAACTAGATGAAATCATTATATTATGAGATATATAAATTAGTGTTTTTGAGACCTGTTATTAAAACTTTGTGTTAACGGAAGTATTGGTCACATTTATCATTTAAAAAGTATGGAACTGGTGAAATATTTTATTACTTTGTATTTAAAACTATATATATTTTTTATGTTTTATTCCTATTTTATTTATTTAAAAATAATATAATTAATCTATTTTATGAATTAAAAATGATTTGGTGGACAAGTCCTCCTACGGTGAATAGCCATTATTAGAATTCAAACCTTGAACTTGAGTTAAGAGGCTGTGGATGGAATACCACGGTGGCGCGTAAACATCTCCTGCTCAATGTGAGAGCTTAATTACTTCCAGGAGATCCATTGAAGGTATTTTTCATAATAAATATTTGTTAGACTTAATATA
Source organism: Dioscorea dumetorum (assembly GCA_902712375.1). Taxonomy (NCBI): domain Eukaryota; kingdom Viridiplantae; phylum Streptophyta; class Magnoliopsida; order Dioscoreales; family Dioscoreaceae; genus Dioscorea; species Dioscorea dumetorum. The sequence continues at coordinate 2,939,226 of CACTHL010000592.1, read as the reverse complement.
AATGATGGTATTGTAATGCCATTTAGTTTCTCCAAAGAAGATAATGTGACAAACTCAAGATTCACATCATTTTATACATTCCTTCAACTTCATTTATTATAATCAAAGTTCGTTATCATGGCTTAATTATGGATTAACCATTGATGAACCTAACCATGGCTTAGCTTAATAAAGAGGTGATCTTTTACATCTTAACTTTTTGAAAAACAAAAATATCATTAGTTGTTGTCTTGTTGATTTGAGATTACATAAAGATATGGTTCAAATCTGCAAAGCACCACGTAACTTTCTGGAGTCTACGTCGCAGACAAGGGACACCAAGTACCAACCTTTTTAAAGGGGCATTGAATCATATTAAAAATATCCGGTACACATGTTGTTTTTATTAAATGGATCAGCTGGACCAGTAGATTAGATTAAACAAATTGAATGGAGCGTGCTTATAAGTCACACTTCCACTCATTTATTTAATAAAATAAATTGAGCAAAGATCAACCCAATGGCCAACCCACCATATTATATATATTTGCATACAAGGGCGAGTCATCTATGATATCCGTATATGAATGATGCAGAGTCGTTTGATCAATCTCAATTGTCCAACTGGACTGTCTTCCCCACTTGTATCAGTATTTTTGTACTTTTTATTTACAATGAATGCTCTTAAACATATTATATATATATATATATATATATTATAAAGTGGACAAAACAACGATAAAGACAGACATTTATGTCCTTATTTTACCCAAATTAAAATCTGAACCTATCTCACTTTACACACATTAGATTTGGTACCAATCGACTAAGATATGTCATTGGCATCATTTATATTCTTTAAAAAAAAATATTAAAACATGGAATTATTAGTATTCATTACCTCTAAAGTGTCCGTTAATGTTCAGCTTGACCATGAATTTTATAAAAATATTTTATTTTATTATTTAATTTTGTTTTTAAATGAAAGTGCATCGCTGCAAATATGGTAGTTGATATTTCATGATGTCTTGCCTACATTTCTCTTATATATATATATATATATGTATGTTAAAATATGTAAATAATTTATGTCCTTTTAAAAAAAACTCAGTGTTTCATTAAGTCATCTGTTCTTTTTAATCAAGGTGGTTTATCCACCTTTAAACAAAATTTAAGCCATATGGAATGGAGTTACACACTGTGGACTTTCATGTCTAAAACTAATTATATTTCCAGAGTTTAAAAACAATATAACCCCAAGTCTTTTTTTTTTTTTGTTGAAGAAATTTGCAGCTATAATCCAAAAGCAAAAGGAAAAAAAAAGAGATAAATATATATATATTTTCTTTCACTGGGCTTCCGTAATCTTTTCGGTTTCCAAATCTTGTATAAAGCTTCACAGGGTCCGAAGGAAAAGCAGAACTTGGGCGTGCCTTTTAGAACAAGTGATCTCTGCAAGCAGACTTTTTTTTTTTTTTTCTCTCTCTTGTGTTTTTATATATCTCTTTTTTAATTTGTATTTACATGCAAAGGACTGAGAAGCCGTGCAAGCAACACAAACACTTTTGTTTACTTGTTGACAATTTTGGTATCCTTTTTAAGCAAGAAGCAAATGGAGAGAAAACCCCCCACATTAATTTAATATTTTAATGCCAAGACAAACCTGACTAAACACAAGGCATTACAATTATATATATCATTTTCATTCTCTTTTAGTATAGTAATCATGCATGCTAAGACTTAGCAGAGAGTAGCTGAGAACTCTAAATAATGAAACAAGAGAACATTCAATACATTCATTGAGACTCATTGATCAACTCTAACCTCTCAACTTTGCCTTCTTTAATGCTTAGAAGTTAGAAACTAATTAAAGATCAGAGAGAGAGAGAGAGAGAGAGAGATGCAGTAATGAAAATATATAGTTTATATTAATATGGTACATTTGAAAAGAGAGAAAATGAAGTAATTAAAAAAGTAAAGCAAAGAAACAAGAGCTTGATGTCTTCCTAGTCAGAAGTAGCAAGTGGGAACAAGTGAAGTAGCTTGGGAGGATGCTGGCCATTAATATTCCTTGTAGAAGGATGAAGATAGAACCCCTTCTCAGCAATGACTTTTTCCACCTGATCAGCAGGAGAGAGAGGGCTAGGAGTAGAAGGAGAAGAGAGAAGAGAGGAAGAGAAATCCATGGTTGAGACTGGAGAAACAAGAGGAGTAAAAGGAGGAGGAGGAGGACATATGAAGTGATGAAGTTTAATATGAGGAGTAGTTGAAGAAGAAGAAGAAGAAGAAGAAGAAGAAAAAGGGTTGAGTTTGAGTTCAAGTTTGGTTGGGGCTTGTCTTCGGTCTTGAAGACGTTGTTTCTTGGAGATTGACATGTCAGGGTGAGGAGGTGCACGGCGAGGAGGGACAGTGACAGGGAGGTTGGCCGGACACCCCTCAGGAGCCCCGGTGAGCTTTTGAACCAAGGAACGGAAGTTGGTTGGGTCTGCTTGGACGTAGGTGGTGAAGCCATGGTCACTGTTTGTTTCTTGTTCTTTGGTTGTTGTTGTTGTTGTTGTTGTTGTTGTTGATGCTGCCATGAGGGTTGGAGAATGGAATGAGGAGTTTGAAGTATGAAAGTAGATGTCTTTGTAATTTATCTTTATGTCATCATGTACGAGTATTAGATGAGAAATAAAGGGGAGAGAGAGAAGGTGGCAGGGAAAAAGCAGGAAGTCCTTAATTTGTATGAAGCTGTGGGCGTATTCTTGGTTTCACTTTGTATTCATATATTTACGTCTTCTATATATATATGTTGTAGTAAATTCTAATCAGTAAAAAAAAAAAAAAAAAAAAACTCTGGTATAGCATGCATGAATAAATTGTGAGACAGATTTATAAATCACGTGCAGTTTACTCATCTTATATATTTAACAATACATGTGATATCAATAACTAAATCGACACAGTTAAAACACTAGGATTTAAATGTAGTTTGGAGATAAAATTCGAGAATTAATATATATGAGAATTCTAATGAATTATCTTTTATCTTATATGTAAATATATTTCACGTGGGAGAGAGTACTAGAACAATTGCACTTATGAAAGCAGCATCAATGTTGGGGTGCTGCATGCGGAAAAGTAAGCTTGATGATTAAATAGGGCCATGATTTTTTATTTTTTTATTTTTTTGGAAAAATAAAAGGCCCTGATTCATACTTCAACTCGTTCTGATTCATACTGAGGAGTGAATTCTGAGAAAGTGGGAACACTTGGGTCCAGTCAACCAATGATGTTGTCCACCATCAAATCTCTGTCTCTGATCAGTCATGTCCATGCACTTTGGCTTAAACCAACTCACAACACAACTCACATAAAAGCAAAGTTGGCAAAAGTTCCATTGCATGCGGAATTCCTGCTATATTATCTTCATTAATTTTTATCCTGAATTTGCTCTTACGTCTCAATTTTTATTTGATCATCAGCCATGCATTGACTAGTTAAAATGAAGTTTGTTCATTTTGCATGCTGAGATATGCTCATAACTTAACAATAATCTGGATTCATTATGCATTAATTAATGAAGTACATCTTGTTTAATTCATGTGTTATAATTGTGCATTCGCACTTTGTGTTGGGAAGATGTGTACTTGTGTGTGTGTGTGTGTGTGTGTGTGTGTGTGCATCCAGAGATTTAGGATGAGTTACTTGTCAAAAAAACCTCAAGGCGCAATGATTTCATCATTCCTTATTCTTTATATATATATATATGTGCACATGACATTAATTTGTTACCACATCCGATGTAGATGTAGGACAATTTTTTTAGTTCCAACTCATTAAGATATATATACCTTTATCTTTAATTAACCCCAATATTTTCATGTGCCGCATATTAACAAGCACCAAATTGAAGTTCATTGACCTTACAATTTGATGTTGTTGACAAATCAATCCTACCTTGATGAGACTTTGTCCTTAATTTTCCCAAAAGTTGTTTAACTTGTGAAATTAATTATGAATTTGACTGCACTAAAGAAGTATTGTATTATGGTTGATGTTGAAATAAAGCGTAAGTTCACTAAAATAGGCAAAAGGAGGCCGAGTATCAAGCAATACCAAAAAGAAAAAAAAACTACATTAAGAAAATAAAAGAGAAAGAAAAATATTCATTGTAGTGGTTGTCAATGGGATTATCTATCCATCTATGGAAGTACCATCAAAACCAATGGTCAAGAGATTTTTTTTGTTTTTTTTTTTTTTTGCCATATGATTTTTATGAAGTCCTTCCTTAATACGGTTGGGATGGTTTCTCTTAGTGGGTTTATGATCACATTTTTTTTTACTTTAGTGTTAGGTCAATTTTGTTTTTTTTAGGAGTGATCATTAGTGAGATCATCCGTATCTATATATGGGAGTACCGTAAAAGCTTGGAGCTTAGTGCCCATGTTATCATGATCGGCCCTTTCCCTTAGGCGATGTGATCGGAAGGATCGTGAGGAGCTGTGACAAGTACTATGGTGTCTAATAATGGTTAAGCCATTTTTTTTTTCTTTTGTTATAAGATTCTTATTCATTACTTCTCTATAATATGGTTATAGGAATGATTTTTTCAGTAAATTTATGATAGTGAAACCATACTATATTTGATGGTAGCAATTGATCTTCTAAGTTTAAGGGCATGAACAAAGTAAAGAAAGGAAATTTGAGCAATTGTCTTATATGCCACGAGTGCGTAACAATTTGTGTAGGTTATTGTGCTATGGTATTTTTTTCATTTTAGGGATTTAATTTTGATTTATATTTTTTAGCCACTAAACATCGCTTATGTTTCACCGGAAAGATATTTATGGGATTATGGCCAAATTAATTTGAGTTGATATTTATTAAATCTAGCTCGACATGCCACTTCATCAAAGATGGAAGAGATGGGGTGATGTGGATAATGTAAAAAAAAAAAAAAGTTGAATGCCAACTCCAAAATATAAATCAAACTTCACTACTCAAAATAAAAAAGAGTCATAACACTGTGATTTACCAAAATTTTTATCTTGCCATGAGCATAAAGTGTTTGCTAATTAATTTGTGGATAAACATTATCAATTATCTTGAATCATACTATGATTATTAGTGTAATATTAATTATGGATATTATTTTAAAATATAACACATTCTAATTCAACTAATGTCCCAATTTGACCATGATAGACTTTGGGTCCTAATATAGAGATGAAACATGGATAACTTCAAAAACCTTATCCAAGTTTGATTCTGTTTTTATCATCATTTTCATTTGAATGTGGGAACAATTAATTCATTACAAAATAAATCTATAATTCCATTCCATATGGAAGTAACATAATTTATAAAGAGTTGCTAACAACCATATAAACTCAACCAACCACTCAAAATTGTTCTCTCATTTGCCAAACCAGCAAAATGAGATAATTAAGTGTCGCTAACCACTATTTTTCTTTTTGTTTAATTGATATTTCAAAGTCTTTATAATAATCCAAACAAACGGATCAATTAAAATAGTCTTCACTTCTTTCAAATATAAGTATATAAACAAAAGCCACCAATTTTTAACTAAACAAAATTATATAATTCATTAATTTATCATGCACCAACTTTATCATAAAATCATTGTTTTTGTTTATATATATATATATATATTTTTGTGAAAAATAAGAATGTGCACAAATGTAAAATTATTTTAAAATCATTTACACAAAGAATACAAAACCAATAGATTAATTGGTCTTCGGCCACATCTAATATTTTAGAAAAAAATATATTTAAAAATTAAAAATGCTTTACCTACCATTAATAAAGATGAATGCTTATATGTATAAGACACGAGAAGCTGATTAATTTATTTTTAGTTTAAATTATTTTTAAAATAATAAATCTATCCACATAAACCTCACATTTATTAATATAAATTTAAAAGGTTAAAAATTATTTTGTATAAAAACAGTACAAATAAATACATAAATAAATAAATCATGTACCAACAAGAGAATACTTAAAATTATATAAAAAGAGAAGATAAAATTATTCAGGGGATTAACAAAAAGCTGAATATATATATATAATGAAAAATATATATAATGAATACTTGAAATTATATATATATAATATATATAATGAAAAATAGAATAAAATAAAGAAATAAATAGAAATACATTGCTTACCTTGGTGAACACGCGGTAGGGATCTCGTCGTTACTCCGTTCCAACATCTCATTTGCCGACAAAGAGAGAGGTTGATGCCTTGATGGGGCCTTGGGATCCATGCTGCCACGGCGGAGCTGGCCGAAGAAGCTCAGGCTTGGTAATGGCGTTGAGATCCGCTTGATTCCTTCTGTCTTGCTGTCTTGGATCCATATCTTTGTGCTTGCCTTGGTTGGAGGAGGAGGAGGAGGAGATGGGATGGAAGTACAAGGCCGGGCTTATGCTCACTGGGGCTGTGGTTGTGATCTGGGTCACTTCCGCTGAAGTGACGCAGGTTCGTCTTCCTGAAATCCTTCGTTTTTCCCTTTTTAATCGATCTACCTGATTTTTTTTAATTTTTCATTTGTCACTGCTTGATTTGGCGTTGTTTTGATGAGGTTTTTTTGTTTGTTTGCTGTTCTCTGGTTCACTTTTGGACATATCTATAAATGAAACAAAAGAATTAGTGTTTAGAAATGAGGTATTGGAGAGAGATCAACCTCTGGATAAGAAACTAGAATTATTGTTTTTCATATCATCCAAATAAGAGAGAAATCTAACGTTTGTATCAAGTTGTGATTTTGGTCAGTTTCTGTTATGAGGTGTTGCAGTTGGACATTGCTGAAGTTTGCCATTGCCTGAAAGTTGTTTTAATTGCTGGACACCTTTGTTTCTTTGGTTATTTTTCTCTTAAAATTGTAGACATGAAAAACAGGATTGAGAGCGGATCGGAAATTTAAACCAATATATATATATATATATATATATATATATAGAGAGAGAGAGAGAGAGAGAGAGAGAGAGAGAGAGAGAGCATTGTGGACAAGCCACGAGCAGGATTTGAACCCTTGCCCCTTGAGCAAGGAGGGGAATGAAGTACCAACTGCCCCATTGCGGGGGTGGTAATTCAAGCCAATATTTAGGGATGGAAATAAGTGTATTAATAAACTTTGAACATATTTCTTGCCATTCTGGATTGAGCAACAACAAAACTCAGTAAAATATATGCAAATTCCAAAGCAGATCTTTTGAAAACATTATTATTTAATGAAGCCCTTGAAAAGAAATAATTTTATTCTTTGTGGCCTGAGCTCTAATCTTCTCTTCTGGTGTTTGTTTTCAGGGTATATTTACAGACTACAAACAACCATTTGCTGTTACTTATCTGGGAGCTTCTCTTATGGTTATTTATCTTCCAGTAGCATTTTTCAAGGATTGGATGTGCAATGCACTAAGAAAACGACGCTCTGGGACTGGATCTTCCAGGGTTGAATCACCTCTTAAATTTGTTGGTAAACAGAAACACTTGGAAATGGAATCACTGACCCCAATAGCCAGGAAAGACAGTGAAGTAGACTTCAGTGCTCACAATGAGGAATCACCATTTATAGTTAAAATTGGAAATGAATCAGTTGAAGTGCATAAAGAAAACAAAGAAATGACAACAAGAGAAGTTGTTATCTGTGCGTTTTACCTTGCCCCCATTTGGTTTGTGACAGAGGTTAGTCTTACTATTATTCATAAATGTCCATTATTTTATTTGTGGATTTGCTATGATTTGACAAGAATGGATGCTTTTTCATCAGATAAACTTTTTGGGCTCTCTGTTAGCATGCACACTCATCAGCTCTTGAATTGTGAGCATAAAATAACTATTATTTTTATTTAGTAATTTGCCTATCCAAAACTTATTAAATAGTATTTTAATATAGTTAATGTATAGTTTGTGTCAAAAAACTTATTTATCTTCACTGTTGTTATAATATATAGATTTGAATGTATTATCTTGGGCCTCTTATCCTATGACTTCAAGCTTTTGTGTTGAATCCCGCTCTGGTAATATATCTGGTTTCCATATAACATGGTATCACAGCTTAGTTTGTTTAGTTTGTTTGTAACTTGGTAGTTAAAATAGATCACCATGTATCAAGGGGTATTAGAGTAACTATTAGTCCTATATTCATTAATTTGGTAAATATGGATTTAAATATATAAGTGCATCTTTCTCATCTTGTGAGATTAAAGTTTTGGTTTGAAATGGGCGTGGATAAGATGATTGATTCGCCTCGAACAAATGTTACCCATAGGCTGCTTACATGAATGTTTTATTTTTCTATTAGTAGATGCATACTTTAGAATATGGTTCTAAGGTATTTCATAGAAGAATGTAAACATGTATAATCTATATGATTTCGTTCTCTCAGATTAAGCAGAACTTCTTATGCCTTTGTTACTTTCTGTTAATATGTGGATGCAGTACCTATCGAATGCAGCACTTGCACGGACTAGTGTTGCAAGTACAACTGTACTATCATCAACTTCAGGACTCTTTACACTCTTCATTGGTGTTCTTCTGGGCCAAGATTCTTTGAGCGTAGGGAAGGTGGTTGCTGTTTTTGTTAGCATGGCTGGTGTTGTAATGACAACATTGGGCAAGACTTGGGCAACTGATGATCCACAATTGAACCCTTCTGGGTTAGTTCTATCTTTAATACTTCTAATTGGTGTTGGTTATTTAAACCATGGCACGACTCTTTCTGAAAAAGTTGTAATTTTGCAGCACATTTCTGTTTACATAGTTTTCACAATTGAAGTATTCTGCAGTTAGCTTTGCTTAAATTTGAAAATATGCCTTCTTTTCTTCTGCAATTGTGAAGATCTTTGATATTAAGAGTTCAAAACTTTAAATTGTCTGCAGGGGTGGAGAACGTTCTTTCATAGGAGATCTTTTTGGTCTTCTTTCTGCTATTTCATATGGCTTATTTACTGGTTGGATACGTTCATTGCCTTCCAGTTTTCCTCCATTGTTTAGTAATAATGTCCTTGAGAATTAGACCTTCTTTAATAATAGTGTTTATAATGCAGTGCTTCTCAAAAAGTTCTCTGGAGAGCAAGGAGAGAGGGCTGATGTTCAAAAGTTGTTTGGATATGTTGGATTGTTCACATTAGTTGCCCTCTGGTGGCTTGGTAAGTCATTTGTTTTAAGTCTATACGTTGTGTATGGGAATTTGACTTTCTTTTGAGTGCTTGTTACTGCTACTGAAGAACTGAATCTACTTGTCAGTTGTTTTTGCTAGTGAGCTTAAAATTTGTTATCATGAATGGCCGTTGTTTGGCTTATTTTATAAATTTGTTTGTGTGGATTTGGGTCTTCTTATTTCTCTCGCTGATTTAAAGTACTTATATATCTTTGTTCCCTATTTCTCTTTTGGATGAGTGTATAAATTGCATTTAGCAATATTTTCATGTCCGATTAATTTGTAAACCTTCCTATTACGAATTACTCTGATTTTACTAATATTGACAAAGTCATACTCATGATAACTTTAGAAATAACCTGGGCCACAAGTTATACCTTCAATTCAAATTCAAATTTGAAACCTCTCATTTCGATTTATCCCAAATTATTCCGACCACGACCAAGCACTGACTTGGGAATTAATTTGGTTGTCCAGTCATTGCATTTTCTAGATGCATTTAACATTTAAACGCCAAGGCTTCACAAATTTCTATCTCATGACTGAATCTTATTTACTTGCTATGAAAACTATAGTGGCATGCTTTCCCATAGCTTCTAATGTACTTGTTTCTTGCCTTTCAGTATGGCCATTGACTGCATTGGGGATTGAACCTAAGTTTACTGTACCTCACTCTCTTAAAATGGAGGAAGTAGTTCTTGCTAATGGTCTTGTTGGCAGTGTACTCTCAGACTACTTCTGGTATGTTAGAAATGACTAGACCTCCATCTACATCGTCAAGTGCTTTGTAATCAGCGTTGCTCCTTTTGCAGGGCATTGTCTGTTGTTTGGACCACTCCGTTGGTGGCTACATTAGGCATGTCCCTCACTATACCACTTGCCATGGTCGCTGATATGGTGATTCATGGTCGTCACTATTCAGCAGTATACATACTAGGTTCAGCTCAGGTATTTTCAACTCTGCAGATATTTCTCAGTTTTTCCCAGTTATTTATAATCTCTTGTAATTTTCCGAGTTGCATAATATTCCTCTAATTCAATTTTGATACTGCAAAAATAGTAAGAATAATAAAATTTAATTTAATTAAAAAAAAACCTCTAGTCTATCCTGTCCTGTGCTTTAGTAGGATTTTGTGGATATTCCACTCTTGATATAAAAGGCTAATTAGTAACCGGTAATACCATAATGACCTTCAATTTGCAAAGCCAACTGATCTTTGAAAGCTTTGCTTTTATAACATATTTCCAAACATCAAGCATGGTTTATATGTTTTAGTGACAAGTTTTTTTTTGTGACAAAAGAAGTTTTTTGTCACCAATTGGTTGGAAAGACTGATTTATGAGAAGTCTTTCAATGACCCTGGAATAGTCAAAACTCATCGTTCATTATTAATCATGTCTACATTCTGTTGTATGCTAACGTTTCCTTCTCTTCAACGGTGGAGTCGAAGGCATGAAGATCCCTTTACGGCAGTAAAGGGATAAGCTGACACAACCTGATTAGCTTGGGGTATAAGCTGATGAAACTCCTTAGGGGGGTCTATGTGTGTACAAGTTCGAATATGTGGAGTATACTTTAGGCAATCTTTGAGGTGTTTGTTAGTAATAATCCCATGATATTATAAAAAAATAAATAAATAAGGCTTGAAAATCTCTTGTGACGTGGATGCTGCCTCTAGATGCGTAAGAAGTTGAAATGAGAGATCTGAATAGCTCGATGAAATTGTTGTTTGATGCATCACGTTAAGAGAGTAAGAAGAAAAATTCTCAACTTGCATTTTATAAGATTGTTATCTCAATGAATTACTTTTCCCCTTCTGTAAATTAGCTACTCTTTTTCATCTTTGAATTACTTGCAATCTTTATGATAGCTATCTCTATTTGTGTTCTACATGCAGGTTTTCGCTGGCTTTGTGTTGGCTAATGTCTCCGAGAAGTTATCCCGACTCTTCGGGTTGTGACGATTACTCTGCTGTAAATTAGTGTTGTATGATTCATTGAAATTATGATTCTTTTCCTCAAGTGATTTGTTATAGACCAAGTTTGGGTTTTTGTTGCTGCTTATAAAGTGTAATTATTTCATTTTATTCAAAATTTTTATTGGAATTTACCAAGAATTGGTTCTTTTTTTTGTCATTGTTGTTGTCATTGAGCGTCATGTGTTTAAGATGTTTATCACATGTATATAAAGTTTTTTCTTGGTTGATTTTTTGCTTTCTTACATATTCTTTGACTTGAAGGAAAAATAGACAAAATTGTAAGCGCACTTCAGGTATGGAATCGGAACCCTCCGCCTCTTCGCCATTCTGCTGTTGCCTATATTATATTCATTGGGCATAAATATAAAATAATGTATGTAATATTAAAATATTAAAATATTAAAATAATATAATTATATATTTCCGGTCATGCTACGATCTGCCTGATGCATGCTAGTTTTGATCCCAACTTAATTAAAATCTAAAATATTTTTTTATCATTTGTAAGTAAGTGTTTTTACTCTCAGATTAACCATTTTTATAGCTTATTATTATTTAACCCCATGATAAATTCTATACCTCAGCAAACTTCTATCATATAATGCAAGGAAAAAACACACTTTCCGCACTTCAACACAACTTGATTTACATCGCTTCTACTATTTTAGCGAAAAGTTAGTATTTCATTTTTCTCCATACTTATATTTCCTTCCATACCCAGGGATCGAACCCATAGATGCAGATCGAGAGTTTGATCTTATAGTTTATCCACATTTATCAAAAAAGAAAAAAAAATATTTGTTTCCATTTTTTTTTCTTATAAAAAAAAACTCAACCAAGATTTCTTAAATTTATCACCAAAGCTGTGCTTAGGAAGGACCACTTTGCAGTCCATCCCAGAAGCTCACAATAGAAAAACAATGGCAGCAAATCACACTTCTACTTACATGCAGGAGCATAGAAGTGAGGGATATGAACAAACACAATTGAATATGGCGCTACAGTAACAGGTAGAGCCATGTTAACTTTGATTGGCTCCAATGGAGGGATGTTCCCATTTGAATCCACCTCCAAAGCATTGTTGTTCAGAAGCATTGTTTGGCTCTGCAAGTTCCCATCCTTAGCTGTTAGATGGTACTCATCTCTTGTATATCCTATACTTCCCCAGAGCCCGGGAATATGATGAAACCTTGTTCTTGGTTTGCCATACTTTGAAGCAGCCGAAAAGGTGAATGCGCGTTCAGAAGTGACATAGACTTGTGTTGTGGTGTTGCCATCAAGGTTGATCAAGAGCACAGTTATCCCTTGCTGCAAATTGAAGTTAAAATGATTAAATGCCGAGGAATACGAGAAAGAACTCTTTTCAAGAACATGATTCTGGTTGCAGCTTACTGAGTCTCTTGCACAGTGTGCATATGCTCTTATGTTCTTTGACCCATTGAAGTTCGTCGATAGAACATTTTGCCCCATCAAACGGTGCCATAAAAGCGCACTGAATTGCAAGAATGAAGAAGCTTGTTATGATTCATTCTTTCTGGTTGGGTTTAGGATTTGTGTAAAGAAGGATGAATTAACTAGTCCTGTATTGAATAGGGCAAAAGTAGATAGAATTCATCATAATTCTGTAATGTGATTTAACCTGTAGTAATCTGGATTCGGTTTGTAGGTGATGGTGTTCAGAAGGCCGTAGTTTCCACCTATTAAGCTTTGTCTGCAGTAAGTTTTGGTGTCATATGAAGATGACATGCCAAGTTGATCCAAGTACCTAAAAATGTTCAAAGTTTAGTTGGAGTAAGACCTCAGAAATAGTTCACATAACTTGGCTTACCAGAAGCTGAAAACAAATGCATTTGTGACGAGATTGTGGCCACTGTTGTAAGCCCCGCCGGCTTCGCCTACCCAGGCTGTCGTCGATGTTCCAGCGGTTGTAAGGATGCTCTGCAGATCATTAAAGGTTGATGCCTCACCATCAAGATATGAGGGGTCAAGAATCTTGTCGATTAAATGAGTATCAACCCCTGGGATTCATAACAAAATTAGTCACACAAATGGAGAAATTAGCAACCTTGTTTGTAACTCTGAGAATTGGTGATTCATTAACTCAAGCAGTGTACCTGGACCAAGGTTATATATGTGGTGTGTGATCACATCCAGTGAGTGAGGCTTTGTTTTACTGATGAACTCGGTGAACCAATTTGCATCGAAGAAACCCCCGGGAGCAAGAACCAATGGCTTGTCAGGGAAACCTTGATAGATTTCATTGACAATTGACTTGAGTGAGATAGTATCGACCGCAAATTGATCTGCATCAATTCTAGCTCCAACTCCACTCCCGCTCAATTCATTTCCTATCAAGAAATTGAATAAAAAGGTTGACGAAGATTTAGAACTATGATCTTCCAAAACATAGAGTATTTATTGGGGAAGTAATATTTACCGAGCTCCCAACCATGAATTGTGTAGCCCTTGTTGACGGTATAACGAATAAGACTAGCAGCATTGGTTGAATTCCAAGGTCCTCCTAGTGAACCATCTTGTATCGGAACCCTTCCATTCAGTGCATTCAATCCGAAGATGATCACCGCCCTGATATACAGTTAGTTCATTTAGCAATATGTTCATAATATTAACATCTAAAGTTAGAGGGATATTAATCAAACTAGATACCCAGATTTCTTGAAGAATTCATTGAGCTGATCCCATCTAGACATTGGTAAACAACCTTGCGAAAACCCAAACATCGCTGAACTATTATAAATGAATGGAGTACAAGGTTGTCCAGAGTCTCTGGTGCCGTAAATGACCTTATCTTGTAAGGAACCGCCTAGACGAATTTTAAGCGGAGAAAATGCTGCAGGGCAAATATAATCAGAAGAAAAAATGACAAGAAGAAGAATACAACCACAAGCACAAGCACAAATTTTATTTTTCTCAATTAATTGCAATGACAAACCTTTGACAGCATTTAAAAGAATGTTGCTTGAAAGATTCTGCAGGGAATCAAAAGGTGAAATGCCTGTGTCAATCACTGAATCACAATTTCAGAAACACAAATTGGTCCTCCAAATGCATTTAAAGTATAAATCTCATGCTATGAATGAAACACAAAATACCAATTCTGCAAAATCAATGCACATAATAATAGACTAATCAAGAACACTATGGTAAAGCAAAATTTCAGCAAATTTCCCACTAATCAAAGAACAAATGAATCTCATAAAACACAACACTACAAGCAGAATTATGGTGCTATGTAAAGATGCAACAAATGCCCACACCTTCAAAGCTTCAAGCCCATATCCCATAATCCAACTTCAAAAAAAAAAAAAAAAAAAAAAAAATTTCTAAAAAACAAGAACAAAAGTTCAAACTTTCCACACACCATTGCAAATGCAAACAGAACAAAGTAGAAACAAACCAGATTGAGCAGAGAAGCAAGGCCCCAACTGCAAGTGCCATAGTCACATTTCTCTGGAGGCCACCAGTCAAGAGTGGCACAAACAAAGTCAGGGTCAGTCCTTCCAATGGTTGACACACCATTCACTGACACCACCCCTTCACCAGATCCACCACTACCTCTTCCAACTCCATTGCTCTGGCAGCAAACTCCCACAAGGCCAGAAGTGAAGAAGAATGACCAGAAGAAGAGATTGGCAACCAAGTGGAGCACAAGGTTGGCCATTGTAGAGGAAGAGAAGCTGAGAATGAAGAAGAAGAAGAAGAAGAAGAAGAAGAAGAAGAGAAGGGAATATAACAAGGTTGATGCTGGGAAGGAGAAGAGAAGGTGTGGGGGCTTTGCTATTTTTAATAATGCAAAGGGCCCCAAACAAAGGTGGTGGGATTGTATAGTGCATATAACAAGAGTAAGGGCCTTGCTGTGATTTTCATTTAGTGAGGGGTGTCTTTGCTAAATTTGAATTAAGTGATTTATTGTGGGTTTTATTTGATCTTATTCTCAGTTGTTCTCCCTCAAAATAAAAAGATTGACATTTGCTTATAATTTTTTTTTTTATTTTTTTATATATTTATTTTTAAAAGGATTAAATAATCATATTTTTATATAATGTTGTATATTAGGTTATCATACTTTTGCTTGTTCAGAGAAAAAAATTCAAATATATAAAAGGTTAATTTACTCATGACAAGTAGAACAAAGATGGATTATTGATTTTAATCAAAATTACAAAGTGAGTTGATTGACTAGATAAGGAATAAATACATATATATATAGCATGATGGATCTAACAAGGATTGATGGTTGGTTCTAATTTAAATAATTTGAACAACTAGTGGGGAAAACGATATGGATAAGTCTAAAACATATTTCATTTGTTAATGTATTTAATTATAATTTAAATATAAGAAACCTTGTTACCATCAAGTGGAAATATCTTGAAGTGGTTAACTTATAATTATTATTCTCATTTCTTGCACATTAATTTTTTTTAAAAAAAAAATCTCAAAAGATTTCCATGTATCTCAAAGATTAGACATTACAAGTGATTTATTTAATGCATTTATTATATTTTTTGGCCTTATTCTTGATTCTCTTACCAAAAATATTTTTCATCTGGATGGGTAAATTTTTGCTTTTATTTTTATATAAAAAATTTATGATATAATATATAGTATTTTATTAAAAAAAAATGGACAAATCACATATGAGAGACGTGTTGAGTTAATCTCTCTGACACATGTTTTTTTCACTTGGCGTATATCAAATTTTTAAACATGTCTTTTCAACAAGGTTAATGAATTCTTTATGTAAAAAATTCGGTATTAAGAAACAAAGACATCATCGTTTTCTTTTTTTTTTTTTTCTATGAGTGAAATAATATTAGCATTATATTTTTATAAAATACTCTTTTGTTCTTACTATTATTTATTGTAGTTTCTACCTCTAATTTATGCTTATCTTTTCTAATTTATTTCTATTTTATTTACTAAAAAATAATTATAATAAAAAAATGCATTACACCACCTATAACAGTGGGGGGGGAAAAATAAAAATTTATTATGATTTAAGGTATACTTTATGGGTTGGTTTGATGATGGGAATGGGATGCATGTGAGTTTTTAAGTGAAGAAGGGAGGAAGGCGTGACATGGTTTGGATGAACCTGTTTGTTTTTAATGCTTTCAGGTTTGAGGTTTTCCAATGGCTTCCTTGTTTCTTCTCACTTCATATATATCCACCGTTGGATTAGCCTCTTCTTCACCCATCAACCGTTTAGATTTTTTGAGTTAACATATATTAGGGTTTTATGCATCTATACAATTATACCCCTTATTATACTAGGAATGCTCTAAAAAAGGGCATCACAATATGTAAAAAAAAAAATAATAAGGGTTCGAATATGTGATTTATTTATATTTTTTAATAAATATATTATATTATTAGCAAAAAAACATTTTCCTAAAAACCTTAATTTTATAAGTAATGGATAAGGTTGGTATTTCATTTAAGTAAATAGCTCTTTTATAATTGAAGAATTATTATCTTATTTAAGCAAATGGTTTTGAAAAAACACACACACACACACACATTAGAAGAGACCTATTTTTTTTTTTTTAGTTTTCAGTGCCTCACACAAATTGGTTTAAAACCCATCATTTTTAGAAAACCAACAAATTAAAAATAAAAAAAAATCTTAATCTATAAATAAACATGAGAGTTGCAAAGTATACAAGCCTACTGTCTTATCCATAATCATTCTTCTAATATAAAACTTTAGAAAAAGTTAGATGCTATAGTTTCAAGGAGATAATTAATTTTTTTGAAAATTAAACCATTACTAATTTATAAACAAATAAGTTTTTTTTTTTTTTTTTAAGATAATGACACCTCTCATCAAGGGTTGGCAAAATTCTTCATTTTCATATTAAAAAAAACTAATATGAATGAGCCATATCCACATTTATTTAAAAAATGATTAAAAAAACAAAAAACAAAAAATAAAAAAAATATCCATTTGATAATCACCATGCATTATGTAGCTTAAGATTTGGGAAAAGGAGTTGGTTATTGGTTTGACATGAGAAAAGAGACACTAGACCATTCATTCAAAGCTACAAATTCCTTTCTAATTTTTTATCCTCACATGCAAACAAGGGGTCCCATTTTCATTATTTTGTTTACATTACTTTCTAAGCTACCCCTCTCTTTCAACCAACTCATATTACAAGCCAAAGTCATGGACAAAAGTCTCTCAACTTGTATTCATTTTCTCTCAAGCGATTTCTTTTTATTTTAATAATTGCTCTTAATTTATATTTTGTTATTTATGGGATAGTGGGATTGGTGCAATGCAATATCAATGAGGACCACAAATGCCTATTTTTGAACACCAAAAACCACAACAAGAGCTCATCATTATTGAACACATAAACCACTTTGTTTAGTTAATAGCCAATTGATTTGGCAACATGAAACTAATCTTGAGCTTTTATGGGTACAAAGGCTTTTGTTAAAATAAAGGAAAAGGAATAATCATGTATCACTAATCCTCATATAGGACATTTTTACAATAGCCATTAGATTTACATTCAACGGTTATAATTCAATTATATACAGTGGCAAACAGTATTGAATAGTACAAACAGCAAAAACATTATATAATATTTTATATAATATTTATATAAATAATAAATATTTGATTATGTTCTAAATAATTTTTAATCAACATTTATAATAAACAGTTATATGTGTAATTATATATATATATATCATAATGAGTTGGATTAGGCTTGTAGAGGTGTCTTTTCCAAATATCAATGATATATTGTATCATATCATTGGTTTCTTTTGATTGTGATTTGCTTCTTCTCATTTGTTATTTGACCTTATAATTAAATAAAAGCCAAAACAATAACAAGAATATAATAATAATAATAAAGAAATTTAATAATCGACGTATACCTTCTTCATTGAACCAATCCATTCTAGCTGGTTTGCAGAGTAGTTGAATGATTATCAAGTGTACCTTCCTATAATGACTAACTTTATATATATATTTTATCTTGGTTAATTTGAATAGATTATAAATATTTAACTAAAGACTCTTAGCCTATAAAAATGTGAGTATAAAACATTGGAAGATCTCAAATTTAACACTCGTTGGAAGCGATGACAGTAATGATCACCTAATTATGTATATAGCGCATATTATTTTTATTAAAATAAAAAAATAATAATAATGAGCTTCAAAGAGGAGTAAAATAAGAAAGATAAAAAACATGACAAGCAAGGAAGAGGAGACAATTAAATCAAAATCATGTCTTCAATCAAAAGAATTGGCCACCATATGATATCATCACAAACATCTAAAGATTTATATAAATCCAAGAAGTGAGAATCTTTAATTCTTTACACTTGCTAAATGATTCTCGTAACTAAACAAATTTTTTGATGTTTTTAAACTAAATAAGTTTCTCCTTCTCTGCTTGTTTTCACTCTATAATTTAATCACCAATCAATATATAAATACCTCTCAATCTATAAGAACAAGATGCTGATGCTTCTAATTAAGTATGACTTTCATGATCAAACTCTAAATCTTAAAGATGAGACAAAATGGCCCTCATCATGGGGATTGCATGGTTGCAGTACTGTTCTTTCAAAGGACTATTTAGTACTTGTCCTTGTCCCTCCTTTGTTTAGATCCTTTTTTGTATTTTAAGTGAATTATAGGATTGCTAATCCTGTTGCATTAAGCTAAGCTTGTGATTATTACTTAATCATGTAAATAATTCGCTTTGTTAAAAAAATTTTAATTTGTTAGGAAGTGATTGATAATAATAGCAATACATAATCGAGAATTACGTAAGTATGTATTTTGATTGATTTATAATTTTTTATGTAATATAAGTCTAAAATATAACTTTAACGAAATAAAAATAGATATTCAAAGACATGTGGACGGGTCATGAATTGATCGTTTGACCCGTGTATTCTAACATGATTAGCTCAGGATTTGACCAGCAAACCTGCACCAATACTTTTTGGATTGAACCCTTTTGCTATACATAAAGTCTTGAAATGAATTTTTGTAGTTATATATATATATATATATATATATATATATATATATATATATATATATATATATATCTCAAATTTTCATGGTCTTCCTCTTCCCAACAAAATTTTTTGGATTGTTTTGAAAGTCAGAGGATTAGATAGAAACTGTTTGAACGAATACCAATAATTCAAGTCTCATATGCAGTTCTGAAATAACTCAGTTAGGTTTTATCTCATTATTTTAAGAAAGAGGTGGGATACATTGGCGTTCAATGTAATCAATCCTTTGTATTTTCAAGATTCCTGGATCATATCATAAAATATAAAACTCTCAATTAATTTTTTAAAAAATAAGTTAATTTTATGTAAATAGTTAAATAATTAATTAAATCAAGGCTTTATCATGAATCATTGCAGCTTTTTTAAAAGTCGTCTGACGCACTACTATTCAACACCATTCTAACTGGTGTAGCAAGCAACTAATCTTGTACTTGCACAAGAAGATAGATTCCTCAATCATGCAAGATGAAAATATAATACTTTCAATTTCTAATTAAAAAAAAAAAGATCATATTATGATGATTTGATTGACAACCAATTGTCAAAAGATAAGATTCTTCATTTCAATTTCTATATATATATATATATACCAGTATTTAATTAAATTTTCTTTTGTCTTATTTTCTTTATTCAAACTTTTGGAATCTTACTAGTAGGATTATTTCTAGAAAACAAAGTGTGAAAAAGAACACTTTTTTGGCAAAACAAACACTCCTGAAACCAAACAGAGCCCAAACACTTGAAAGAAAGATAGCAATAACTACAAACACTAACTAAAAGCCACAAAGAAATCCCTGTGAGAGAAAACCTAAACATCAATAGCGTTGAAGCTTAATCATCCATTTAAGAACAATACGTACTTCCATGTTCAATCAAATGACAGCAACCGTATGACTACTTCACAGTAAAATAACAATAACAATGGTTACAGGTCACTGGTACATGAAAGAAACTCCTCGTTTTCTATCGCCTGATCAACCTAAGCACAAATGAGAGCAAACTACAAGTAAATAGGAATCTACTGCGAAGCACTTTGCGTCATTTCCTCTTCTTGGCAGGTGGCTGTGGGAGATCCTCCTCCTCCTCTTCGTCATCCTCATCGTTGTCGTCATCCTCCTCCTCATCCTCATCATCATCCTCCTCGTCATCATCATCCTCACCATCACTTCCGCCCTCACCATTTGCTTCTGGATCCTCATCTTCAGCCCCCTCACTCTCGTGCCCTTCCTCACCGGACACATTTTCACCCTCATCATCTTGAGCCTCTTGACCTTCACCTTCCTCATCATCATCATCATCATTTTCAGAATCACTATCTTTGTCTTCAGGGGCATGTTCGACCTTTGAATCTCCACGAGGTGCCACATATTTCCTTAAAGTTAATAGTATATACCATAAGATTATTACAAAGGGGCGGGCAACAGGCTTTCAATGACAATAACCAGAGAAAATAATCCTACCCTTTGATCATCTCACCCACTTTAAACAAATCATCTGCATCAGATGACAGACAGTGAACCTGAAATGATTTCATTCTTTAGTTAAGACAGAAAGGATAAAAAAAAAAAAATTGAAGTACAAATTGGAGAAGAATGTGAATTAAGTAGGAAATTGTGTTTTATCTCTGTTCATGATACACTCGAGAACAACACATCATTAAAGTTAAAAGAGCTCATAGAAGTGTGGACACTAACTTGTCAAGGTAGCACATTCAAAATACACCGCATCAGGCAGAAACAGGTCACTGAATTCAACATGGATAAGTATTCTAAAGAAATGAACTGAACAGAAAAACAGACAGCAGATTCAAAATATGGAAATGTGGGTACAAATTGTTTGAATAAGTAATATAATATTGTTAGCCTTATGATGTTTTGCTGAAAGATGATTAGCGAATCATTAATTCAAGTGAATTTAAATTCGCAACCCCTTGAACATAAATTAGAATGCCAATGAGTATGGGCACATGCACAAAACCAAATAGTGCTATATTCAATTTTGTTCCAACCACATATATATGAACCCAGATAGTGGATATGTAATATGGTAGTCTTATCAACTCCACATACACAGTTCATGCAGCCACCTCTTGAAACACTGAGCAGTGGCAAGGCCCACTAATCACTATCATAAAGATCGAGATGACCACCGGACTATTTCTTGAGGATGAAAGCTTACTTCCAACAGTCACTAGAATGCATGCTGATGGAAATTGATTATCCAAGAGGTCATTAACTCAACAATGCAGACAATTTCTTTCTAAAATACTCTACAGTGATGCACAATATCTATCCTTTTCTCTTTTAAACACAAAAATTGAATCACCTCCCAAAACACCCAATAAATTAAGAAACAAAAGATAAGAGCGGCACAGTGGAATTAAATAATTCGAGCAAAAGCAGCTCCTTTAATTTGTTTAACTGATGGAAACAGCCTCTGAAGTTTAGAAGCTACGTGATCGTCTCTGTGCATGTATGCATGCTCAAGTGACATACAACAAAGAAGATAAAACCTGAACTAGGCAGACATGAGACCATAAGAAAAGCAAACTAAATCACCAAATTGCCAAATAACATACCAAGGTAGGCATAAACCCAATAAACTGCATTTAGATCAATGAACACAAGGAGATTAAGACCAACTTTTAATTTGAAATCCCATAACCCAGATATAAACCATATGAGGTTACTGAAACTTAAACTATAAAGAACTTGGACATCAAATCACCAGCACAAGCAGCATCCCAAACAATCTTAGCAAAAATAAATAACTATATAAATATACCAAATTCTTTTATCACATTTATATAATTACAATTTGAAACCAATGAAACAATGCAACGATGGTCCGATTAATTACAAACCTCTGGTGATCATCTGCTTGCCAAAAGAAAAAAGTTAAATCACCCAGAAAAAAAAAAAGCAGAATAGAATATAGGGCCACACCAAAAAAAAAAGGAGGCAAAGGAAAACACATAAGATGGATCTTATTACGAAGATCAATCTGGGAATAAGAAAGACCTAAATTCCGCGCACAAGAACCAACATTTGGAAGTTTAAGCTACCACCACCGTCAGCAGCAAGAAGAGCAATTTCAAATTAAACAAAAATATAAGATAACAGGAGGAAAACCATATGGTTTAGATCAGTAGTGCACCAGAATAAAACCCTAAAATGCTTTTCCTGAGTCACAAAAAATAAATGAAAACTTCATACCATCAACATCAAACTCAGAAGTTATGCTCTAAAAAAAAAAACCAACATTTTTATGAAGAAGACGCTTCATTGCCACAAAATCGTAACTTTTAAGCCAATGTACTGATAACAGTCAAAAAGAAAAAAAAAATATAAAGAGAAAAAACTCACACAAGTGAAGACAAAGCATACCGCCGAGAGAATCCAAAGGAGAGAGTTCCCAGCAGCCAGAACAACCTCCGCCATTGAAAGCTCCACCATAGAAAGAAGAACCCTCTCAACTCCAGCGCCTCTGCTCCTCAATTGAGCCTCCATCTCCCTCCAAAGTGCCAGCAATCAATCCCTCACCAGGGCTCTCCGTTTGAAGAAGCTTGTGGGCGCTCGGACTTTGGTGTTAGGGTTTTGCTTGTCCTGAACGGTAGGTGTTAAACGGGTCGGTGACGTCGGTCGCTATTGAATCTTTTATTAGGTTCATCCGTTAGGAGAGCATCCCTTATTATTTATTTATTTATTCTGGGGCAAAATATTCCATAAAATTTTTTTTATCCGCAATTAAGGAAAGTTTAGAAATGAGGAATTTCTTTTTAAATTTCAGTCAATTTTAGAGAGAATAATAAATAAATAATAATAAACCAATAAACTCTTGATTTATTAACAACAAATTCTCTGGATAAAATATTTATTTCAAAAAAACCGAAAAATCCAACCTCCACAAATATATATATATATATATATATATATATATATATATATATAACTCTACAAATCGTGTTACTCATACACACATACCCCTCAACATTCAATTGAAATCAAAAACAAAAAATATCTTTTAATAAGAAATATGGCTAGATAGATGGAAAATACAACCTCCACAAGAAAAACCAAAAAGGCAAATGAGCAGCCGCTTGATAGAATCAAATGGCAGCAAAAGTTTAATATGATTCACAACAAATAATTAAAAAAAAAAAAGAGAAAGAAAAGATGGTTAAGGGTCAATAGTACAAATGCCGGCCTTTCCTCTACCCATGCTCAGAACATCCAACAACATGAAAACACATCCCACATTTGCTATCAACTACTTCTAAAAACACAAATGAGAGTGAACTACAAATAAATGCAAATCTACCGCCATGGACTTTTTTTTTTGCCTCATTTTCTCTTCTTGGCTGGTGGCTGTGGGGCATCTTCATCATCTTCATCTTCATCATCGTCCTCATCTTCATCATCATCCTCATCGTCGTCATCATCATCATCGTCATCATCATCCTCATCACTCCCGCCTTCTCCATTAGCTTCTGGATCCTCATCTTCACCTCCCTCACTGTCAGGTCCTTCATCTTCTGAGTCATCTCCGGCTTCATCATCATGATCCTCTGCCTCATCGTCATCCTCCTCCTCACCGTCATCATCAGAGTCACTATCCTTGTCCTCAGGGACATGTTCGGCTGTGGCATCTCCCCAAGGAGCTACAGGCTTCCTTCAAATTGAAATCACATGCAATTAAGTTTTTTTCAGAGATGCAGACTACTTAACAACAATGACAACCAAAACCAAAAGAACATTGAAGGAACAGAATCCCACCCTTTAATTATTTCACCAACTATAAGTGAACCATCTTCTTCATATGACAGAGCATGAACCTGAGACAAGATCAAGTTTAAGCATAAATGAATGGATACAAAGGATGGTTAAGAGAATGCATTGAATAAACATGTGATATTTGAAGGAGCAAATGGTACTTTTACATTCATGATATATGACAAAACCTGGAGCACATGAAAATACATGACTAAAATTATCAAAGTAGCAAGTGCATGTCAGTTTCCGTATACTCACACATCAAGCTTGACCTATAGACAGTCTGAGGAATAAAAAATGGTGAGGAATGGAAACTATATCCACAGAATCATCAACAATTATATATAATTCAAGTTGGTAAGTTAAGTAGAAGCACTGAATAGATCACTATCCGATAAGAGCTTCAACTATTTGAACTAAAGAAAGAAAAATAGAAAATAAACTCAATAATCCAAAAGTAGTTACAGTTTCATAAAAAAAAAAAAGAGCTAACTTCCCGATTTAAAAAAAAAAAGAAAATTTTCCAGTATTTTTATAATTGACTAGCCCTAGTTTCAAAAAAAAAAATCCCAATTAGAGCAGCATTAAGTGATATATAGTGAATCAATCAATAAGTTATATGGTCGCTATGTTCAAAACATAGGATAACAGAGCTAACTTGGAGCTTTTTGAGGTCGCAAATGTCCTACATCTCTAACAACATTCTTTTTATCAATTTAAATCCCATTCAAAACCCATAAGGAGACATCAAAAAATTGTAAAATGGAAGTAAATCGCAACTTAAACCTATGTCTACTCCAATGCAAACCAAGATTTCCAGATACTGTATTATTCCAGACCAGTTTTTTCTGTCTTGATTTAAGCCAAATATTTAAACAAACAAAACTAACTAAACAAACAAATCACAAAGAAATATGTTAACTCCTATACTTATATCAACCTTGCTCAGTTTGACTATTCATACTAGCAAATCCATCAACTATAAAAGATAAGCATGGATGTTGCCCAATCAAACCGTTGCTAACAAAATTGTAGCCTGTAGGTGGAAGTTCAATGAACAGAGAACTCCTTCAGATTCAACTATCACCAAACTCAGCCAGATAAATTTAAATTCTTTTTTTAATACATATGTCTCCATTATTTTCCAAGAAAAATCAATGAATTAGTTTATCATAGTGAGATGAAAAGAATTTTATTTCCAAAGATTGAAGATGTCCCAAAATTGATTCTAAAATATGAATTGTGAAGTAAAATGAGGCAGGCCTTTTCTCTAGGTTTTGGATTTGGAAGATAATTAGTTGTGTAACTACATTCTTGAAAGATACCTTTACATCTTCTGAACTTCCCCGAGCTCCTCGCATAGGTCATTAGGGCTCTTAGTTTCAGCATGGTCAAAGACAAACCTCCGCTATAGTAGACTGATGTTGTAAATACAGATTCTAAAATGTGTACCATGTGCAAAAATAGTGCACCACTATGAGCTATACAAGAACATTAATCAGTGCACAACTCTTCAAATTAGAGTGTAAACCAAATAACTATAGAATCATATGAAGCATCAAGGCTAACACTAACAAAGAATTCTTACAACATGAACACAAATAAATAAATAAATATAAGTATACAACATGAATCAAGGACATCCATTGAAGTTACCTTTTTTATAAAGCATCAACGCCACTAATGAAGAATTCTTACAGCGTAGACAACGCAAACTCATAAAACAAACATACAACACTGACCAAAGATGTCCATCGAAGTAGCTTTTTAAAGTTTCATACATTGATACATTCTAACACCAAAACAGTCTTGTCTTTAATCACTTATCTAAGACCTGGGTCCATCACCACAGCAATTGATTAACGAATGAAGCATTGCTTATAAGTCACTATCATGTAATAAGTTCATTCTTCAAGAGATTATTTCTCCCAATAACACTGATATTTTGCTGCCAAAATCAGGTGTTCATGAATCACATCCATGTTCCACAATAGATTCCAACACCTGAACCTTAGACTAATAACAGCAAAAAATAACTTAAACTAAACAAATGTATGATCAAATAGGTGAATATTTTGGAGAAAAAACACTACGTTTAGTAAACCAATAACACTCTTGTTGGATCTAAATATAAAACAGTAGCTCTGTTTTTTTTTTTAATTTTCTGCACTTAAAAATCTGTAATCAATCACATTCATGTCTTATTTAGGTCTTGCCTTTCACCATTCAGCATCACCAACCATAATACCCTTCCCAAACAGCCAAAAACATCAAAGGATACAAAAGATGAGAAGGTTAGAATTGGTACACTAGGGCATTCAATACTTCACAGCATTTAGATCATTTAAACTATTTGATGGACTGAGCCCTCCAAGGTTTGAAACTGCATTCAATTATGTCAAAACATATTGCCTCTATGCAGACCAAAGAGGCAAACTCCATCGAAAAACTTCTTCATTTTTTATAGATGGAGTCATCCCAAATGTTATGACTGATGACAAATATACAAGATACAGTCAAACACTCCCACATCAGAAAGGCAAATTAAACAGAAAATTGCCAAATAATATAACAACGGACTGCAATAGAACTATGGCTAACATCTAATTTGGTAAAAGAGTAAGATAGTGGGAAAAAGAAAAGATAAACAAGATCCTATGACTACGACTAAATCGAAAACAACCTTCGTTAAGTCAAAAAAGGATAAAAAATAAAAAACTTTAATTTATCCCAAACACCAAAAATCAGATTATCAAGCAACCATTTCCAGCATTAACCAGAAGAGTGCCTTCAAAACCACACAAACAGAAGAGGAAAGCAACTTAATTGAAATCAGCAAAGCAACCAAATAAACCCCAACAACATCTTCCTCAGATCAAACAGAAAAAATGGTGGTGACTCCACACCATCTACATGAATCCAAACGCCTAAAATCCAAAGAATAATAAAAAAAAAAACCCAACCTCCGCGAAAAGCCCATAATGGTCACAAAAATCGAAACTTTAAGCGATTTTACTGATGACTATAGATACTGAAAATTTAAGGCAAAAAGAAGAGAAACACTAAGAAGAAATGACGGAAAGAAAACCCATACCACAGAGAGAATCCAGATAAGAGACTTCCCGGCGGCCAGAACGGCATCCACCAGTGAGAGTTCCAACATGGAAAGAAGAACCTTCTCGGCTCCACTGCTCCTGTTCCTCGTTAGGGCCGCCATCCCCAGCAAGAGCACCAGCAATGTACCCCCCGCGCTAGGGACCAAGCGGAGCTTTTTAGGGTTCTGTTTGAAGAATGGGTAGGCGAGAGGGTTTTGCTGCTAGGGTTTTGTTTTGCTGTATTTAGGGGTGGCCCGGGTTGGATTCGTATCTTCTAGATACTCTGTTTTTTTACATATGTACCCCTGCAAAATCTTCTTGAAGTTATATAATTAAAAGTTTTCTTTCCTTAACATTTTTTTTAATTTTTTTCTAATCAAATATTAGTTTCGAGGTTTTAGATCTTTCCATTCTAATATAATTAATTAAAAATAATATATATATATATAATATTTCATAGTCTTCTACCCTCCCCACCGATGCATTTCGACTGTCCTCAACTTTGACTTAAAAAGTCAAAAATGTAGCTTTTTCCAAGCAAGTTGTATTGGAGATTAAAAATGGATGGTTTCATTGACTTGAGCATGCGCATATAATTTTATGATTAATTTTGTGTTAAATTTTCATCTAAAATGATGTAAATTTTGTGATTAGCTCTTTTACAATCATATATCATTTCCAGAATTTCGAAGTCTTGTATAAACAAACTCCAACAATTTAAACTATAAAGAAATTCGGGTTTTTTTTTTAATTTTTTTCTAATAAATGAAATTATTTTATCGGATAAAATCAATGAGTTGCGAAATCCAGTGAAACTAATTTCCGTCAAAGATGTTATTTTTTTAATCTAGTATAAAGAATATCACATATATTTACCGATTAAAAATAAACAATATGAGTTTTTCAGCCTAAATTTAATTTATTGGATTTAACGCCTGATTTATTAATATTTAATAAATTTATGGGGGAAAAAAATGAAAACAGTCTCCAAACTCAAAATAAATGGTTAACCAACGCCAATTGTCAGGTCAAGGGTACAACAGGCGACAGTGTCTACAATAAATAAATAACAGACACCCGGCCATGAACACTAAATTAACAAAATATCTTAAGAGTGTGCAGACCGGCATGATCATGACATGTCTGATCTTCACACATCCAATAGTTTTGTGTCTTCAAGTTTTAAAAATATGTTAAAAAAATTCAGCGAAGAACAATGCCTTCTTAGTACAAGCTCTCAAAATCTTTTTTCCTGTTGCAAAATGGCAACAACCTGAGTGATTATAAATTTATAATAGACAAGCTTTGAAACCCTTCTCCAGTTCCTGAGCATCTAGGTTTTTTCCGATAAATACAATTTTATTGATCCTTGGCTCATTTGAGCCCCACAATCTATCTGGTGAACCCTGAAAGATGTCATGAACACCCTGCAGGTATGATATGAAAAGGGAAAACAAAATGTAAGCAAATGAAATGAAAAAATTAACGCTAAAAGAAGAATGCAACAACAGTATCACATAATTTACCAAGTGTTCGTATCAACACCTAACATACTACTCTAAAAGAAAATGTGACACTGGAAATTAATGAAGCATTGAGATGGTGGTATAAAAAGCAAATTAAAAACCAGTTGAAAGTAAAAGCAAATATCAAGATTCATTAATTACTAGGGTCCACTAAAAAGATTAAGTACTTGACGAACACACCACTGAAACTAAGAATTTCCAGTAAATAAGGCTAGAAGAGAAGCTAGAAATCATTTATTAAACATTACTGGTTTTTAATAATAAAGCAGCTGATCTTCAAACGCTTCCCTGAAATAAAGCATAAAATTTCAAGATGAAAAAAATAAATCTGAATTCATCATGAAAAACATTTTGCAGGTCCAAAAATCTGAACAGGAAAAGTGTAATCACCACGACAAGTATTTCACAGGACCAGAATAATTGTAAGCGCTCAAAAGTCAAATTGGCATTCTCTACTATCAGCCTCATTCTTTCAGGACATATTAAAGTAAATAGAAGTGATAAAAGTGGAGCTGAACTGCCTCTCCATCAGAAAAGGATGGAAGACTATGCAACACATATGACCCTACGTATGGAACCAACAAACTGAAAAAAGCCACACTTTCATAATAAACTGTATTTGCACAATAAAAGCTAGACACATTCATCCAATTAATCTCAGCAATAGAGCAATGAGTATAACACAAACCTGAAAAACAAATCTCTCGTCCATGCCATCAACAGAGAGGAGACCTTTCATTCGATAAATATCATCACTACGTTCCATCAACAATGTGCCCAACCACATATTAGCCTGTGGTAGAAAATTACAAGGTCACCAGCGAAGTCCTAAATTAACTTCTAATAAGGATCTCAAAGTAATAAAGTTAACAAAAATAAAAACTATGTCGAACAAATTCTCCACCAAAACTGCACATGCATAATTGAGAAGTTGGCGAATGAAAAAATTGAAGCAACAAGAAAAGCAGACCTTTTCGAGATCTAAATTCCCTTCACAAACTATGCTTACAGAAGAAACTCCAGGATCATGCACGTGATCATGTATGTGGTCATCTGTGACAAAAAGAAGGAAGATGCCTATTAGAGATAAAACACCAATAATTACAAGATGTAAAAGCCATGAAATGCAATCTCAGAAATAAAAATGAGGTCTGAGAGACTTGCTGTTGAAAAGGCAAATGGAACAAATAAACAAATTCCTTTCAATCAAATACGAGACTCTCCAGCCACAACCATTTTCAGAACTCTCTTCAGAAGAAAATCAAGGCTTCTTATGTTTTACCCATCTTGAAATGGCAATCTATTTAAAGCAGTTATTAAAATAATAAATAAATAAACAACAACAAAATTTTCATTCTATTACAGTATAACTTTACTTTTTACAGCATCGCATGATGAACTTTTCTGAGAGTTCTAAAATTTTGTTCGCTTGTACAATTCTACTTTCACCGTCAAAGCAGCCATGAATGAAATAATGCATGGCCTCCTGGCTGCAGCATAAAGCTCATCAGTGTCCAGTAAAAGAAAAACTAATATTTGTCGTCTCAATCAATTATATCTTACTTAAATCCTAATTTGAAGCTCTTCCACAACTATCCCTCCCAGAAGCCATGCCTTTAATTTCCTTTAGCAAAAGAGTTCAGGCAAACACACACCCAATTATGTAGATGTTCAAACAATTATACTTTTTCCAGTTCCACGTTGTCCATAAACATGATTGACAACACTTAGTTATGAATCTAGCGTATAATTATTCACACATGCATATAGCTGGCAAATTAGCAAACCAGCTTAAACACAAATAAGGTCAGTGAGTTTGGTTATGGGATGAACAAGTTTCTTTGCCATTGTTATTCATCTCAGCTAGGTTGCTTAAGTTTTTTGTTTTTACCCTTTTTTAGATTATCATAATTTGCTTGCCCTGGGCTGAACTCGAATATCTCAGCTTGTTTACGCCTTGATCAGCTGAAGATATAGTTATCAGCCAAAAATAAATTTAAAAAACAAGGTCTATGAAGCTTTCTGCAGCTGCAAATATATCACAATTTTCATCAAGATGGTGAAAATAAAGATCAAAATTCACACAAGCAAACATAGAATAAAACATGTAGACCGGGAAAACACTCAAATCAATCAAGATGATATGTATTATTCATCAGACATGGCAGGCATAAATAGAATCTATGACAAAAGAATAATTGAAGTATTGACCATAGAAGTGGGAAACAATTGAACGTTTTATATTGTTCACATGTAAAAAATGTAAAACTAACCATGTTTGTGGTCATGCTCATAATGATGATGACGGTCATCATGATGGTGGTGACCATCATGATGGCTGTGTTCATGATCATGCTTTGAGTGCTCCTCTTTTGAGCCTTCTTCATTAACAACAGTCTCAATCCTGAACCAGTAAAGAATATAGCTTGATATAAAACAATTGATAAGATTATATATACATAAAAAAAAAAATCAAGCCAAACCCAAGCATCAGTATGCCCTGTCCCACATGATCAGGTTCGGATTTAAAAATGCTCCAAGATAGTGATTCAATCTTACAATTTTAAAGTTTTGGCCATGTCTTTTGACACTAAGAGAAATGAAAAAGGGAATTGTAATATGCGGACCAACACCAGATTAGTTTAAAGGTTCTCAAAAGATAAAAATTTGCTGGCTCTACAAACTACTCAAGCTTACAGATTTCAAGTTACTTGATTAAGTTATTTTGCACGGTTAAGGCACATTACCTATGATGATCATTGTCAAAGATGAACAAATATACAAATATTGAATAGCAAAATTTGAAACAAGTAGACTTCTCCAGTAAATAAGCATAGATGATAAAATTAAAAATCAAGTGTGAAATATACAATTTCATAATGGACATAATCCCGAGTTCAACATTGTTAAAAGATGAACAGATAAGGAAACATCAACCTGTATAAAGGAAAGATAAGAGGAAAAATACCTCTCTAGATCAAAGCCACCAATCCCAAGGACATAATCCAGTTCAACTCTTCCATACTCAGTTCTTTTTAAATTAGCCATGCTATTGATGATCTGCATTGACAGACAAAGGATGGTAGCTCCAAAATCAAACCATAGAGACAAAAGAAAAAAAATGCTATGCGAAATTTGATCCTAACCTTTATCCTTTGGACCAATGATGAGATTTCTGACTCACCAACAAGATCAGTCTGCAACCAATTAAAGTAGCTTTAGTCGGCTCTTACATATTATATAAAGAAAATATGCTTGTAACTTTGTGGAAACCAAATAAGCAATAGAAGGCATGAATCAAGTGTTGGAAAATGTGGCTCCTGTCAAGATGGGGATTTTATACACAATTGCAGAAAAGATAACTAAAATTAAGCTGACAGAATATTTGATAATGTACTTAAAACTTCTTCAGCCAAAAGGAAAAGGCTGCAAGCAAGGAAAGACTAGGTTCGAGGAAAAATAAGACTTGAAACTTGAAATAGAAGCCTATCATTTGTTAGTGTGTCATGTATACTAAGCTCTCTCCATTATGGCTGAGGAAATTTTTTCCCAGCTAAGACCATTATCTCATTCATATTGCTATATCACTAAATATAGAGATGGCAAGCAAACCCATCAACATTTTTAGAGTCATTAATCCCTTTTACTTATCAAATCTGTGCCTTATTTTGCAACACTGAATTATTTCATGTTTTCCAATTTGCTAATGTGCATGTGTAACTTCCCAATATCATTTGACCTTGTCAAAGTCATAAATGACTAAAATATTTCATGCCCATATGAAGTCCAGTACAATTTTATCAAGAAGATAATACTGACAAAATATAAAAAACTCAACAAATGCATCCAATTATTTCCCATTGTATAAGAGCATCTCACTGATAACAATTTTCTTTCTGAGAGCAAACAAAGAAACACGGCTAAATGACCATTCCACCTCCATAAACCTTTTTTATATCTCATATGAGGGATCGGATTCGTATGATTAAAATGAAGAAAATGTGACAGAAAATATTTTAAAATAAGCATGCATACACCAGGCAATAATCATGGCTTGACCACCCAATGCCAATTTCCACAAAGTTGCCCTGATGTAAAGAAAGTAAATAAACATTCTGGAATAATACCTAAAAATAAATGTACCTTGTTTACTATAATCCTATCTGCATAAGCTATCTGTTCAACAGCCTCATTAACCACACCTTTGGGCTTAACCTCATCCAAATGACGATATGCATGCTTTGCATCAACCAAAGTCACAACACCATCCAACTTAACGTCATTGAAAACATTATCCTCTGCATAGAATGTTTGTATGATAGGTGCTGGATTGGCTAGCCCTGAAAATGAACAATAAAGATCTCAGATGAAGGAAAACCATATACTACGCACCCTGCTGAAATTTTAACAAAGTTGAAGGCAGCATGTGAAGGCTTCTAGCCTTAACAACTTGCTTACATTACTTTGACAAGAGCTAATTAAGCATAAACAAAATCAATCTGGTTCAGATCATCCAATCAAGGTCAGCATTATAAATCTGCCTACACTTGCACATCCAACGCTAGTTGAACTAGCAGTTAAGAGCATAGCCTGCACTGGCTTGAGCTAAGGTAAACTTGGATGGGTCAGTTTCTAATTAGGTGCTTAAAACTTGACAAATTATAATGCATTAAGCTTGGTCAACTTAAGGTCTTCCAGGAGATCAAGAGTGTGTGATCTGATGGCCTATTACACTAACCTTGAGCCACCAGATATCACCAACACACAGTTCAAAGCAGTCAACTATTGATTACATTCATATTCTACAAACCAGGACAATGAGCAGATGCTCACCATAATGATTAGATCCATTGTGAAACGGATCAACAATAATACCTTAACAACTCCTGTTTTTAGTGGTGATTCCCTTATAAAATGCATGCTGCCAAATTACAGTAGACGTTTGGAAACATTCAAAGACATCATTTGTGTGTTGACCTTAAATTTCATCTTGAGTTTGATTTGGGCCCAAATGGAATGACTCCAGTTGAGTTAGGATTATAGCTGGTCCAACTGAGTCCAATTTGGTTACCCAATGATTCACCCTGGTCCAATTAGTTTGACCCGATTCACCCCCAAAATCTCTAACTACAACAAAATTGGCACCTCACCATTGGCAATAAATACCACATCAAACACAAAGCCCCACCTCATCAACATTTCAACTCTTTCTTAACCTTAACTAAAGCATCAAGGCTGTAGATAGGGTTATTCTAACCCCAATGATGACTTCTACCATAAAACTTCTTATGCAAGAATAAAGTCGGTTAATCCTAAAATAACAAGTGAAAGTATAGATGAAATCACCTAGTCTTCCAAACAAGATGAGACAATATGGCCAACCTTACACTAATCCAATCCACCTTTTTAATCTTCACCTTCTTCTTCAAACTCATCTTGCTTAATTCTTATCTGAACACAACAAAAGCCAACCATAATAAAGACAAAAACTAACGTGGATACACCTAATCACACATATGATAAAAAAAAAACTTACCCAACTTTACATAATGATTTATGACACCACGCAGGAAATATAGGTAAAACAGAAAATACAGGAACAGGCAACTGCTCATAAAGATATTGTCAAAAAACTCAACTTTTGAAGTAAATCACAGCAAAATGATTCAACATCAAAATTAAGGATCTCAAAACTCAGCATTCAATACACACTGATTCTACAATTGAGGAAATGCCTATTGGAAGGGGATAGTAATTTTTTTAAAGTGAATACAGTATCAAAGATCAGTTAAAGTGAAATTTAATTCAGTGCCAAAACTTTTTGTATGCAAAACAGTATGTTCAATTTGCACAGTACAGCTAATCATCATTACAAGCTCTCTAAACAAAACTGAAATATAGAAAGTGAAGGAGGAACTCTAAAACCTAAGGGAGCAATTGTATTGACTGACCAAATTTTTAGACAACATGAGGAAGCATGAGCTGGTAAATAAAGAGCAAGTTGAGTGTCTCACAAGAATAAAAAATTATCAAAGATTCAACATACCCTCACTATTGGGAATATATAAATACAAATAAACAGCCTTTTACCTGTAGTCTCAATGACAATATGATCAAAATTTCCTTTCTTCTTTGCAACCAATTCAGATATCATTCGAACAAGATCACCCCTTACGGTACAACAAAGGCAGCCATTGTTGAGCATGATTATATCTTCAGCTCCAGTAGTTTTTGCAGCAACTAATGAACCATCAATGTCAATCTCACCATACTGAGAATAGAACATAAGTTACAATAGCATCAGATTGAATTAATAAAAAATAAATAGTTAACCATTCGCCCCTGTGGATACTAGTGTTATACACATAACTCCCTTAACGAAAATATGGATTGCAAAACAAACAGTTGATGATGGATATTACATCAGCTTAGATACAGAAGATTTCTAAATCTTTACATCACAACAACTTTTCGTTGAATACAAATAAAATCTTGATTGATATTCCAAAAATGGGATATTGTTAGTTTCATACACCTTACGATTAAATTAGAATTAAGTGCATCAAATCATTTCTCAAATGTCCATTTTGGGAATGGATGCCAAAAGGGTGCCTTATATTCTGACTACAAGGCCAATACATGATAAAACTATAAAATATATGGGTTTTCTAGGGTGTACAAAAAATTAAAGACTATAGAGGTGGACAATTTACCACATATAAATGTAGTGCCGATACTGTAAGGTGCATGCCAATTTTGACGAAGATCAAAGAAATGCATTGCAGTAACTTCATTGCGGACAAAGACTAGATCATAGAAAATAATTTTATATATACCAACCTCATTCTCAATAACCGCTATGCGCTTTCCATGGTCAGCGGTCAAGATGTGATTCAGCAAGGTTGTCTGCAGTCAAACCAATTTAAACCATATTATCACAACTCAAACTTCATTAACTGGTTGTGGATTGAAAAAACCCGCTACGATGCAAAAGAGAAAATGGGGAAGATATCAAGCAAACAAATGCCTGTAATACTGAACAATAACGTCATGAAAATTCGTGCTCCTTCTAATCCACTAGGATACATGATCCCCGACCAAGTATGAAAAGGGTCAAAGGAATCGAAAATTTCGAGTCGGAAATCAAGTATCAGATTAACAATCACAAAAGGAAAAACACATAAAGGGGAAATCCTTCATACCTTTCCAGAGCCAAGAAACCCGGTGATGATCGTCGCCGGAATCCGATCATCCGGGGGAATCTTCGTCATGACATCTGAGTTCTCCTGTGTCGTCGAGGCTGCCGACGCGGTGAACCGGCGAGTTGCTGCCTTAGATTTCAGCATGCTCACACTGATTGACGGAGCGGTAACCCGAGTAAGGGGCCCATGGGAAAACGCGCGGGTGCGGGCGAGCAGGCCTGGTCGAAGGCGTACCGTGGCAATGGCTACATGGCGCTTGGCAAAGCCCAAGAAGGTGGTAGCCAAGTCCGTCGACATCAACGCCATGGCTGCTCTGAGCGAGAGAGCGAGAAACAGCGAGAAGATCGACAGGGCCTTATCCTGAAAAACAAAGAATAATCTTGGGGAGGGTGTGGAGCCGTTGAGGGTTTTGTAAGGTCCCGGTTGGGAGAGTGTTTTTGGAGGTAGGGTTATTTCATAACTCATGTTTGGATAGAAGGTAACTAGATAGTTGGGTATTTGGAGGTTAAATGGAGGGTTAAAAAATCTCCATCAATCCTTCATTTACTCTTTTTTTTTTTTTAACCCTTTTCTTTGACCAAACTATATTTTTTAAATTTATATTATTACAAACATATTTTTTGACATAAAATAATAAAATAGTATAAATTATTGGGGTTTGGGGTTTTAATTTTAAACAGTTTTAAATAAGTGGACCGCGTTTCCAGCAAAAGTGTCATCAAGTTTGTGTTTTTTACTAAACTACCCTCCAAAATATTAATATCATTTTAATAAACTTCTCGGTTGATTTGTTGTTAAAACTCCCTGGTGTAAATTTTCTTATCTATAGGCTATTTTTGCAAAAATGAGGTGGATTTGAGAAATTTTGCAACAAAACACATATAATAAGATATATATTTCCAAAACAACTGCAAGAACACATATAATAAAAATATATATTTTCAAAACAAGAAGCATCTTTGATTGATATGCACTGACATTTCATTCTCTTATTGTCAAAATCAATTATATACCTCTTGCTTAAATCCTTCCTATTTGTATGGGAAGAAAAATGGTCCCGAAGAGTTGATTCATTTTTAGAAAAATGATAAAAAATTGGAAGAAATTAGTTTGATTTTTCCTTTCCTTCTTGTGCTTTTTTATTCTTAAAAAAAATATCATTCTCTCAATTTTAGATTAGAGTGAGTTTTGAATTAAAGGCATTGTAATAATTTTTTTATTGAAGTAAGGGAAATGAGTTATTTTATAAAAATTCAATTTTTTTTACTTTCAATTTTATTTTTA
Source organism: Dioscorea dumetorum (assembly GCA_902712375.1). Lineage (NCBI taxonomy): Eukaryota > Viridiplantae > Streptophyta > Magnoliopsida > Dioscoreales > Dioscoreaceae > Dioscorea > Dioscorea dumetorum. The sequence goes on along the minus strand of CACTHL010000592.1, from coordinate 2,902,135 downwards.
ATTTGTACAAAGTTACTAAACATTCAAACTCTTTTATCTCATTCACACTTAACAAATAAATGTCATAAGTGTTAGAAAGTGATTTCACTTTTGCAATAATACTTCCTCCTCACTTACCTTGAAAATGAACACTTTAAAAGAGAATTTTATCTTTATGGGTAGTAATTTTTTTTTACCTAAACAAACAATCTGACATTGAAAGTTAAAGACAAACATTTAAATTTGGGTATCATTTGTTTTTTTTTTTTTTTAGTATTGGTAAATTTCTGGTTTTTTTTTGTTAGATTCTATTTTATTTTTATTTTTGTATTTTATTTTGTTGTAAATGAGATTTTTAGTTTTTCATAAATTATGATATATCCACTCAATCAATATATATGGGATGCGAGATGACAAAATTTTGGTCTTTGCAGAAGACCGCCGGACTTATATTTTATTTAACTAAAGGTGTTTTGCACAAATGACATGGATTTGTAAAATTTTGCAAAAACGCCCTCTTAAAACCATACTCTCTTTGCAAACATCCGAGTATTGCTGCAAAATTGGCCGTACCAAAAAAGCTACTTTCACAAAAAAAAAAAAAAAAAAGAGCAAATATATATGTGAAATTTGGAACAACACTGTTGTAGATTTTTTTTTGGTGAGAAAACTGGTTTTTTTTTTTTTTTGCAAAATTGATCCACAATAAATAAATGTATATTTAATAAAAAATAGATTTAGGAAGGTAGAAAGATAAATTTACTTTTTTTGTGATTTTACAATAAACACCAATGATTGCCATTTTATCTTATAAGAGAGATATTGTTTATTTATTTTAACAAAAATGGCAAATATTGCTCTACAAAATTTATGAGATAAATATTTAGCATGGTGGTGCAGTGATTACAATGGTTTAACTATAACTAGAGATTTACCCTATGGAAAGATTAACACAAAGATTAATAATGATCTCTTATATGCACCGTATATCATGAATTATAACTCCACAATGATAATTTTTTTTATCCTGCAATTAAAGAAGTGAAAAATGCACATCCTCTAAAAGAAAGATCACGTGAGCAATAGATGTAAGACACGATATTTTTATAATATTGCATACTAATACAACAATAACTAATTGTCCCATTACCCCTAAATAAAAAATATACTTTCCGGATTACTTCTTAGTCAATGCTAAGTTCTATAGAATGTTAATTTTTTTTTTTAGTGTGAAAATTTTAAACCTTGACTTTGGAAAAATAAGGTTTAAGTCACTCGAGGTGTTAACTTCTTTTTAATGACGTGGTTTATATATATATATATATATATATATATATATATATATATATATATATATATATATATAGTATATTAATTTTTCATTTTTAAAATACCATGAGGCTATATATTTCCATCCACACCAACTTCAGCTAATGAAAAAAAAAAAGAAAATCAAATGGATTCTCTTTTAGATAAAGAAATCCTCCGTATAATATAAAGTTCATGATTGTGTCAAATCAACAACAAGATAATTATTAGGATTTATTTATTTATTTATTTTTTAAATTTTGCAACTTGCATCAAAACACCCTTTTCAAAGCCGCATTTGGTTACATAGATTTTCTTGAAAGAACTTATTTGCTTGTATGATAAGAAAACAATTTTAATTCGTGTAAAAATTAGATTTGTCTCATGTGCCAAAAAAAAGTGATTTATCTTTAATTTGTAACAAGTTTGATTTCATTATTATTTTTTTAAAATAATTAAATAACTTATTATATATCATATTTAAAGCAGAAAAATCCTTAGTTGAACAAACCAATTCCTTGGATAACCCAACTCCAACAAATCAAGGCAAGATTTTCCTCACAATCATTTTACAGTATTTGATTATATAATTTTTTTTATAATCTAAAATATTTACCTAGATTATTATTGTTAACTAAAAAATTAACCAATTACATAAACAAATATCCAAGAGCATTGAGAAACACCAAATATTTTAATACAATAATCAGTTAATAAATACTTAGCTTGTGATGCATTTATATAAAACAACCACGAATAAAAATTAAACATCATCTAGGGCTGATGTAGGCCCATGGGTAGAAAGCGATAGGTTCCATTACGTGCACAAGCGTCCAACCGTAATACCTTCCCGCCCTCTTAAAAAAAAAAAAAAAAAAAAAAAAAAGCAATGTCAAAAAGAAAAAGAAAATAATAATAACAAAGTAATATATCAATTAAAAATAGATAATGATAATTAAAAAAAATCTCCGGCTAAAATTGCGGGGCCCACTCTGTCCCTCCTCCTTATCCAATCCGAGCCGTAAACTAAGCCCGCCACCGCCGTACACGTGGCACATATCACCGCTTCGGAGTTCGGCATGGCCACCAGCTCCTCCCCACTCTTCCCGTGAGAACTTCAGTTATATCTCCTCCTCAATCTCTATCCATATCTCGCTCTCGCTCTCGGGAGGGGACCTGGGGATTGGGGGGATCATCGATCGTTGTTGATCGTTTTGTCGGGTTGGTTTGGCGAGGCTGCGGTGACGATCGTGGTGATTGGAGGTGAATGAGTTTTATCTTTTTTTTTAGATTGATTGCGATCGTTCGCGGTTTTGTGGTTTCTGGTTTGGTTTCCGGGATTGTTGATGAGGATTTTGGATTTTGATGTATTTTTGTTGGGGTTTTTTTTTTGTTGTTGTTGTTTTGGATGATGAAAATCGGGAAATGAGGGTGAGGCTGTTGGATTTTGTCGGAAGGTTTGATAATTATTCACTTGATAATTTGTGTGCCTTTGCGTAGTGACTGTGAAACGGGTTTTGTGCAAGATATCTGAGGTCTGTTGTGTGTGAGTGTGTGCTTTTCTTCTCTGTACTTTGCGATCTTATGATTGGAATAAGTTTGCAACCTCTTCTACCTTTAGTATTTGGTTGATAAAAATCAGGGAATGATTAGAGTGGAAAGTTAGAGATGTTTGTAAGTATTCATTTGATTGTTTCGCTGCCATGTGTTTACTTACACTCAAGCATCGATAAGTTACCTTTTTTAATGCATTGATTGTTATTTATTGTTTTTTTTGGACTTTATGCTGTGCAATCAATTTGTTCAGTCTATGATTTTGAAATATGCATCCTCTTCTACTTCTAAAATATAGATTACGCTGGAGTTGATTGGTGGAATTCGTTCTGGTTTGGTAGGAATGCGCAAGTGAAAGCACAGATATATTCCATGTGGGTTATAGCATGAATTGAGTTGATTGTAAAATATTTATTACCAATGGGGGGAGCTTGCTCAAGGAAAAGGGACTTGGTGGATGATGGTGATCCCCATGGAGGAGTTTCTGGGAGATACAACAAAAGCAGCAGTTCAAAACAACTGATGTTTGCACTGTCTCGTTCTAGCTCTGATGCCCTTCAGAGGAGACAGGGAAAGTGTCCGTCTTTGATGGAACTATGCATTCGGAAGATTTGCGAGGTAATGACTATTTTAATTTCTTGATGGGTTCTTTAGATGGATTTCCTTTCACCTCTTTCTTGAATTTGGAACTAACTACTCAAATCATCCAAATTGCACAATGTAGGACATTGGGAGGTATGAAAGCTTCTTTATGCTCCCACGTGATGTTAGTCAGCAAATATTTGATGAATTGGTGAGGTCTCGCTGTCTCAGTGAGACACATCTTGAAGCATTTCGTGATTGCGCTCTTCAGGTATGCAATGTCTTTCCCTATAGTCATTCCAGCAATTGATTACTAATGATAAGTCTAATTGATAATAAAATTTAAGCTGGTATCTTTATTCCTTGATATATCCTCTTACTGGTACCTATATTCCTTGATATATCGTCTTGAATTTAGGATCTGGTACCTGCATTCCTTGATATTTACTCATTTTCCTTCATCTTTGTACTCATTGTTTTTTCACTTTTTATCTTTTAAGAAATGTGCTCATCATGATAGCTATTACGTCTTTCATGAAATAACTTGTTCTAAGCTCTAACAGCAGTTTGGTCACCTCCTCTGAACACATATTTTATGATAGACGTAGCGCTTAATAAAGAGGAGTTTTGTGATGTTTTCCTCTGAAATTTTCATGACATTTCTTCTAAAGTTTTATCTTCTTTGTGGAATAGGATATTCATTTAGGAGAATACCCGGGAGTGAAGGACAGTTGGATGGATGTAATCTCCTCCCAAGGTCAATCCTTGCTATCACTTGATATCTCCTGTTCCGACATCTCAGATTCTGGGCTGTGCCATCTGAAAGGCTGCTCGAACCTTCAGAACTTAACATATAATTATTCTGATCAGATCTCGGATCGTGGCCTGGAATTCATTTCCAGTAATATCTACTATCACCTTCACTCAATTGGATTACTGTTATACTTCTACTGTCATAAGGAATACTTTATCTTTTATTGATGACATTTCTATTTTTATTTGATGTCACATGCCTTTAAACGTGAACATTTTCTAGTTATTTCACTGTACCAAATTGATTGGCCATGCATCCCTGAAAAAATAACAGCCTTAGATAATGAATAAGTAAGAAGCTGTTTGTTGATTTCTTTGTTGTAAGGAAATTGTGGGAACATGAAACATCAGCTCAAGATCTATAATATCGTAAAGTGGTTTTGATATTGAAAGGTTCTCCTTATTATGCATGTGTGGTCATGTCTTAGTTACATGGCTAGGATGGATTTAATTTGCAGTAGGATTTCATGTGGTGTTGGAATGAATCTGTAAGAAAAGTGAAAAAGCATTGTAATGGAATTTGGGCTATGGTTTAGGTTTTAAAATAAATGGAGTGGACAGAATTTCCTTTTTTTCTTTTTTTGGTTGACAAGCTGCAAGCAGCTACACTGAAGAAGCATACAGAATTTGATTATGCAAATGAATTTCTGTGCAATTATCTTATTGTTGCATAGTGCTTATGTATACGCTTTTGGTTTATTATATCATGCATCGTATGTTCCTTTACTTCTAATTCTACTATTACACTGTTTTGGCTTATATTAATATAAAATTGTACTTTATTGGATTATTACTTTTATTTTATGCTTTCCAGGTCTTTCAAACTTGACATCATTGAGTTTTAAGAGAAGCAATGCTGTAACTGCTGAAGGAATGAGAGCTTTTGCGAACTTAGTTAACTTGGTGAAGTTGGATCTTGAGAGATGCTTAAAAATTCATGGGGGAGTAGTTCACTTGAAAGGTTTATTCTTTGGCCGTCCTAGATGTATACCTACTGTCAAAATGCCCTTGATCTGAATAATAAACACACAAATATCTCTAACCATAGCAGATGAGTTGGTATAAGGAATATAATATATCACACACATTTTTTACCTAAGCCTTTTTTTCATAACTTTTAAATGATGTGGTCCAGTTGGATGGGTATATTGACACTTGTATCTTGCATTGTTTTAATATTGACTTAACTCTGAATGTTTTCTCTTATCTTATTCATCACATTTATTTTAGATTTTCGAAGATGAGGATTTTGATGGAGTTATCATTTACCTACAATTTAATGGGAATAAATTGGGAAACTTGTTGTCGGTACTGAATTATCCCGCATCATGAGTGTATGTAATAGTTTTCCGAAAGGCTTATGCTGTAATTTGTTTATGTAAATCAAGATGCTGTATATTAGCCTAATCTCTAGGGCCTTCTCTGGGCTTCTTGTAAGCCATTGATCATTTCTGGGCAAGCAAACAAAAACCATAACTGGGCTGCATAAGGCATCCCGATAACAGGAAATTTAGCCCTGTAAATTATTAGAGTTCTAGCTTGACAAATTCATTGCATGGTTCCATTTAAAAATCCCTGTAACATCCTTTCAAGTCGCTCAAATATATAAATTGCTTATAATTAATGTATGGTGCATTTGCTTGTTCATTCTCTCTCTCTCTCTCTCTGAACTGTATTATTGTTCCTATTTGTCTATTACATTTCCATATTCAGGAAAAGGGACTACAATTTTTCCGCACAAGTTTTAGTGGTGTATGCTATTCTTTATGAAGATGTATAATCCATTTTCTCTGTGCAGGCTTGAGAAGACTAGAGTCTCTCAATATTAGATGCTGTAATTGCATTACAGATGCAGATATGAAGCCTCTTTCAGGTAGTTCTCACTTTTTGTTTTCAGCTTCTTGTTCTTCATGTTTTCTATTTTGTTTCTTTTTGTTTTTTTTTTTTTTTTTTTTTGTGGGGTTTTTGTTTAATTACAAAATGGCAACTGTTGTAACCAAGAATTCAAGTTGTTGAACTGAAGGCAGATATGTTTGGCTTCTTTTCTTTTTATTTAGCTTTTTTTGTTTCTATTGTTTGCTTTTTGCAAATTGGGAGCTGTCTGCCTGTACCATAGGTATTGGTTTTTGTAGACTTGACTAACCGCTGATCATAAGGTTCTAAGCTATGTCAATTTTTCTTCTATTCCAGACAAGCTATCTTTGAAGCAATTTCCCTATTTCTTCTAATCTTTGTAATATGTCTCGCTTTGTCTTCCTTTATGAGTCTTTGAACCTTCCAATTTTTGTTTCATCATGATTAATATAATTTGTGTATTCACATACCTGGCTCAGGGCTTACCAATTTGAAAGAGCTGCAAATGTCATGTACTAAAGTCACTGATGCAGGCATTGCTTATTTGAAGGGTAATTTCTTGTGAATTTCAACACTGTTGAGTGCAATTGATATTGAGTTTCCTGTTTTATTGAGAGTTATCTGCGGTTTCTGTATTCTTTCAGGTTTGTGCAAACTTACTCATTTAAACTTAGAGGGATGCCCTGTGACTGCTGCTTGTTTAGAGTTCATCTCAGGTTTGTTCTTTATCTTACCTTTTGCAATATCAACCGGTCAAGTGACTCTCTCTCTCTCTCTCTCTCACACACACACACACATTTTAACTATATCTACGAAAGGGATAAACTTGACAAAACCAACACAATTTTTTGTTAAAAAAAAATCCCAAACTTATCGATGTTGACTGCACCATAAGTGTCCTGTCTTGCCCCCCTTGAGTTCACTGCTGATTGGCCTGTGGCTTGAGATTGATCATCAAGCTAATTTGATCTAACAACTTGTTTGGTTTTGGGATAGTAATTATTCCCCCACTAAGTAAGATGGAATAGACACTAGGCAGCAAATTTATAAAGATTTAATTATCTAAATATTTTATTTAATAATTATTTTTTTAAATATTGGTATTAATTATTAGAAAAATAAATTTTAGTATTGTATTATTGAATTTTTATTAGTATGAATTACTTCTTCAGGTAGTTTAAATAAAATGTTTCTCCAGTCCATTCCCTTATCTCTTAACCAAGCATCTCAGAGACAGTTTCATCCTAAACTGAAGTTGAACTAGGGTGTGCTGAAGTTACTTGAGTTCAAGTTTTTACAGTTCAACTTTAAGGCTTCGGCACAAATAATATTACATGTACATATGAACATGTTCATGCTCAGAGTGGTGTAATTGCCATTTCCTTGCTCACTTGCAGCTATAAATCTTGCTATATTTTTGCACCAGTGGACACTGGTATATGTAAATAGGCTACTGATGTTTATTTTTTCTTTCATATGTAATGATTGATCCTTCAATGATCACCTATCAATATTTGTTATTCACTTGGTATTACTTTTTGTTTTCTGCAAAGTAATTTCAATGGTAATCATACAGTGTTTCTTTTATTTGGTTATTTCCCAGGATTTATCTCTTTGCTAGATCTGAATCTTAACCGGTGTGGTCTATCTGATGATGGTTGTGAGAAGTTAGCTGGTCAGTCTGTAATTTGAAAACTTCTCTACCCATTATGATCACCAAGTTATATAGCATTTTCTGTAAAATATTCATTGAACAGATTGTTCTATATTTTTCTATTTCTTTTGGTTAATATCTTTTATAAATGTTCAGATACAGTGTTAGCATGTGAGTACTGCATAAACAGTCACCTAAAATTACTGGCTGGGATGGGCGGTGTTGTCCATGACTTGTTACACAGGAAATTGATTACCCAGGAAAAGGGATACCTAGAATCTCTGTAGCTAACTACAAACATTTTATGAGTTGGGAACATTCTTCTAAGCAGGAATTTATCTAAAAATTAATATGAAGCCAATTCAGTAATAATAATTTTCTGAAACTTTATTAGTTTTAATATCTTTAAACCAGATTTTCTGTCATGTTCAACAATAGATGTGATAGTTGAATTCATTCTTTAGGTTTTCCATTTTCATGTTAATTTTTTATTACTCACAATCATGCCACTGTAGTTCATTGCCTACACGGATGATTCACTTTTAGTGTTTAGGCGTTCTAACGTTTTTTTGGCATAGGTTATAAGTTCTCAAATAAATATTTGATAAATAGTATATACATAAATATAATATGAAAATTATACTTTGAAGTCTTTTTTCCAGCCTTTGAGTTGATTAATGGAGTTTTGATTAGATGTGGATTATAGTGTAGTCTATAGATTTTTTTTGTTGTTGTGGATGCCTTACTTTCTTTAGCTTAATTGGCAAGTCTGATCTCACTTATTGAGTAAATTACATGCCCTATAACAACAGAGATGCTTATCTTTTTGACAATGTTCAATACTATTTTCTGATACGCTGGCATGCATATCATTTTACGTGTATTTGAGGTTAAGATTGCCTTTAATTTACATTTGATCCTTTTATTTCAATCTTCCAGATCTTGTTAAGTTGAGAACCCTTAATTTAGGCTTCAACAATATCACTGATGCATGTCTCGTTCATCTGAAAGGTAAAATTTCTATTTTAGCTCTACATCCCCATGTTACAAGCTGATGGACATACCATTAGACAAATATGTATTATTTGCCCATTATTGAGGGTTATTTGAGGGTTACATGGAATATTTCTGAATCCTTCTCTTGGGCATCAACTATAATGTATGTGTGTGTGCCCGTGCATGCACGCATCTTCGAGCTTTCTGTTCAGTTCTTCTGGTTCTTATAGCAAGTGGTCAGACTTCACTCCAGAGTTACCTGCATTCTACTTGGACAGCAAGCCACATTATTCTAAATTATATCTTTATTTTATTTCCTTTGATTACGTTGAATTCTACGCTTTCAAATCTCTTTCATTTCCCTGCTCCTGCAAATCTGCTAGTGTTGTTATATATATATATTCTGAATTCTGTTTCATCCACTTTATTGCTTTGATACAAAATCTCATTGCAGATTTAAATAATCTGGAGAGCTTGAATTTAGATTCTTGCAAGATTGGGGATGAAGGCTTGTTGAGCTTGAAAGGTCAGTTGTAAGCTTGCTTTCAAAATTGTTAGTATGATCTTTGTACGGCTTTGTTTTCATTCAAGGCGGATACCGGCCCTGATTAGGAGATGCATTTGTGCAATTTCTAATGAGTATTGGTTCTAATGGGTTCAACTAATTATTGGCATCTTCAGTGTAATATTAAATAATGCATGCACATCAAAATATAAATTTGTTACCTAAGAGATCAAAATATATTTCTTGAGAAATGATTTATTTTTCACGAACATTTAACATAAAATATATGCTGATAAGGTTCATACTTATAATAGGATTTGGCAATATGCTTTTGCTTTCTTCGGTGTGGTTTCTTGGAAGATATCTAAATCATAGTGCATGTATATTTTTTGTTACTAGGCATACTCTTATGCATGATATCATGTGTTGTGGTTTAGGACTTTTACAGCTGAAGAGCTTGGAGTTGTCAGACACAGAAGTTGGAAGCAATGGACTCCGTCATCTCTCTGGTTTGCGCTCTATCCTTCAAATGTCATGCAAAAAACTACTAAATTCTGCTTGTTCAGTATTTTGCCAATCTTGGACTTAATTATTCTGCTTATTTGGTTTTCAAATATGGCCTTTTGGTATTCCATGATATGTACTCATCAGCTGTTTGATTGTTTGCATGCTTGCCATGCTTGCATTGTTGGCAAATTTATGATGCCATTATAGGAATTTATCATCTACATGTTTTTGATGTGTTTTGTGATAGTATAGTACACCACAGCCCTCACTTTCCTAGTTTGATCCTAGATTCCATGGGTTTTCCCTTCTGGATATAATTCTTTTGCGGTTGTGCTATATTTAATATCATCTGCTCCTCCTCTCAGTTTCATTTTCAATCATTTTTTTATTTGATTCTATATTCATTAATTCATGTGGCATTATTAAAAATTTCATAGATCATTCTTACTTTGTGGACCATGAGATACCTTTGTTTGGTTTGCTTCCAATGGCTGTATCTGCTCTATTCTTGAGAACAACATCCACAAAACAGAAAGTTCCCAGCCAAATGATTAGGGGACATAAATGTGATACTTTGTTGAATGGAGAAGTTTTGGTTAGGGCAAAATTAGAATCAGTGGTTACACTAGTTGACCATGGCTTGGAAGGATGAAGTGGAGAAGCTGTTTTGATGTGCTATCTACATTGAACTTAGGAAAATTGTACGGTTGAATAATTGCTATTACATCATTAGTGGTGGAGAATGCACCCTTGAAAGGGTAGTGATTTTCAAATAATCATAACTTAGAGGGTTTCTTTCAGTAATTTGAAAAGGGCAGATGTTTCATGGAAAACTTCTTAATCCTTTATTGGAGGAAGGGTTGTATTCATCATTCCAATTGAGTGATTCTGCAACTTTTGATATTTTTTACTTTATATATTCTAGAATTGTTGGAAGGAACCTATAAGAGCCAACCATTCAAAATTTTTGAAAATAGTTCATTCATTGTTAGTTGCATGCAATTTGGTTATTGATCCAGTCAACAATATATGTTAAGTTGTTCTTTTTTTCCCAAATTTGTTTTGGATTTCTTAAGTATCCTTTTAGATATACTTGGGATCAAATCCTTTTTCTATAGGAATTAAATTCCTTCTATTAGGTTCAAGTATAGCTAGAGAGAGAGAGAGAGAGAGAGAGAGATTTCTTTGTATTAATATTTATGTTTTATCTTAGTTCTGTTTCCAATTCTAAATTCTGAAAGTTCTGGTTATTGTTCTGTTCTTGCAAATTCAGCGAGCTTAATTAAATGATTTTTCAAATCTATGAATTGAGCTGTATCAGTTATGTAAGGATTTTACTTTGTTAATTGTGATTCAACTTGAATTGAAAGCAAGGAATTTCACAAACCATTTCATACGATCACATTCTTGTATGAAATTTGATATATGATTATTAAAATATCATTGATGATGTTGATATTTGTTCTGTGTTATCTTCTGATTTTTTACAGCAGATTATACATTGTTCGTTAACTCAACTAAGAGGATGATAGTGGCTTCTATATTTTGTTATCCAACTGCTACGCTATAAATATCATTTGAAGTTAAACTTATTGGCTTGATTTAGTAATTTTATTATTCACGGTTTTATGATGGTAAGTCTTTTACCCATCTCTTTCATCAGTGTTGTCTTGTTATAAAACGGGATCTCTGCGGCTTGCTGAGATACACATTTTGCATTTTAGTGCTCCAAGTGAACTGAAATACTTACATTATATTGATTTTTCTTTTCAATCTGCGTATGTTATGTATGTTGACAGCGTGTTCACTTTGTAGGTTTAAACAAATTGGAGAGTATCAATCTATCTTTTACTTTAGTAACAGATAGTGGTCTGAAAAAGTTATCTGGTTTGACATCCCTTAAATCTCTTAATGTGGATGATCGCCAGATTACTGATGCAGGCCTGTCTGCTCTCACAAGTAAGTCCACTTTGTAAAATGCACTAGCATGGTTGCTAACATGTGATTTTTATTATTGTTATTATTTTTTTATAGCAGCAACGCAAGTTTCAATCTTTTTCTTTTGGATTTTAATCTTCTATTTTATTCAATAATAATAATAATAATCTCCTATGATTTAGATTTTGTCCCATTCTTCTGTTATGGGTTATTATTCCTACTTTTGTCTAATATCCTTGTTCTTAAAAATTTGAAAACTTGAAATGATTATGTCTGTCCCTTGTGAGACTTGCTATTTAAGCTTCTGCACTTTCCTGATATGCTTTGAGGGTTCCCAGTACCCACTGCTACCAGATTCATCATAGATCAGATTTAGCTACTGCTGGATGATTAGCAATTAATATATCTGATGATTAGCAATTAATATTTCTTGTGTGTAACATGGGTAAATGATATTTGATGATGCAGGCCTGACAGGATTGACTCATCTAGATCTTTTTGGTGCTCGCATTACAGACTTTGGAACAAATTATTTCCGAAGTAGGTGAAACTAATAAACAGTTTAACTTACTTGACCTTCTCAATTTTTTAAGAAAGAATTCTTGTTAATATATATTCGGACCCATAATCTACTGAAAAGATCAGAGTGAACTGATAAAATAAAATGTTATATCTGTACAGATTTCAAAAACCTGCGATCTCTTGAGGTATGTGGTGGGTCGATAACTGATGCTGGTGTGAAGAACATCAAAGACCTTACGTCCTTGGCTCTGTTAAATCTTTCTCAAAACGGCAACCTCACAGATAAGACCTTGGAATTGATTTCAGGTATTGCAATATAGAACTAAAGCATACTATTTGCTTCATTTATCTATCAAAGTCTTCTGTGTTTCATTTTCTAATTTTACAATGACTGTGCCTCCATATAGGATTGACTGGCTTGGTTTCACTCAATGTTTCAAATTCTCGCATTACCAATGCTGGGTTGGTGCATCTCAAACCACTGAAGAATCTGAGGTCACTTTCTCTCGAGTCATGCAAAGTCACTGCAACCGAGCTGAAGAAGATCCAGTTGGCTGCTCTTCCCAATCTGGTAAGCGTGCGACCGGAGTGATTCGCACCATTAAGAGCATGTAAATAAATCCCTATTGTGGATGGAAAGCACCCTGTAAATTTGATTTGCTTTCAGAATTGCAAGTGAAAGGACACCCATATAAATATAATGCCCATATGGGTGATGGGTGTGGTGCACCAGAAGCACATGCTACCTATTGTAAATATAACCTCTTATGATTGCATCAGGTGTGGGGACAACCTTGTGCTGAAAGCGAAGCATCTTTCAAAGCATGCAAACAATGCAAAATGAAAGTGTAGATATAATGCTTCCTCCGCTCGCTTTCTTGTATATATAACCTTTATGAATCTGTGTGTCATTTTAAGCAATGATCTCCTGGTTATGTTGTCTAATCACTCTCTCATGGGAGCTTTCTGCCATTCTCTAGAAAAAGAAGGATGTGTTTTTAATTTCATGTCTCTGCCAATATTTTTATTTAATGCATAAAATTACGAAATATTGTAAAAGTTAATCATATATTTTTAAATTTATGATTAAAACTCAACAAGTAACAAATAAACTTAATAAAAAAGAAAAGCACTTCATATATGATGTATCTTCCCTCATTTATATCTTCACCCTGCAAATCGATCCTCATCAACTACAAAGAGATTTCACAGGTAATACAACTGACCAGAGGGCTTGTTAGCGTATCTATACATTTCCCATATACAATGTAATTTGTTTTTTGTTTTTTTGGAAAAATAGATTAACCACAAATATTACTTAAAAAATAGATTAACCCATCCGGCCCATTTAGATCAAAATGGGCCGGGTGGGTTAGCCCATCTAACATCAGTCGTCCAATGATCTCTTATCCAACGGCTACAAGACAGGCATCAGCGTCATACTAATGCAGTGCGACGGCTGAAGGGCGAAATCCAAGAACTCCGATTCATCGACGACGACGAAAAGCTCTAGTCATGGCCATTGTCTGCCGCCTCCTCTCTCGATCCAAAATGGTGATCTCTTCCTCATATGTTCGATGAAACCTCTTCATATTCTCTTCGCTCGCGTCTTTATCAGATTGAAGATGAATTTGTTTATGGAAATGTGTGTTTTTAGGTTTTGTACTTGAAGTTCGGTATTGTATAATTATTTCAATTTCTTTGTGGTTGTTTAGGGTTGAAATTCCTTCTTTTAGGTTTTTCGTTTTTGTGATCTTCTATTTTGTGCAAGCCTAACCCTACTTCAAGATTTTTGTTTATTTTATTATTATTTTTTTTGCTGTTTGGACAGTTACTTTTTAATATTGGAAATGGTGAAGTATGTAGTTGATCATGTGTTTCTGTCACATTTTTTAAATTCTACAATTAGATACTTCTTGGGTATTATGTGATATCTTGAAATTTATTGAATTCTTGGGGAAGCTTTAGTACTTATATGCACTGGGCTGTTGGAAACATAGACCTGTAATGTTTTTATAATGTTGAATTTTGAAGTGTAACTTATTTTTAGTGGTATCACTGATGGTCAGCTGATGATGTTTTAGTTGTTGTTTCCCTCTTTTTATATGTGTGAAGTGTAGAGTTTGTGCTTAAGTTGTCTGTTTTTCTCTTTAACTGTTTTGCCTCTTGGAAATTACATTGTTTGTGAGCTTGTTGGTCTGCTGTAGAAATACTTTGGATGATAAATGTCAGTCTGTAATCTTCCTTTACTATATTGGTTCTCAATTTCAAGCAATGATAAATGATATCTTATTTGTGTGTTAATTTGTGTATACACTATTCTTTGGTGTATGCTGGGCCTTTCAGGATGATTTTCTTTTGTTACTGATTTTCTAAATATTTGTGTATATGAGATTTTCTTTGTTTAGCAGTTGTATGCTGGTCAAGCCTTCTTGCAACAACATCATGCTGTATCAGTCCGGCTTTTTGCCAAAGAAGCTGCTCCACCTTCAATGCCTCCTCTTAAGGGAGATGGTTAGTAGATCATGTTAACATGTGGTCCTGTGGATTTTGCATTTAATTATTTTTAGGAATCAGGAAACATATATTTGATGCTTTATGTTTCTTTCAAGACTGAAACTTGGAATATTAGTACTAAATGTCTTATCCATTTTCAGTTTCTGTTGCTTATAGTTTAGGAAAGAAAACACTTGAATAAAATCTTTTTTCTGCATCATATCACATTATCGGGTGAGCTGTTCTTTGGTAATTTTACATTATTTAATGTGAACTATTTATTTCTTTTCACCATTGAATCTTTGTTTGAAAACTATACACATTCATGCTGAGTGAAGGACTACTAGTTGCTATTATAGTTTATAATTGTTAAAGATGACATGTGGCATTTGTGGTTCGTTCAATGTTAGAATTTTCCATATCTATTTTTTGCACAATTAGATTTGTTGGTCACTGCAACGTGAGTCTGTTGGTCTGACTATTTGAGACATTAAAACTGCTTATTGCTATCATGCTAACTGTTTAGATATTATTTTATTTGGATTTTTGCAAATAACAACATCTGTTAATGGGTTATTTGAGGAAATAGAGTGATGCTTTATAAATCAGTACTTTTCAACCAGGTTCCATATTGAGATTAATTTAAATTTTGTTAATAGTTTAACTTATATATATATATGTATGTATGTATATTTATTCTGCTAACAATGGATTACTTATTGTATATGAAGAGATGTTGAAAGGCATCTTTTACGAGGTGAAGAATAAGTTTGATACTGCTCTTGGAATATTAAGGAAAGAAAAGATCACAATTGATCCTGATGATCCTGCTGTGGTGTCTCACTATGCTAATGTTATGAAGACTATAAGAGAAAAGTAAGATGCTACTTTACTTTGTGTTCAGTTTAAAGAGTTAAGTTGCTATTGTCTTTTGCAAGTTTAATTTGTTCGTCTGCCTTTACTTGCTGAACCTTTTTAGAAGCATATAATATAACGTTTAGTTTTTTTTATAGAACCCTGCAAGTTATCATGTAATAATATTATGACAGTTAAAGGAACTAATTTTCCTTTCTCATGTGGGTTATGACTGACAATTCTCTAACTGCAGTTACAATTTACTGTATACGTAGGAAGGGAAGTATATTGGCAGTAATTCTGTTTGTGGCATGAAAAGTTCTTAAACTTTCTTGATGATTGTGGGATGACTTATTTACACTTATTTTATGGTCAAATTGTCATGCACCAACTATGTCAGGGGAACATTGCGATAGCCGTGTTATATGTTTACTGCAGATGCTTGAGAGAAGTGACTGAAATGCTAATCACCTTAATATGAGAGGAAACTAGCAAGGTCTTTTAAAATCTTCTTTTTATTTCATTGTGAACACTTATATTGCAGACTGACGTGATCATTATATACTAACAAGCGAATGTTTTTAGTGATTAAGATTTGAAAGTAAATATTGCAATTTCAACCAGTATCCAAGTCCTAATCTTTTTTAAGATGAAACTGACAGATCCCATCTTCGTTCGGATGCTGAGTCTTGAATTCTTTGATGCTTTATACTGAAGTCAATCCAATTTTAAAAGACTTTAGCTTCTTAACCATGTTCACTAGCTGCATGTTTATAAACAATATCTCTCATCTGCCCTCCAGCTCAATGTGAATTTTGCTTTGTTATCCAATGTTCATGCAGGGCTGGACTATTTTCAGAGTCACAACGGGTGAAGTACACTATTGAACAGCGAACACAAGATATTCCCGATGCTCGGACATATCTATTGACCATTCAAGAGATTCGAGCAAAGTATGCGTTATTATATGCTTATTGTGTACTTTTGAGTTCACAATATTTAGTTGCTAGGAAATAGTTTTTACGGCAAGAAAAGCTGGATAATACATAGTGACATGCTAAATGAAGGAAACTTGCAACTACTGCTAAGCATCATTTTGGAAAACTGCATGCATGTTAATCCATTGTCATATACAGTGAAAATGGTTCAATTGTCTAATTACAAAAAGAATTGCTCATAATGGAAATTTGATTGACAAAGGAAGTTTTTAACCTATTTTATAAAGAAAGTTAAACTAAGGTCAAAGGTGAGAGCATTCAATTTTACTTGAGATATTTCTCATCTTAATAACCTTCATTGTGATGATTCAAAATGAAGCCATTGCATTTAGTTGAATGCATTGAAAATAATGTCAATTTTTTAGATTGTTTTGTAAATCCAATATATGAACATGTCAGTATTGAAATTAAGATGCTAGTTTGGAAAGTCACAGCTATTCTACAAGTCCTCGACATCCTTTTGCTTGAACTGCGCTGGTGATAACTCTGTTTTTTTTATCTGATGCATCGTTCTCACCTTGGAAGGAGTGGGCTCACTGATGATATGGGTATTGAGCCCATGATGATTGAAGCACTGGAGAAGGTTGAAAAAGAAATTAAGAAACCTCTTTTAAGATCCGACAAGAAGAACATGGCTCTTCTTTTGGCTGAGTTTGATAAGATCAACAAAAAGTAAGTATCATTTTGTAAATCATCAATTTATGCTTCCTTATTCTTTTTACCTTATTTTAAGATGAATTGTGCTTGATATGTCTTTTATTTTAATTAACTTATTTTCCATCAAATGCTGGCTAGATAATTGTACTGACCTTAATTCAGACTCTCCTAATTATAGAAAAGCAGGCAACATTTGCCATTTACCATTTTTCCTGTCAGCAGCTATTAGTGGAATGCGCTGTCTGAGTTTGTTGTCATATCATTATCTCGAAACATAATGATACATCTCTTTTTGCTGTTTTCTTTTTCTATTTGGTTTAGACTTGGAATTCGGAAGGAAAATCTTGCGAAGTATGAGGAAGAGGTGGAGCTTAAAATCGCGAAAGAACAGTTGGCAGAGTTAAAGAAGGATGCTTTGGAGGCTATGGAAACTCAACTAAAGAGGTATATATGTCTGACTTCCAAAATTATTAAAAATATGATTGAAAGAAAAGGAGATTGAACACTAGGAAGATACCTTATGATAAAGTGACTGATATGTGACCGTTATTATTTCATCTCCTCATGGCCATCAGTGCTACTGGTTTTTATTTAAAAACAAGCATTCACGTCCACATCATTTTTATTAGATGTCAAGACATCCGCGCTTGCGTATTCTCTTGTATGAATGTCCCAATTTTATACTCCTTCAGATTCTTTATGGAGAAGAATCTTTTATTCTAAGTTGAGTAGACCTTGAATCCAGGGCTTTTGTCTTGAAATATGGATCTTTGGAGCCACATCCAAATGGGTCATATATATATACTCTAGTTGATGTGTGTTGTATTTACCTTTGTTGACCACCTTATCTTTCTTGTTAAAAAAACAAATGAAAATTTTGAGAGCAATACAAAGCCAAAAACTATTATACGCACGACAATTTTATCGACTGTGATGCAATGTCTTTTTTTCTTTTGATCACATACATCAGTAATAGCAGGCATGTCAAGAATGTAGAAATGTAAATACACAGCTGTTCCATCAAGTTTGTGGCTATTTGACTCTTCTTTTATATCACAACATCAGTGAGAGGGGTCATGCCAAGAATGTAGAAATGCATATGCATGACAATTCCATTGATTGTGTTCAGTTTAACAAGTTTGATCCATTTGCAGGGAGGAATTCAAGGATGAGGAAATGGTTGACGTCAAGTCGTTGGACATTCGGAACTTCATTTAAGAACGTCATTTTGTGTACTGCATCTTTAAGTTCTCATCGTCTGCGGTTTTCTATTTGCCAATTTGGACCAGTTTTGGATCCTTTTATGGCAATCGAGCACTGCTTTGAGCAGGGGGACTATCAAATTTGGTTCAACCTGTAATAATTTGTGATGCAAGTAAAGTGCACACTCTTGTGTCAATTGCGATTGTGCTTTTGTGATCTTTGCTTGATTGTTTTAATAAACTATTTGTCACAATGTGTTGATTTATCACTTAGGCGTATCAAACTAGAAATTTCTGCATGATCTTTTTCCATATTAAACTCTGTTGTGAAAGTGTGAAGGCTCATAATAATATATGCAAAACTATTGCCATTGATGCTATCCATTTTTTTAATAAAAAGAAAAATTTATGTTAAATAATATGCTTTTAATAATAATTATTATTATTATAAAGATTATTTTCAATTAACATTGATTTTGCATATCAATGTCCTTAGAATAACAATTGCTTTTTGGCACTAATGGAGACTTTTCTAATATATCAAACTATGGAATTTGACAAATCTCCAAAACTAGGATTGTGTCATAAAATATATAAATAGTGGATGTCAATGGACTGTAGCATAAGGTACTATAGACATTGAAATAAACAATACTCTAGCAGAGGCCTATGTGATACTCTAATATTGTTTTATATTTTTTTTTCGTTCCACTTATTAGTGTATTTTGGACCATTTTATTTGTATTAATTCCGTCTGTCCATTTATTTTTTAAATTGTTTTAAATATTCTCTGTATTTTTTAATTAAAAAACCATGAAAAGAGGTGAAATAGAAAAATGTGATGAGTAATTATTCTCTTCCTCCTACTTTATATTTTCATATTTTTTTTTATAATTATTATATATTATTTATATATATATATATATATATATGTGTGTGTATTTATTTATATAAAAAATATATTATTAGTAGTTTTTACAATAAATACGAATAAAATCAGTCAAATTTTTTTATTTAGAAAGGCCATGGCAAGCCTACAAATTAATTTGTATTCTGTTGCATGAAAGCCAGAGAGAACCTAATTCGACGCCGAATGTAATGCAAACTCATGTCAAATAGTTAAATGTTAACTTTTCTTTTTTTCCTTAACAAAAGAGCCAAGAAATCATCTGAATAAAAATAAGAAAAAAAAAATGAAACAACAAAGATATTAATTTTTAAAACGAAATAACGATGCTGTTGAGATTGGCGCAACAGTGGAACTTCCTGTTGTGTATACATTATTGGCCTTTCAAGAGTGTTTTTTTCTTCTTTTTTTTTTTCCATTTCTTGCATCAAATATAATAATTTCTATTTTGATATGGTCACCATAATAATTATACATTATTTTTTAACAATTATAATAATATTATTATAATTAAATATTTGAACCGAACCGAACCGAACCGAACCGAACTGATTCAGTGCTTCTTCTCCTGTCCGAGCTCGAGGGAGCTCCTCCAATGGCGGCCAAGCGGGATCGCCCTTCGTCGTCGTCGTCCTCCCCTTCACCCGTCTCGAAGAAACCTCGCCCTCTTCCGTCAGACGACCTCCTCTCCCTCCTCATCTCCGCCACCTCCCTCGCTCTCCGCTTCCTCTCCTCCTCTTCCCCTCTCCTCCCCTCCTCTCTTTCGCGTCCCCTCTACTCCTCTCTCCTCTCCTCCTCTTCCTCCCTCTCTCGACTGCTGTCCCTTCTTCCTGATCGTCCTCCTTCTCCTCCTCCTTCTCCTCCTCCATATCCCTCCTGGTTCCTCCCCTTCCTCTCCCCCGCCTCTCCTTCCTCTCTCTGGCTTCCCTACTTCCGAATGTCGAAGCCCACCTTCGACCTCCTCCTCCAAACGCTCACCCCTTCCCTCACAGCCGACTCCGCTCCCCCTTCCCACAAGCTCGCCGCCGCCCTCCTCCGCCTCTCCCACGCCACCCCCTTCTCCGACCTCGCCCGCCGCTTTTCCTTCTCCTCCCCCTCCCTCGCCTGCCGCGCCTTCTACGAGGTCTGCCGCGCCATCACCCACCGCCTGGGCCACCTCTTCGAGCTCCGCTCCGATCCCCGGAGGGTTCTCCAGGGGTTCAATTGGATGTCCCTCCCCAACTGCCTTGGCGCTGTTGGTTTCTCCCGCTTCTTAATTGACGGCCCGGCGTGCGGCGGTTCGGTGATTTTGCAGGCTGTGGTGGACTCTGAAGGGAGGTTTCTCGATGTCTCGGCTGGATGGCATGGGGAGATGACCCCTGCCCGGATTCTCCGCCGGTCGGAGCTGTGTAAAAGCCGTGCATCTGGTGTTCTTGATGGTGCTCCAATGGAGCTCAATGGGTGTGGCTCAGTGCCTATGTATTTTTTAGGTGGTGCTTGCTGCCCTTTGCTGCCTTGGCTTGTAACGCCATATGCTGAGAATGGGCTTAGTGGATATGGAAAATCTTCCAAAATGGCCAGCTTTAACTCTGTGCATTCCCGGGGGATGGAGCTGGTGGACCGGGCATTTGTGAGGCTGCGAAGCCGGTGGAAGTTGCTTGGACTTGTGTGGAAGGAGGAGTGCGCTGAGGCTCTGCCATTTGTTATAGTGACATGTTGCTTGCTTCACAATTACTTGATTAAGTGTAGTGAGCCTGTGCCGGAGGAGGTTGATGCAACGGTGGTGGACTCTGGGTTTCCGGAGTTTGAAGGAAAGGGGAATGCGGAGGGAGAGAGGATCAGGGAGGTGATTGCCTCACATTTGAGTATGGTAAGCCAAAGCATGTTTTTGGTTTAGTGGTGCTCAAAATTTTTGCTCATGGTATGTGTTATGTTATGCATGCTTTTTTCTCCGAATGCAATAATAAATCCATTTGCATATGCAATTTTCATTGTTGTTTTTATGCATGGTACCATGATGGGTACTGTTTATTGAGCTTCAATTATAACTCACAGTGCATTTTGATCGGAGTAATGCACCTTCACAATGTAGGCAATCACAATGAAAGGCAATAGCTTCACAGTATCATCCTGAACACGTAGTAGTGACTCTTACCGTTTCATATTCTTCCCACTCTCCATCTGAGTGGTGAAAAACCAAGTTGAAGGAAGAATATATGCTAAGATAGATATTGTTTGCTTTCTCAATAAGCTCTCCAAAAGTCATATATATCTGAATTTTCCACCAGCTATTCAAGGTTCCTTTCATTTCATTTTTTTTTAAACTTATAAGACAATTTATAAATTGTGTGCGGAAGCTCTGAAGCTAGTATCGTTGATTTGACACTAGTTATTTGTCTAAGATTATCGTTACTTACCTACCATTTGCGTATCGGAAACATTCATTGGCTTTCAAAAGTGTCTTTACATGGTGATATGAAAACTCTCCATCTTATTATTTATTAAATCATAATTTTTCATACTTCCTTGTGGTAAATTCCAATCTTTAAAACTAGAAAAGGCCACATGAAACCACATGCTGTTGTTGGCCACTTGCAAATTTGCCTTTAACCTTGTTTCCTTGTTATTTGTACATTCCTTATCCTTTTCATTGTCAATTTCTCAATTTGATAGGAAGAGAGTAGAGAAATGTGCCCTGTATCGATGTTCAATTTGGATAGAGAAGTACTCATTATTTCTTTTTAACTTAACTACCTCGATGACAAGGTCTGCAGCTTCCAACATTCTTTGGATAAGGGAAGTCTGCTTCCCTTCCATGCCAACTTTCATTTGTCCTCATTCCTAGCAGCTGGGACTTATAGAGGTGACTTGCAACTATTTCTTGAGTGTCTTTATGACAATGTCTATAAAATAAGATTGTATTTGAAGTCTACCTCTGTGTTCTTCTTCATCTAATTTATATTGGATCATAAGTTTGAAGGGTCACCATTATTGCTTCATGGTGAATTGCTTTTCAGGAACTTAAATCCTCCAACTCATCATTTATCTCCCAGTTTGTGTACCTACTACTAGTACTATGCCAACAGTATTTTTTGTGAACAATTTGGGATATCCAAATGCATTTTGCAAACAAGAATGATGTTTGAGGACATCATCTTTAAGTGCTTGCATTCAATTATTAAGAAGCTTTTGTTCTGAATGTTGGCATGCTGATATTTATCTACCAATAATTGTAGGATCATGTGATGCGTGGTGTATGGTGACTAGCAAGATGAAGTTGCAAGAGGATGAAGATAAGTATAATGAGGCTTTGGTGGATTTTACGCTAGAGCGGTTGTCATCTTTTGCCATCTTAGCTGGGTCGATGGGTCAAAGTGAGGGGCCAGAGAGGGGACCAATACTTTTTGTTGGCCATTTGTATCTTCAAATCCAATCATTCTGGCAACACATAAGAATGACATGTTTTTCACCAACATACATTTTGGCAATTTTTTCAATGCAGTCTGAATGGGGTGCCTGATTGTTCCCCCAAGGGAATTCTACTGCTGCCTTTTGCTGCTCATTTGGGACTTGCTTTCGAACTTATGGTACTGACAAACACCTCCATAATTCCTTTATTATTTGGTACAAACATTTCATTAGGATAATTTGTAGAAATAGCCTTGTTTTTTTCTTTCCTCTTAATGCAATGTGTCTTAAGCTTATTTTTAGGATGTACTAAGAAACTATTGTTAATGTAGCATATTGCAATGTGTCTTAAGCTTATTTGGCTATAATTGCTAATTTTACTATGGTTGATGAATCACGTTATTCATTCTTTGACTATTAGTATCAGAGTATCAATTAGTCCTGTATCAGTTAATTTAGAAAATGTGGATTTGAAAGCATGAATTTTTTATTCTACTCGCTTAAGTTCTTGGGTTGAATTGGGTCTAGATAATTTGTTTAGTTTGCATCTAACATAGTATCAGAGTTTGGTTTGCTTGATGTTTTTTGCCAGTGGCTAGTTAAGATAGATTGACACGTTTAAGGGAGTGTATTAGAGTAACAAATAGTTAACATGGATTTGAATATAGAAGCATGGGTTTCTTATCCTATCAGTATAAACTTTTGAGTTGAATCAAGGCTAGAACATATATATGCTTTTGCATACAATCAATGTTCCATGAAACTATTTGATAGCAGTGTATTTCTCAAGATCGGAGAGCATGTTATGTGACATCTACCTCAGTTGAATTAAGTTCAAATTAAACCATGTATAAATTTTATGGCATGGCATCAAACTATAGCCTTTTTTTGTTTTGGGGTCCAAATTTCAATTTGAATCGAATTGATTCTTCAACTTCGATTTTGTTTCACGAGGTGATCACATGAGAGATTGCGGTGTATTTTGGACAATGTGGATACCAGAACTTTTCTATCAACACATATATGTAATGTTTTCCGCCTAGTTGGCAGTTCCAAGTCAATTATTGACAGAGAATTTCCGACATTCATATCATGGAAAATATGTCAAAATCTCTCGAATGACAACCCGGAGAATCAAAATTAAAATTGGGTAAGCATTTTGACTCCAAAATAAAAAAGGACGATAGTTTGGTGTCCTACAACAAAATTTACCAATCTTTTTGCCATTTTGAATCAAAGTGTTCTACGGTTGCCTTCTGCTTATAGTTTCTTGTAATTGTTGAATGCCTGATTATTGATGCCCATGTTTTCTTGATAGTGTACTAGCATTGATGCTCACTTGATCAATGTTCTTTAAATAATTTATCTGCTCTTGCTTTTGTTGGTTCTTGGGTTTGAGTTTGATATGCAGATTGGCTCAGAATCGAAGAGCCTGGAGTGGCAAGTGCTTTGCATGGCCTACAGTTCTCCAAGTCCATCTGGCTTGGTTAGTGAGTATAAATCTAAGTTTACTAGAAGTTATGGTTTTTATAACATGGATGATTTTTCATTTAAGTTTGTCTATGTTGGTAGTTAAAAAAACAATTAAATATTTATACTAAAGTTTGCCAATATTGTTAGTGAGTATAAATAAATCTAATTTTGCCGGATGTCAGGGCCTTTATAACATGGATGATTTTTCATTTAAGTTTGTCTATATTAGTAGTTAAAAAAAACAATTAAATATTTATACTAGAGTGTGTTGTGGCGGGTCACGGGTGTTTGGAGCTATTTTGGTTGGCATGGTATTTGTTGATTTTTTTTAATAAAAAAAATCAATTTCACTTATTTTGATTTTCTAAATTTAATTTTAATTTATTATTTTTAATTAAGTTTATTGATTTAATTACTATTTGCTACTTGCCTTGGCAACAAGCAGGGGGGCAGTGTGAGTGATAGAGATCTGACTGACTTATAGTCTACAAAACCATATCCACTTTTGGCTGCTCATGTGATCTTTCTTTTCTTTTTTTTTCTTTTTTTTTTCCTCCATTCATGGCGTGATTGAGGCATGTTCTTAGAGTTTGTAGGCATGGGCTTCAATCTTTTTGAGCTTCGTCTTTATATGTGGAAAAATCAGGATGAAAGGACAAGATGTTCTTGGTTTCATATGTTTATTAATTATTAAGTCTTTTTCTCTTCTTTTGTGATCACATGGGATGGCCAATCCACATTTTGGACAAATCCATTGAGATAAACGTGTCAAAGGTTTTGTCTTGGATGGACCAGATTGGATCAAATCTAAACTAGATCCACTTATTTTTAATTCCACTCCTTTTTCAAGATATATTTTAAAACTCATTAATAATTGTGACAATAATAGTTTATATATTTATTATTAAGGTTGGGTGATTTGATTTTTAATTTGTGCATTGTTGTGTTCTTTTGCTATCATTGTTATTATTTTAAAAAAAATGTTTTTAAAGAAAAATATTTGAAAAAAAATAACTTCCGGTATTTGGCTATATTAAAAAATATTTAGTGCATAGATTAGCTTATCTGCCAATTTATTCTCAGTATCTTATGCTTCACGAATTTATATTCCATTTGTTTTACAATTCATTGTTTTATTGACCTTCAATGAGAAGAGTTGCTTATTTATTTATTTATTTATTTATTCTGTTAATATGTGAACAAATTGCTTAGGAGGAACTCATAAGTGTTGAATTAATACCTCAACATATTTGTGTTTTTATTTTTTATGAGCTGAAGTTTGAACCTGGCTGGCGTTTCCGTAGAGACAAAAACATTCTAGGTAGAGGTGTGATATTAATAGACCAAGAATTTGTTAGATTTAATTCGCCATATTGAAAAAAGAACGTGATGTGCCAAATTACAAAACTAACCCTACACTTGACCGAGTATATATATATATATATATATATATATATATATATATAAGCCTTTTTCATCAAGGGCAACCATGTCATTATATCTCAACCCACTCCAGTTACCGTTATTACCGTTACTTTTTCCCTGCCGAAAAGGGTACCATGACTTTCAGAGATTCCCATGCCCGTGAGTTCACAACAAACGCATAACTTTCCCCTTCTCTTTTAATAAATATCACTTCAATGAGAAGAACCAACTAGCTCACCAACCAACCCCCCCCTCAATATATATCTCTATATAAATCTCAAGCTCCAAACCTCAAACAAATACATCTCCCCAAAGCCCCCCCAATGGATTGGTTCTCATGGCTTTCAAAATCAAACCTTGATTCTTCTCTAGTTTATGAGTATGGCCTTCTCCTCTCCCACAATGAGCTAGAAGAAGAAGACATCACCCACTTTGATCATGAGTTCCTTCAAAGCATGGGAATCACCATTGCCAAGCATCGCCTAGAGATCATCAAGCTCTCCAAGAAACACAGGAAGCTGTTTTATTATTCTCCTTTTCCGGTGAACCGCCTTCTCTCGGCGGTTGACAAGACCAAGAACTGCATTACAAAGTATGTACTCCGGTTGTTTGTTCACCGGAATTCTTCGGCCATTGTTGTTGTACCGAGATCTTCGCTTGGAGATCGGTGGAAAGGCGCCGCTTTGAAGAGGAGCAAGAAGATGATGGTGGTGAAGCAAGGGAGCTTCTTGCTCACCGATGGCCGTTCTCCGGTGATGCCTTCTTTCTTTTACGGCGATAAAACTAATATTGTTGATAACAATGGAGGTGTTGCTGTTGTTGGTGAAGAAGAAGAAGAAGAAGAAGAAGATGGTGATGGATATTGGGGTGGTGATGTTGAGAAGGTGAGGTGGGACACAATGTTTCAGGACTTGAAGCCAACTTAATTAGAAGATGCTATCAATCTCTTTGTTTGCTTTCTTGATTATGAGCAATATATTAGTGTTTTTTTTTTTCCTTTTTTGTTTACACTTTGCATATGAATTATGGATTATGGAGTTTGGTTATTTTGTTTTTGGCTTTGTTAATTTTAATTTTGGTTTGGTCTATAAAGTAATTAGATTTGTTTTGTGTGGATTTGAAGGGGAAATCAAATAATGCTGCATGATGGATGTGTTGGATGGCTGATAATACTATAAAGAAAGAGAGATGCTCATCATGTATTTATTTTAAGGGATATTAAGATGATTATTATGTCTTATATATATATATATATGTACAGTATTTTTTGGCATGTTATAATATTTTTAAATACGCAAATGAAGCTTAAACATAAA
Source organism: Dioscorea dumetorum (assembly GCA_902712375.1). Taxonomy (NCBI): domain Eukaryota; kingdom Viridiplantae; phylum Streptophyta; class Magnoliopsida; order Dioscoreales; family Dioscoreaceae; genus Dioscorea; species Dioscorea dumetorum. The sequence goes on along the minus strand of CACTHL010000592.1, from coordinate 2,875,207 downwards.
GAAAGATAACAAAAGATTATATCTTCTTTTAAATTCTTCAGTGCACTAGTATGCCCTTGATTACAGTAGTGTAATTGCTAGGAAGCTTGATTAATGAATTTATTTTATATATACATATTTTGATAATGTGGCAAGCCACATGTCACACGGCGAGCAAATTTAAAGGGTACAAATGCAAGTTCCATAATACTTATAGGTCTATAATATTTATGTTAAGTGTACTCAGTAGGGTACAAACATTTTGGATTTGATTATTAATAATATTATCTCTTCATACATGGTGTTGTGAGAGTGGTTGCATCTATTTCTCCATCAAAAGTCAACACCCACTTTGGTTGCTCATAAGTAGATTTGAGTGGAAGTGTTTGGTGGGTATCAACCATTGACCAATGAGATTGGCAAATGGTTTTGGTGCGTCTAATTGCATTGCTTGAGATCAATGTTTTTAAAACCGGACCGGAAAGTAAACCGGCCTCACATTTGGGTCATGGGTTGGTCGGTCCGACCGGATGACCCGTCCCGGTTGGACCGGATGACGTTATAAATATATATAATTAAAAAAATTATAAATACATTTTGTGACAATTAAATAATATATATTAAAAGATAAATCATAACAACAAAGCTAATTTGATATTAAAAAAAAATCGTATATAGTTAACCACAACATCCATACATAAATATGAAAGTCTACAAAATCAACAATATGGCAAATAACTAACAAGTTAACCACAATATCCATACATAAATATGAAAGTTTACAAAATCAACAACATAGCAAATAACTAACAAGTTAGCCACAACATCCATACATAAATATCTAAGCCTACAAAATTAACAACATAGCTAAAACTTAACAAGTTAACCACAACATCCATACATAAACATCAAAGTCTACCAAATCGACAACATAGCAAAAACATTTTCATCTAATTTCTTACGAGAGATGCAATTATATAAGCCAATTTTCTTCATCTAACTCATTGGTAACCATTTCTTAGACACCAACCATTGCATTATCATCATCCTCAATGACCACCCTATCATCTTCATTGCCACCTAAAAAAATTCTAAAAAGAATCAACTTATCAAATGGTTCAAACTCAAACCTAATCAAAAAACCCGGTTTTGACCGGTTCCGGTTCAACCGGCCGGTTTACCGGTTTAATCCGGGTTTGACCGGTTCTAATTTCAGTCAACATTTAGTATTAACCCGGACCGGACTGCGGTCCGGTTCCCGGTTTTTCCGGTTGAACCGGCCGGTCCGGTCCGGTCCGGTTTTAAAAACAATGCTTGAGATCATTAATCATAGTCTCACATATACTCATGAGTAGTTCATTACTTTGTATTATTTTATTTTAATATAAATTGAATATTCAAATCTCTTTTTTTCTTTATCCGATGTTGATTTATTTCAAACTTTTTATACTAAGTTATTTATCTCGAATGCATCTGTCAAAAACTATGCACATATGAGTTATTATCACAAACAAGTCTTTATCGTGTGAATGTACGTGAGTGGTCATTACATGTGGATGTCACACAAAAAACTTATATTAATACCTCTAATTATTTGAACAAAATGGTTTTTGCTATTGCATTCATTGTTCTTGTATTTTTTTTATATTATTATTTTGTCATAAAATGATTAATTCATTGATTTTATTGATGAACATAAAAAAAAAAATTTGATGGAGAAGGAGGAATTTTTAAAAAACCTTTCATTAATAAAAATTAAAATGACAATAACAAGGCTTCAACTGCAAATTTCTTCTACATCTTTTTATCGTACCATTTAAGAAAACTTAATCAATATTATCCTCTAACAAACCTTTCTCTTAACCAACAAAATACCAAAAAAAAATAATAAAATAAACAGAATATTAAAATTTAAATTTAAAAAGGAAGTTAGATAGTGCTACGTGTTATATTTTAATGTAATAATAATATAAGTTACATAAGCATCATAGCGATGCATGCTTAGGCTACACACTTAAAACATTTTCAAAACAAAAATGCAACTTATTTCAAATTGGTTGTGAGTCTTGTGATCACTTAAATAAAACCCTTTCAAATAAATAAATAAAGATCATCATGTTCATCTGCCCCTTTTCTTATGGAACTCTTTTAGTTTGTTAGTCTACATCAACTAGTCTATTTGATCAATTGAGCTTGCAGTAATAAACTACACAAAGGACAATGAAAACACAAGCCAATGTAACTAACCACATTGACTAGACATATACACCACTGCTCTGCTCTGATCTAACTACAACAACTTGCTACCAAGAGGAATCAAGGCATCCAAACATTGGTAACTTTCAATATATATTGAGTTATAGACAATGATTTAACACCAAGTAATATTTTATAATGCTATTTATGGCCATTAGTTTGGTTATATAAATTCTCTTTGAATTAATTAGTAGTTTTGACAACAACTACGCATAGTATTTGTTAAAATACGTGGGTTTTGGCTTGCAAGCCCTTTGCAAACATGGGGATAATAAAGTTAAACCATATTATTGGATATAATTTGAATTACATGGGCTTTTAAAATTCTATGAACCAAACACTGGATTTTCAAAAACTCAGTAATTCAAATGGTGACGTTTGGTTGGATGTAATTCTAAATGCAGTAGATTTCTAATTACAGTGTAACTATAAATCCATGGATTTGAAAATACAATGCAGTCAAATCTAGTGTTTGGTTAAATATAACTGGAAGTACTGTATTATAAGATTTATGTTTGTTTGAAAGGATTTGTAAATATGAAATTAAACAACATATGCTTGGTTTGATATATTTTAAAGGTGTGGTTACTCGTAATAAAGTTAAACGATATTATTTCATATATTATTTAGTTATATTATTCTAATTAGTAAATATTTATTATGTATTAACTTTATTGTTATTATCATAAACTTATTATTATATATATTAACTTATTGTAATAAATATTTTAGAAATATAATTATTTATTTACTTTATTATTATTATTATTATTAATCTATTATTATATTCATTAATTTATTCCAATAAAATTTTATTAGAAATATAGTAAGTTATTAATTTCATTAATTTTTTATTACTATTTTATTTTAATAACTTATTTTAATAGAGAAATTGAACCATTAATTTTATTATCATTTAGTATTAAGATTTTTTTATTTTTTTAATAAAATCTCAAAATCCCACCAAAGGTATTTGGTTAATCAAAATTTTAATAACTAGTTATTTCGTGATCTCAACTCGCAAGCACATATTTAATCTCTAATATTTCTCAAGAGACATTCTAGTTTTGAGTATAGACCTTTCGATTATGGATTAGAACATATTTATACTAATATGTAGTAAATGAAGAAAAAAATTATATATAAATAATTTTTAAAAATTAAAGTGATATTTGATAAATCAAGAGTGTTGTTGAATTGTAAGAATATAAACCACCACCGAATGAAGAAAGAGAATGCGCACAAAAGTTTCTGGTTATTTAATAGACATTAGTATATATTTTATTCTCAATGGTAACAAAAAAAATAATAAAGGGTGAATTTGCAACAAGTTTATCAAGCAGGAAGTGATTAAATTAAGAGACAATTTCAATACATATTTTGTAAAAATTTGCAACTTATATTGAAAATCTTCGCATGATGCCAACCGTTTTCTACATACAGAGCTCCATACAAACGTCAAACAAACTAAAGAAAAAGTTGTCATGCAAATATGTGCATGTAGTGACAAATTAAGAAGCAGTGCAAAACTAATTAATTCAACTCAAATCGATGAAAAGATCACTGATGCAAATATGGCCACGGCCGATTACTTTAACTATTAAATTTAAATTTATTAGTAAATTTAATAAAATTTTATTATATTTTAAATTTTTGAATTTAATTATTAATCCCACAAAAATAGCATTTCTAAGATTTTTATTCATTTTTAGCAAGTTATTTAATAGTTTTAAATATGGTATCGATAATGTAACTATTAATTTTATTATTAAATAAATTATTAAACTTATTATTAGAATTTATAATTATAAATATTTGATAATATTTATTTGTTTATTTTCATAAAATTTTTAAGTTGATTTACAACCATAAAAATATAAGTAAAGATAATTTTTTATGAGGGTACATTAGCAATCTTTTACATTTGATAATTTTCTCATATAAATCGTTGATTCATTAATCTTCTATGAGTGTTTCGTAACATACACAAAGATTCGAACTTACTTGTTAAGCAAGTGAATAAAATCTCTATTATTTAGACCGACTCATTAGTGAGTATCAATTTTTAATTAATTTTTTTAATTAAATTTTACATATAAATGATAATTTTAATGTTTCTATATATTATTAAATAATAATCAATTGTTAAGTTAACATTTTTATGCAATTTTTGGAGTGGAGTGGAGTGGATCATTGATTTCTTTTTCTTTTATGAAAGATATCAAAATTTTCAAAATAATAAATAAATAGTAAATAAAAGGCGGGAGAAACAGTCCCTGATCGACTCAATGGCGGAAGGAGGCTAGGGTTTCCCTTTACCGTGAAGGAAGGGAGCTAGCTTTATTCGTATCAATGGCGGACGCGAAGTGAAACGACATGGATATGGGGTTAACTCTCGGCCTCTTGCTCTCTTCACTGCATTGCCACATGCTCATTTGCTGTTCTTCGCCTCTCTTTTGGGTTTGAGGGTTTGTGTGTTCTTGTTGTTTTGTGATTCTTTCATTTTAGGTATAATGTGATTGTTTTACTGCTTTTTCAGTGTAAGTCAAATGTTTATATATATATATATATATGAATCTTGTTAGATGGAATTGATGCGTTAACCCTTGCCACATCAAAGTTTGAGAAATCTTTCTATTGGTTCAGCACATTTCAAGGGAAAAGAAAACGTTTTTTTTTTTAACCTTTTTTTGTCTAAGAAATTTTTCTTGAAAGATTGGCGTTAGAGATGTCACACAAGTGGCTCAATTTATTTTTTGGGTGTGCATCAAGGTCTGGAAATTAGGACCAGGCTGTTCTTATTCTAAGATATTGCTTGTTTGTAATTGACTCTGTTTGGACTGAGCATTGGTGTTTATATGTATGCCAGGTATAAAACAGGTACTATTTATTAAAAAAAAAAACGAGAGAATATTTTTTGTAGCACACTGAGTGACTGAGTTCTTGGAGTTTCGTGAGTTTATAATCATCATCTGCAGCATTAGTAAAGTTTTTTTTTTTTCGTCTGGAGGAGCTCTAAGAGCTAATAGAAAAGCTAATGTTTAACAAAGACTAGAAGCTGAGGCCGGCCAAAGCCACCATCTCTTCCAGCCATCTGGGACGGTCAGCGCCTCGATGAAACATTGATACACCCGGATTCCGTCTTGCATAGTTGGCAAGCTGATCTGCAACTCCATTAAATTCTCTGGGACAATAGCTAACTGCATCCAATTCTTCTTGTTGAAAGCTTTGCTTGATCCTTTGAATGTCTTGTTGAATTCTCCAATTGTTCACATCCAATCGATTGTCCAAAGCATCCAGCACTGAAAGGCAATCTGTAAAAATTCTGTTGATCTTCAATCTTCTCAACCTGCAATGATCGACAGCCTTCTCAATGGCGAGCAATTCAGCATGCATGCTTGATTCAGCCATCAGAGCTTCAGCACCAGCTAATACAATTTTCCTTCTTCCCTCTATAAGAATGAAACCTGCACCACCATCATTATCTATGTTAGACCAAGATGCATCACAAAATATACTGATATGGAAATCAGCTACAGATTGGGAAAGAAACTCCCTGATTCCTCCTCTTAGCCCTTGCATATAATCCTGAAAAATTTGCAAAGCCTGCTTGAAAATTTGGTGAGGTGATAATCTTTTTTGCTTGAAGACTAAATCACATCTTGCTTGCCAAACACTCCATAAACAGGTTGCTAACAGAGCTTGATTCAAATAAGACCAACTATCTCTGCCATCCTCATTATGAAGCCATTGACCATCCAGCAAATTCCCCCATCTCTCACAAGTAAACCCTGTGTAGTCACAAAATAATTTCCAGCAATTGCAAGCTATTCTACACTCATTGAATAAGTGATTAAGAGTCTCCCAATTCAAGCCACAAAGAGGGCAGTTAGTTTGGGGGCCAATGTTCCACTTATAGAGGAGTTCATAAGTAGGAATCCTACCATGAAAAGCCCTCCAAAGAAATGTTTTGACCTTAGGAGCAACATGCAACCTCCAAAGTCTAGACCAGCCTTTCCAAACTGTTTCCCCAAGTGTTTGATCTCTGTTAAAGTGCTTATAAATAACATTGGAAATTTTACCAACACCAGCCTTATCCTCCCACATCCAGAGGTTAGAAGTATTAGTATCAAAAACAATGCTGTTAACCAACTCTCTATTGATACACTCACCAAACATATTGCCAATATTCACTAAATCCAGAGCATTGTCATTGAGCATACACAGGATATTAGGGTTTTCACCAATTAAGTTCATGTTGATGAAGGTTGGTTTTAACGAGATAGGAATATCAAAAACCCAGGGATGATCCAAAAAACTAGTCTTACTAGGATTGCAGATTTTAAGGCTTATATTAGTCTTAAGCAAACCTGCATTTCTACTAAGCATTCTAAAAAACCAAGAAATTTTACCCTCTTTCAGACTAAGCCAAGGATTAAGACTACCATACTTAAAAAAAGAGATTTTAACCCAAATTTTGTCCTCTTGGTTCAGGAAGGCAAAGATATTCTTAGCCATAAGTGCAATTTTAGCATGACGTAAGTTCCTGATTCCAAATCCCCCCTCAGTTCTATCAAGTGTAGTAACATTCCAGCTTATAGAGTGGAAGCTGCCACCGGCAGTGCCCTTAGACCAAAGAAAATTCCTAGCCAGCTTAGAAATGGAATCCAGAACTGAATCAGGAATAGGATAACATGACAAAGGATAAACAGGGATAGACATAAGAGAGCTGTTAACCAAAATGGACCTTCCCGCAAGGGAGACAGAAGCTGCATTCCAAGAATCCAAGCTTTTCTTAGTTCTATCAATGAGTCCCTGAAAATGATGTAAAGACAGCCTGCGGGGAGAAATAAGAGCCCCCAAATATTTGAAAGGAAAGGTACCAGATTTCATGTTAAGAATGTCTTCAATTCTGGTCCTAATTCTTTTGTTACACCAACTAGGTAAATAAATGGCTGACTTGTCAAAGTTAATTTTCTGGCCAGTTAAGCTCTTGTAAATATCAAAAATCAGATTACAATTTCTGGCAACCTTCCTGGTTGCTCTAGAAATCACTACTAGGTCATCAGCAAACATCAAGTGGTTGAAATTGTTGGTCATCCTAAGATCAAACCCAGGGATTAAATCCTGATGAAGAGCAAAATTCAGGATAGCAGAAAGACTCTGGGAGACCAAAAGAAACAGAAAGGGAGACAAGGGATCACCTTGCCTCACTCCTCTCTGACTTCTAATCCAACTAGATTGCTGCCCATTGATAATGAACGAAAAAGAGGCACTACTGAGACAGGAATGGATCCAAGAACTCCAGATGTCAGGAAATTTCATGATCTTAAGGATGGCAAGGATAGCGGTCCACTCTAAGGCATCATAAGCCTTCTCAACATCTATTTTAAGAAACATCCTAGGGGGGGCTTGGCAATCAAATTCCAACGAATGGACAATTTCATGCAGGGCAATAATATTATCAAAAGTGGACTTACCAGCTAAAAACCCACTCTGTTCAGGCCCAATAAGCTTATGAATGACAAGCTTCAGCCGATTAGTGAGAATTTTAGAAATGATTTTATAGCAAACATTGCATAAAGATATTGGCCTATAATCACTCACCTTAACAGGGGACTCCTTCTTAGGAATCAGCACCACAAAAGTTCTCCCCCAAGAAGTAGGCATCTCAGCATTAATAAAAAAATGGTTGATAGCATCAAACAAAGACTTGTGAATGATTTCCCAATAAAATAAATAGAATTCCACATTTAGCCCATCAGGCCCGGGACTCTTGCCTTTAGGCATTGAATTCAAGGTTCTATAAATCTCACTAAGAGTCACAGGCCTGCTTAACATATTCCTATCCTCCTCATTTAAACAAGGAAGATCATTCGGGAGCCTAGCTATCAGATCAGAAACAGAAAGGCTATTGGAAGTGGTCCAAAGTTTTGTGTAAAACTCAGTAAAGACAGAAGCTATAGCAGGAAAATTATCATGAACAGAACCAAGATCATCAGCAATAATAGAAATCTTATTCCTATGAGCTCTTTTCCTAGCATGATTATGAAAGAACCTAGTGTTAATGTCCCCATGTTTAAGCCAAAGCATTTTAGCCCTTTGACCCCAACGGATCGCATTTTGTCTAAGAAGAGCCGAGTGCTTATGGGAAAGAGATCTAATAGCAGTACTAACATCATCAGTAGAGTTATGTAAACTTTCCAGCCTTTCAAGCCGAGCAATTTCAGATTCAGTATTAGCAATGGCCACATCCAAAGGAGTTAAATCAGAAGTTTTCCAATTAAGAATATTCTTACGAGTACGAGTAATAAGATGGCTAAAAGCATGCATCGGAGAGACATTAGAAGTAAAGTTCCAAGCATTGCAAACCTGATGATGACAACCATCATACTCCAACCAAAAATTTTCAAAACGGAAAATCTTTTTCTTCTGACCATGAGCAAAATATTTGCAAGTGAGAATCAACGGGGAGTGATCAGAAATAGTGCGAGGGAGATGTCTATTATAATAAGAATCAAACTTGGATAAAAAAGCATTATTCGCTAAAAACCGATCCAAGCGGGCCCACCTTCTAGCTAAGCCTCTTTGATTGTTACACCAAGTATATGGATTACCCTGATAACCAACATCAAGCAATTGATTATGGGATATAAAATCAGCAAAATGTTTAGATTTGACTCTATAATGGTCAAAAGTACCCCCTTTATGCTCATTATGATCTAAAACAGCATTAAAGTCTCCCAAGAGAACCCAAGGCAGATCAAGCATGGAAATAACCGATAAATCATGCCAAACAAGTTTTTGAATGTAAGAGTTTTGGGAATTATAAACCACTGAGAGAAGCCAATCCTGTAAATGGTTATCAGAAATAGCAAGATGCAAAGAATGATTATTAAGGGCCAGAGGAGTAATATTACCAATATCGCGTTTCCACAAAACAGCAATACCACCTGATCTGCCATTAGCTGGAATAGCCGCCCACTCCCAATAATTCGTAAATTTGCTGCAAAGACGATTCGATCTCTCCAAATCAGCTCTGGTTTCAACCAGGCAAACAATGTTTGGCTTATAAGAGCTTATGAGAGCTCTAATTCGATTGATTTTATTCTGGCTCGACGAACCTCTGCAATTCCAACATAAAACCTTAAACATTTCGTTAGTCATTAAACAAAAAGAAAAGACCATAAGCAAACAAAAAACAGGGATCAATTCCCCATGAAGGAACATCATCGAGCTTCCCCCGGGCCTTCAACCCGACCCTTTTTCTGACAATTGTTATAATTTAGAGCACCTCGACGAGCCAATGCTTCAATTTTTGCCTCTTTCTGCACCTGCACCAGAGGCATGTCGTCATCAAACGGTTCGGTGGAAGGGGATCCATCCTGCATCTCTTCGATCATCAACTCACAACCCTCTCTATCAGATCGCCTCGTGGATTGAAAGGCCTGTGAAACTCGAGTTACAAGATGTTCATGCATATTCCTCATTGCTGAATCTTCCACAGATGTTGACCCTTCTCTGTTTAGCGAGGTGATGAGACACGGTTTGGACAGGGATCCCGGAAAAGTGTGCTCCCCATCACTCGTCACCAGCTCCAGATTCTCTTCAACGGTCAGCATCCGGGCAGCAGGATCCGTTGTTGCCGAAGAGCCGTTGCGACGTGACGGCGGAGGAGTTTTCAACTGAACCCTAGGGTTAGGCTCCAATACCAACTCATCCCCTTTAATCAGATCCTCGGGATAAGGTCGTCTCCCATCCCGAAGCCCTCCAGCCTTCCCACCACGTAGGCCCCCCACTGCTCCACGTGTTGGCTGATCCCTAACTTGACTCACTGTTCCTTGTTGACTCGCTTGGACTGAAGCCTCGCGACTCTGAGTCCAATGACTTGGCCTCCGGCCACCACCTCGACCGCGTCCCCGACGTGGTCCGACGATCAACCAATTTCCAAACCCATCATCTTCATCCTGATCAATTGCCTTCTCCAGCGATTGCATTGAATTCTCTGTGGTTTGAAAGTGGCATTCTGAATCCTGAAGACTTGAATCAACCTGCATACCTTGAGCATTGTCAGACAATTCTCCCCCCTGCGAACTTTTCTCCACCATTTCACCCTCACGACTAAAGCTCGCTGAAGGACATTCAATAACAACGTGCCCTATTCGTCCACACTTAAAGCAGAAGGAAGGAAGGCGTTCATAAAGGATGGCCACCAGTGCTTCATCTTCACCTTCCCCAAGCCACAATCCCCTTTGAAGAGGCTGAGATAGATCAAGCTCAATACAGAGTCTAGCATACTTTGCTCTTCCAACATTCAAAGTGGGGTTGTTGACATTCATCGTATGATCATCAATCCGCAATACTGTTCCAAGAAGGGATCCCAAATTCTCCAGAGTTTCTTGCTCCCAGTATTCAATCGGGAGGTGGTGGAACTGCACCCAAACAGCTGCTGTTTCAAGCTTCTCGAAGGCGGCCTGAAAATTCATTCGCCAAGGGATCACTTGAAGCACCATGCCATTCACTGTCCATGGCCCTTCCCACAAAATCTTGTCAGCCATCTCAGCTGTTTGACAGCGTATGAAGTAGAAGCCATTCGGCAAATCAGAGATAGTGAACTTCCCATAATCCCTCCACATTCGTGTGAGCACGTTGCGGACTTGATCCAGAGGCAGAGCACGCCCCAAAAATTTGCCATATAAAGCCCCTTGCATTCGGTCTTGAAGCCTCATCCGGAAGTCACCATCCGGCTTGAAGCGCTTGTGAGACAACGATTTCAGTCGTTCAAAATTCATACGAGTGTTTACAGCTTCATTACCAAAAACCTTTTCCGTCGCCTCGCCAGCTACTACCCGAGCCCAAGACTTCCCTAACGGGACAGAGGGGTTCACCGGAGGATGTTGAGGAGCTCCACCCCCACCTGCCATTGCAAGTGGGGGATGAGGAAGTGCACACCTTCTCGCAGAAAGCAGGGGAGGTTTCGAAGGAGAGATTCAGAGCTCAACTTGCTTCTAAGGTTGGGATTCCATTGTGGTAAATTTAACAGGGCCAAGGAGTTGAAGGAGAGGGAGCTAGCAAAGACCAAAGTGTCAGCAAATAGAGTGGCCGCAACAGTAGCAAATGAATGGAAGGATGAAAGGAAGTACTCATTTTTGGGCTAGTGCCATGGCTTGACGTAAGGAAGTACTCATTTTTGGGCTTAATTTTTGTAGAATTTCCTTTTGCATCTGAAGGCCCTTCTTATTTATTTATTTTTTAAGTTTGGATTGCTTTTGTTGAAAATGTATATGTAGTTCAGCGTATGTTCATAATTAGCGATCGGCATAGATTGTCATATTGCTTTGGTATAATATCTGGCACCGGTTATTCCTTTAGTCAGTTTATTATTAGTAGAAGCGCTTTCCATGATGTTTGTTTTAAATTTTCATTTTCAGGGAAGTGCAATTAAGAATTGGACATAATGACTCATTATTGAATATACATGCCTAATTCTTAGGCATAATGGTTTTGGTTTGCTATGCTTTGCTTTTGGGTTCTACTTTGTGTCTGTACATGAAGATGTCCATGGTGGTGCTAGATATCATTGGTGTGAGTTAGCCAACAGGAATGCAGATTTTAAAGGTCTTTATTATATGTTTATAAAGTTAGATGAAATATCTAAAAATTTGTGCAAGCAGGAAAAAGGTGATGAGAGAACCACCAAGCCCAATTCTTTCCCCACTTGTGCCAGTCTTAAAAAATCGCTCCCTTACTTACAAGCAAATCATGCTTCTAACTTTGTTCAAAATCCTGAGTAATAGTTAAGTTTGATTAACATATCAGCCTTCCCATCAACAATTCACATATCTGCAGGCATGAGGATGAGCCACTGGATCCTGAGATTGAAGTGTGAAACTAGCTCTTTAATTACATGCAGTAATAAAAGGAGTTTGTAATCTTTGACTGTTGATTTGCAGGAAGGAGCAGAGGAGGATGTTGAGAACACATGATCTACAGATCAGATTTCTCCTTCAATGATCTATAATCTGAAAGTGCATGCCTGAAGGGCCTTGTCAACAGTATGAATGCACCATGATGGTGGAGCTAGAGGGTGAGACTAAAACAATGAAGGTAAAATTTCCAAACTCAGAGCCGAATTACTCGTAATAACATCTGTATTCTATGGCTTTATTCAGTCCAGAGTTTATTTAGTTAATATTTAAGATCATGATTTAAATGCTTTGTGCTGACCTTTAGACCACCATTCCTACTTTACCATAATAACTGCCGATGATATTTAGGTATTGGATACAAAAGCAAAGGCTCATATGTTCCTGAGCGTCAGCTCTGGAATTAGTGGAAATGGACCCGACTTAGAGCTAAATCAATTTGATATCTTATATGGGACCTATCTAATATTGTTAAATGATAGCTAACTATCTGAGATTCACTTACTACTTCAATTTTATTTAAAGAAAAATAGAAAACTCGTGTCCATGTCTTCCGCACAAAACAAATGTCTCTTCTATGTTTGTACTTGTGTTCTTCTTCTTAACATAAATGAACATTCAGATACTGCAATACCTTGTCCTGCCGACACAAATAGTTTTCAAACTCTTTATTATTGTTTAATCATTTTTACACTTCAGATGTTGATTGTCAAGGAATATTTTCTTATTTGGATCTCAAATGTTACAAAATATCTGTTTATGTAGCGCCATTTTAATGACCTGTGCAAGATCAGAGTGGTGCTGTTATTTGTTGTTCAATATGTTCTCACTCTCACAACTAATTCAAGCACCAATTTCTGGCCAATCTGATGACCATCAATATGTTACAAACTTACCTATGCCTCCATTTTTTTTTTATCAGATTGGAATGGAAGAGCTTAGACAGCTTAAATTACTTTTCATTATTAAATGCTATCTACCAGATGGACGGTCAATAATCCAAACTTTTTTAAGTTTTGACCTTATCTTCTGATATAAGAGATGGTCACCAATTAGTCATGATACATATATATATTGATGTTTTCCACAGTTATGAAGATTGGGGAGTAGACAAACTTATTGTGTGGCATCCATGGAAGAGGGAGATTAGTGGTGATTGCGCTGGTCATCATTCAGATATCTGGTTTGGTAATTCGGTCCTTCTTAAAATCATCATGGAACTAATTGATCTTAATATCCTTTAGCTGGTTTTCTGTCTAATGAAACAAGAAGAGCTGATGCATGTGAATGAGAAGCAGAACTTGTTCATGAACAGTACAGTGGTTGTGATTAGATGTTGCTTAGAAGGAACCATCCTGCTGATTTTATGTGGTTTTTTTGGTAAGAGCCACTAAACTTAAGATCCAAGACAAACTGGAACTATAAGTATATGTTTATTAGTTTAAAGATCTAATTAATTATACTTATAATTATTTTTATCAAACTTATTTTACAATTTTCTTTTAAATTAACTTTTATATATATATATATATATATATATATATATATATATATTAAGGATTAGAGCAGAATCAATTATTATTCATGTTATGCTATGCTTAAAAGAAAGTGATCAGCATGGCCATAGGGATCATCATCATCATGGTCATATCATTATCATTTATCAAAGGAGTTGGTGTGTTCAAGTTGTAAGTGTGAGACCATGCAATCCCCATCGCCTTTGGGACCATGTTTTATGTTATGTAGATTAAGTTTGCATTTCTTTTTATCATGTTCATAACTAATTAGTTATAGATATGCACCTCTTAATAGGTCGCTAAAGAAGTCACAATAAAGGAGTTCGTTCTTTGGTTGCAAAAAAAGAGAACAAAATTAAATTAAATTAAATGAGTTGTTAGGACTTATCTCTTTACATTAAAAGAGGATTTGAGAAAAAAAGAAAAAATTCAAAAGTTGTTGAAGCCTTAATAGAGTATTTATTTGATTTCTCTTTTCCATTTATGCCCCACCTCCTTACAGATGGAGAGTTTGCTTTTTAAAGATGAATATACCATATATATTAAGAAGAAAAAACTGATACAACAGATGTGAATATAGATGAACTGATCACATGATTTGTTCATAATAAAAATAATAATGAAAGACTGTAAGGACATTCAAAGTTATTGCAAATAAGAAACAAGATCAAGAAAGGGGTGGCCAGTACAAATGCGGACTTTTAATTAACACTACACACACACACATGGAGTTGGTAATGGATGACGAATGGAGTGTTTCAGTCTTTCAGAAGTTCATCAGAGAACAATCTAGTGGCCAGTGCCGGCCAAGGAATAGTAGTCTCCAAGGCCTTTTGCTACGATCAGCGGCGGTGGCTTCATTGTGAAAGCTGCTTGATTTATGGGATGCTCAATGATTTGAAGGATCCTCAACCGTGCATGCCAGCTTGATCCCCATGTCCTCAGCTGGGTGAGGTTGCATGAACAATACTGTTATTATTTTCTGTGAGCATGCCCCTGACTATAAATGCATGCATTTGTCTCATTCATAATAATAATAATAATAATAATAATAATAATAATAATAATAATAATAATGATACTGTTTGTCACTCCAAAGCTTTAATCTCAACAGTCTGTCTAATCATATACTTAACCAAAATAAGCACGTTGAATACCATATATAGTTTTATATTTTTATGGTCAAATGTTCAAACATTAAACTGCGTAGCTAATCCTCTCAAAAACACTTTATGCCATGAAAACTTCAAAAAACAAAAACAAATTCCAGATGTTTATCCAAACTGGCCAAGAACTTTATATAAAAGTGAACAAGAGATCACAAGATCATCATCATCATCATCATCATTTATTAAGACGAGCTGGCACGAGACATGAGAGAGAAGGTTTTTTTTTAAAGGGCATCGGATAGCTCATAGCTTCCGTTTGGGACCATCTTTAATTTAATTTTCTTTGAAGAGGATATGGCCGTTATCCATTTCCAACTGTTTTTTGGGCCAATCCCTCACTTGAGGGACCATTTTTTTTTTTTCTAATGTTTTGTTACTTACGTAGCTTAAGTTTCCAATTGTCTTTTTTTTTTTTTTTTTCAAAAAAAACAACTTTCATAAGTTATATGTGTATACATATGAATGGCTAAGCAAGTTACAACAAGGGACTCCAAAGAAATTTTTATGGAAAATAGCATAATAATTTAAAATACCAAAAGATTCATAACTAAAGCGTTTTTTGATATTATTGTAAAAAACAAGAGTGAAACATTCGAAAGGTCTCAAATTCAATACTCGTTGGAAGCAATAGATACAACCTTGTAGCCCAAAACTCTCATCCTTAGTTAAGAGCATACGGATTGAATGATGAATTCTCAGTCCATACACATACCTTTGTGTATATAACACTTGCCACTTTTCATTAAAAAATAATAAATAATTAATAAACAATAAAAAATCCATAAAACAATATAATATAAAGTTAGTTAATATTAATTTATATATGCGGGAGATCCGATAAAATATTTGAAAAATAAAAATAAGAAAGCAAATGAAGTAAATTATTTATTAAACTTTATTGTTGAGACATTTTAAAATCAGACTATGTTCTATAAAAAAAATTTATTTAAAGAATGATTTATGAATAAATCAGACATTTCAACATTACAATAAATTATGATTGGGAGCATTTAGATTTGTTTTCTAGATATGCATATAAATAAATTGTTCAAGATTGACAATAAATAAATCTTATTATTTGAATTACAATTATATAACTAATAACTTTACATTGTTATATAATTAACAAATATTAAGTTTATATATTAAACAATAAAAACTTAAATTTTGGTGAAGAGTATTACCATTTTTGGCATGGAGATTGGGGGGACCCAAAAACAGAAGAACATCCCATGTTTAAGTATTAAACTTATATCTCAAAGACATTGCTTTTGCATTCCCTAGCAAGATATTGAAAAATATCATTAGATCTGAAGATTATTATATCCAACCTTCATTTGTTTCTAGTTGCCCTTAATTACCAGACAATAATCAAAACAAAGGTGCAAACAATTTGCATGCAACCCCAAAATACAGATATGGTTGGCTGGCAGAAAATGAAAGCTTTTATTTTCAATTTTTTTTAATAATTTTATAGTTCCAAAAAAGAAAGGAACTTTCTATTTAAACGACTCTCTTCTACTTTCTTTTAAATCTAATGTTCAATATTCAGTTATTTATTAAAAAAAAAAAAAACATTCAAGTTAACATATGAGAGAGTGAAAAACTCATTTTTGAAGGGGAAGGAAAAAATAAAAATTTAATAAACCTTTTTTTGATTAAATATGATAATTAAAATACTCAAATGTAAAATGAGAAAAATAACATAAAATAAAATAAATTTTTGATATATATATATATATATATATATATATATGTTGTCTTAAATCACTGCACTGGAATTTTGAATTCATTGTGGCAACGGAGGGACATTAATTGGTCGTCCAAGACTCCCAATTTGGCATAAATTGTCTTTGATTTTGAGGTCCCTTCAAACATTCAAATTGGAGGCCGTTTTGGCATTTTGAACATGCCATGTGCTTGTGATCAAGAGAGAAACAGAGGGGCTCTCTTTGAACAATAAAGTCTTGATGAAAATGAGGGGCAAGTTCAATTAACACTACTAGTTTATATACTTGAAATTTCACTTATTTGTTATAAAATTATAATCTACATTGCCAACATATGTGTTCTTAACTTTGTTAATTATTACATGATTTGAATTTCATAAATATTTTTCCTGTCAATGTTGAAAAAGTATTGATGTGTCATGAGCTTGGTCATGAGTGTGATTGGGGTGAAGAAGGATTCTTAGAAGATGAAAGGAAAGGGTTGACTTGAGAAATTTCAAAATTTTATTAATTTTTTAAAATGTTTGAAAAAATATATATATGGATAAACATCAACTACATACATCTTTAGTATTACTGTTTTTTAAAAATATTTGATAATAATCATTAAATGATGATCTAACAACTATTTATTTAACACGGTTGATAATATTACGTTTGATATAAATTCAATGACACTATGAGATATTCCCCATTGCATAAAGTTTTTTTTCTTTTCTCTCTCTCTCTATATATATATATATATATATATATGGGAGTTTGTTTTTGGCAAACTATATCCATTGTGAAATAAAATACAAATTACAATAACAATATTAGAATCTCTTTACACCTTGAGAAGCACAAAATATTTAAAAAAAAAAGTTGGTATCAAAAAGAAAAAAAAATTTGTATCTTCTAAACGTATTTCAATCCAGAATTACGTCTATATTTTTAATAACAAAATTTTATTTTCAAAAATTTAACATTTTGTTAGTAGCAACTACTTATTTGAAAAATCACAAACAAAAGAAACTAAACAAATAGTCAACATTAAATTAAATACATATATATACACACACACACACACACTCTTTTTTACAAATACTACAAAATATCCACCATTGATTCTCTCCTTCTCAACATGAAAAAATTTATATATATAAAATTGAACAAGGAGTGAGTTGTAAATAGATGTGTTGTAGATGATTACAATGTGAAACCAAAAATAAAAAGCTAGGTAGAATCCATAAGGCTGGCCAGTAGTTAATAATAAAGTAAGTAAATGCTGGAACTTAAACGTTTGCAAAAATAGTAGAAGGTTTGGGACACCTAATGTCATTATAAACTTTCACCTAATAACAAACTAAACACTAAAGTCATTTAAAAAGAAAAAAAAAATCTAATCTAATCTAATATAATATAATCTAGCTTTAGTTGAGCCTAACCAAGTGGCCCAATGGGGGTTCACTCTTGATCTTGATTCTTGAGAAGACTCAGTGGTTGAATAAAAAAATTTAATTAAAAAACTATCATCTTTGAACACTATTTTCTATAAAGTTTTGTTTGCATGTGCCATTGAAGACTATCTATGTTTAAATGGCTCACATTTATAGATATTGAATTGAGATCAAATTTTTAAAAAAACCCAGGGAGTACAAATATTTATCCCGCTTGTTTCATATTTGAGCATGTTACTCATACATGTTTATCATATTTTATAAAAATAAATTGTATTTTTTTTTTATAGATTTAACAAGTATATTTATCATTTTTTGAGTATAATTTTATAAATTTAAATAAATGTATATTAAAATAATAATATTATTAAATAATTTTAAATTAATTTATTTGATAGTTCATTTGATAGAAATGGATTCTTTTTTCAAAATAGAACTTTTCTATGCTATCATTGAAAGTCACGAAGAATAACATAATATAATTTTTATAAAAAAAAAGAAATAATACTATTTAAAATAAATTTTTTTCAGTAATCAAAGAATACAAATATTATATTGCAAAATCCTCTAATAATTTAAATATAAGAAAATAATAAAAATGGCAATCATCCCCTAGCTTCCTGAAAGGACACAATTAACCACCAAAACGACCAGTGGTCTGATTTCCAAGACTTAGATATCTATCTGCCTTTTTCTTGATATCCACGAAATTTCCTTTCATGTTTCCAAAACAATCCTCTTTCATTTTTTAATCATAGATTAAACTAGCATCTTCCAAGTAGTCATTTTGATAATTTCATGAATCATCCAATTGGAAGCTGCTTGAAGCCATTTCAGGTGCCACCACTGTTTGATTTAAACTCAAAGAAAACTTAAAGAATAATTGTTCTCACATTTTAGAGAATGACTTATCGGTTCAAAATTGGAAAAGAAACGTTTTAAGCAAAAACCAAATCGGAAAAAGAAAATACCAAAACATCATAAGTTCAAAAAGTTGATCTTATAATTTTTTTTAAAACATACACACATATATATATATATATATATATAGGAAAAGAAAACATATTCTCTTATAAATGCGAATTAGGATATGAAATCTGGCATAAATGGAAAGCTCTTGATTATATAAAGCTGTAAGCCTGTGCATGTGCTATTACAAGATGATGATTATTATTATTATTATTATTATTATTATTATTATTATTATTATTATTATTATTATATAAAAAGGCAAAAAAGAAAAAAGAAAAGGAAGAAACATCCCAGACGAAGCGGTGAACGAACCGTGAAGGTGAGCGTATCCTATTCGCTGGCAATATCGTGACATAAATGAAATTTTGGTCATCTATGGAAATTTAGTCATGAGGTTTTTACTCGGTATTTACGCTAAAAACAGACGGGTGATCTCACCTCTACGGTCACCGAATTATAAAGCGAAGGACATTCTCGTCAAATAAATGGTGCATCGTAGTGATCGTCATCCTTCACGCTACGTGGCGCGTTATGGGGGCCCGGGAGTCGCTCCCGGTTCCAACAGCCGGACCAAACCCATGGTTAAACTAACCCACTCATCTGGTTACTTCAACCACACATATATCACCTATTTACGATCTTGCCCCTCTTCCCTTGGGTCCTCAATTTTGTATAAATCCAGCGGCGGAGGAGAGCTAGGTTTGCCCAAATAGACACTCGAAGCCTCTCTTTCTCTCTCTAAAAATCTTTCTCTCTCTTTCCTCACGCTTTCTCTCTCTAGAAACCCTAATGGCGACCACGTCCTCGAGAAGCCGCTCCAGCGGCCCCGTCCTCCCAGGGTCTAGCGCCTTCCAGCGATCTATCTCCCCGTCTGGCCGATTCTCGTCGTCGTCCTCGCCTGGCGCCATCGTCTCCGCCTTCGCTTCCTCCTCGGCTTCATTCTCATCCCAATCCCCCTCGTTTTTCCACCGATCGTCGTCTCCCACCCGGGTGAACCTCGTCGGCGCCACACACATGGCTCCTTCCGTCCGCTTCGCTACCTCGCCGACCCGCCGCCACCTCACCGTCGATCACCAGGTTGTCAAGAAACCGATCTCCAACACCGGATCCACCTCCCGCCGGACCTGTTTGTGCTCCCCTACGACACATCCTGGCTCGTTCCGATGCAGCATCCACAAGGGCTTCCAAATCCAAAACCCTCACCATTCCGTCTCGCATGCGTTCTCCTCTCCTTCAAATCGCCTCAACGCCCGTCGATCTGCGATGACGAACTCTCTCGTCCGGATCGGGACAGTGGAGGGCGATTGGGTGAAGCGCGCCCTCGCGGCCCTGATCCGCCCTTCATCACACCAACAGCGACGCCGTGCCGCTTTCCCGCCCCGCCCCAGCCGCCTCTCCATCATGTCCACCGCCTCCGACGACTCCTGATCCCAAGTTCACTGATCTCCGCGCACAGATCTCGAGGCAGGTTCGTTAAACCACAAAAAAAAAGCATAAATTTTCAGATGGAAACAGAGGACGCTTCCCCGAATGAAACAGAGAAAATGAATTTACTAAAATTTATAATTATTAATTTTAATTTCCCAAGGCTTGGAGGGATCTCAACCGTCCGTTTGTACATATGTTTTCCTCTCGCCGTTGATGGCTATTGAAGCAGTATGATCATCATCATCCTCCTCACCACTGGATCATATAAACTGATTAATGACGAATATTATCACTAATTAAAAGCGGATAAATGAATCATTAAGACCAAGAGTATCAGATCTGGATGGTTGTTTTGCTTGGCAAACGGTAACGGATTCCGTTTGCCCGTTCCGTTTGAATGTCCCGTCTCCGTCACGTCAAGGACGCCCTTTGCAGCGTCGTACGTGTTCGTGCGTTCAGGTCCGTTAAGGTAAACGGTTCCGTTTTTTTTTTTTTTTTTTTTTTTTTTTACTGTTTTATTATTAATTCTTCAATTGTTCTCACTTCTCAGGTTTGAAGCCGCTTTAGGGGCGAATGATTTTGAACGGAGATATATTGATCCAAATAAATAAATGAATGAGAAATATTAATTACTAGATGGAAAGTTGCATTTATAACCCCCATAAAAAGTGGGTAATTGTTTTTACAACCTGTAAGATTATAGACCACACCCTGCTCTTGTTTGTTTTTATAATATGAATAAATTTTTCTAGGTGGATTCTTTATTTGGAAGGTATATTTGAAAGTGACAATTCTGAATTTGGGATATAGAATAAATTATACATTTTATTAATGGATAATACATTAGTAAATTTGTCTATTTTTTTGGTTAGTGTATATATACATTTGGTTAATTAAAATGAAGTGAAATGAATTGAGATCATAGTGTTGAATTGGTGAACTATATTAGTCATGGCCAAATCTGAGTTTTCAGTGATAATTTTAATTTTTGCATGAAAGATGTGTAGGGTGATTTGCCTATATTGTAAAAAAAAAAGAACAATTTTTAATAAAGACGAAAAGTGTTGATTTTTGAGGATTAATATAGAATAAATGAATATTAAGTAAATAGGGATTTTATAGTAAAAGTCTTTTTTGGGTTTTAATGTCATCTTGATATATATGGTATAAAATCTGTGTCACAATTTGCATACATACTCTTGCAAATTTTGGGTAAATATGCATTATTCATAATAGATAAAATAAATACTCTATCTGTGTCATCAGCAACTTCTTAATGAAGCTTCCCAGAAAATTAAGCGCTATCTTAACTTCCTAAGCGAAAGAGCCCCAATCCAAATTGGCGATTCTGTTTTAGACTTCGCTCAGGAGTAGACGTTCTTTCTGTTGCTCTGGGCATGCCTGAGGTACCAGACGGTTAACTTCCTAAGTGAAAGAGCCCCAATTCAAACTGGCGATTCTGTTTTAGACTTCGCTCAGGAGTAGACGCTCTTTCTGTTGCTCTGGGCAGACCTGAGGTACCAGACTGTGTCTTCCGCCTTCTCAGTTTATTTTTCTTCTCTTTGTACTTTCTCATTTTCGTCATTTATGGTGAGGGATCTCTTCTTTTTCCTGTTGTTTCTTGTTTTCAATAAAACTGTGGTTTATCCATATTTATTTCAAAAAAAAAAGATTGTGGAAATGTATAAAATAAAGATAGACGAGATATTTTGAGGGTTTGAGACTATCATTAAATGTTAAAAGTTGTTTTAGTTTGATACAAATTTGAAATTATATACCTGATTATTTGGTTAGAGTACCATAATTATTTTAAAGATGAGATATTTTTTTTTCAAAACACTGTTTTTTAAGCCATTCTACATAAAACATATATACATGATTATTCAGAAAAGACTTGAGTTTTTTATCTTTTTGAAATGGAGCACACGATGTGATGGAGAAGGAAAAGCAAACGTCTCACACTCATATAAAAATTAAAACAAATTAAATGATACCGAAAAATAAATCCATAAATACTGAAAATTTTAGAGAATTAAATACAAATCACAAGAAGAAAAAAAATTAAGAAAAAATACCTTACGTTTACCAATGTTACTCCAATCCACATATATAATATTAATTAGGATTTATTTGTGTGGATTTGAGAATATTTATTTATTTATTTATTTATTTATTATTAATTAGGGAAGAGTTTGGTCTGTTGTGGGACATAAGATTTATTTTAGTTGATTTGTTGGTGATGCAAGTTGAATATATTGCATACAGTGCTAATCTTTAAAGAAGGAGCACTCCTTCACAAGGTGGGTGAGCCACTTATAACAGTAAAGTGATGTGAATTTAATGCAAATTGTAAAAGTACAACCAAAGGCATTTGTTTCAAATTATCAACAGCACTAATTTGAGAATGGTGAAGATTCAAATTTTTATTAAAAAAAATAATTTATGCTTCACTATAAACATATTATCAAGCGTTTTTGTTCATCATAAAAGAAAATTATAAAAGTCCATATCTTTATATTTTAATTAGTGAAGATGTTGTTTAATTCATGTTACCATTTATGTATATTTTGAAAATGAATTGTTTTTCTATTAAATGTTGTTATTGATTTTGGAACTATATAGAAGAATAGTTTACTATATTATATTGGTTTGGGATATTAAAAATATATAATATAATGATAATATAGACCTTCTCACTAGAGACAAGTCAGTCAACGTGAGAACAAGCAACCAATCAATGAAATCTAAAAAAAAAAAAGGAAAATCAGGTGGTCCTGATATTTAAAAAGGAAATACAGATTAACAAAGAAGTAGAATTCAAGAAGCATGAGAACTCCCCAAAAGCATTGATTCTTTCTTTGAAAATTGACTAACATAAAAACCACACAGACATTCCATGAGCTACATATTTTCAACTACTCAGCAATTGCATGTAACAACACATGACAAATGGGGCATCAAACATTTTCAGAAATTTCATTCAATTCGTTGTACTACGGCACATTGCTGAGTGGCACATGACTATTTTGATAAAAGACCTGCTTTCCGTATTTTCGATGTCGTCTTTCCCTCGCATAAACAAGCCAAAATACGAGTGATAGCATTACTGCAATTGAAACCATTAGCAAACCTTTGTAAATCCATTCACTGAACATCTCGAGTCCGGGACACTCCTTTTCACTGATGCTCATAAATGTGTCTCGAACGAATGTACAATCTTGCAGGTCAGCAAGAAATGGTGCATAATGATAGAGTCCTTGGCTCACGGTAATAGCAGCGATGAGCTGATTGTACATTTCCGGTGTGATCCTACCAGTAGTCACACATATGTCACCACCGTCGATTTTACTAGTCTTACATGTATAATGCTGCCATACCTGTAACATACAAATAATTCATGTTTCAATCCAATGTTAATACTGAACAAATACATTTGAATTCATATGCTAACCTTGATGGATTATGCTAAATGTAAGTATTAATCTGTGAATTTACCTTGGCTGCATTAAGGAGTTCAACCTCGCCGGCGGAGCATGTACGATTAGTCATGTCTGTGTTGTATGGATTACAAACCAAGGGGAGCAAAGGACCAGATTGATTGTAGTACAGAGGTGGTCCGACAAAAGGCGGTATATTGGTGTTGGAGATGTTGATTACAACATGGTTAATTACATTGACTAGCTGGGATGTGACTTCCTTGCTCTGGTACAAGAATTCATTTGCAGTTGCAGCATCGACGCAGGGGAGGATGTCATCGAGGGCGGTGTGTGCTTGAGGGTGAAGCACCCATTCATCCATTGCATCACATGTATCGGCAACAACACTGATAAGATTTTATTTGTGAGAAGATGTTTGATGTTTCTATGATGATAAAATGTCACAATAAATCTGTCACAGTATTTGTCAAGAAACTTTCACATTGAAGGGCTGTGATTCTCATGAGAATGCAGGAATGTTTATTCATGGTGTAAAACTAATCACACTTACTTGTGTAAAAGAAGAAAAACACCGGTTGTTATAAATGTGGCTGTCACCAGTATCCATCCAATGATCACCAAACTGCGAAATTAAGCAATTGCAAAGTTGAAGAGAAAATTTCTTAGAACTGAATGAATGTGAGAATGCTTGAGTTACAGAGAGTTCATAATGATGAATCCTGGCCTCTTTACTCACACTGATACAAGCCACTGAAGTCCAAGAACAGAGAAAACTGCAAATAATAGCAACATGAGGTGATATGAGAACAAATCAAACAATGCAAGCATAAGAAATGTTATCACATTAATATTAATGAGGTCCATATGTTCTTACAGAATCCAAGAAATGACAAACCAAGCATCACTGCCGAAAAAATAATCAAATCCAAGCTCCTGTAATGTAAAATAAAAAAAAAAGAAGAAGAAGAAAACAGATTGATATTTATCCACCAACAAATCCTTAACAGTTTCAGACCAACGAATCTAAAAGCATACACAATTTGAAGCACGGTCCGAATGGTTCTCGAGTTATCCTTTGTCCTGGATGCAAGTTCATCTGCCGCAGATTTAAGCTTCTTTTGAACCATATCAATCTTAGTCTGAGCATCAGCTGGCAACAAGATCTGTTCAATAGATACCTTCTTTGCAGCTGCCAAATGACTTGAGAAATTGCTGAGGTTCTCCACTGTTAAGTTCGCTTGACCGACAACATAATCCAATGTACTCGAAGTGCTCTGGTTGAACTTACCCTGACCGGTGTACAGAATGGCACATCCAACCCTGGATGCATTCAGTAACTTGTGTTTTATTTGAGATTCATTTGTCAAAAATTTTTTTGGTCACTGAACATTGCTTTCTTCATCATATCGATGCATAGCAAAAACATAAAATTCAGAAATCAAAGACCAATACCTACATTGCTGCGATGGTGAAGATAATAAGCAGAATCAGTGAGAGAGCATAAGCGATACGTGAGTAAGAATATGACTTCCTCCGGCAACAACAACAGCAGCAACAGATAAGTAACAATACTAAACCAAAGACGACGAACCACAAGAGTGCCGCAATAAAGAGCGGATAAGCAGTGGATGCCACAGACTACAAGGCATTTCAGCAAGCACATAGCAAGCATTACAATAAAGAAGAAAAGAAACAATCAGAAATAGGGAATTGAGTTGATGTAAGAGAAGATTACAGTCCAATAATGCTCATTGCTGATGTTCCAGCCACCAGTGTAGTATTCGTAGCCATTTGTGGGATCCTGTCTGTATGTCCTGTCAGCAGCCAAGATAAAGGAAACTTTGTCCACTGATGCTGATTGTTCCTCAGCAATGGACCTCCTCCATGATTCTGACTCATTCTTATCTCCATCTATATATGCATTTATACATTAAAAAGATGATAAATAGTTAGATTTAGAAGAAAAACATGAGAAATTATCAATCAAAGTGTACAAAAATAAGGAATTATCTGCATAAAAGTTCATCTCTCTCCATACATTGTTAGGGGAAAAAAGATGAAAACATAGCATATATATT
This sequence comes from Dioscorea dumetorum, assembly GCA_902712375.1. Lineage (NCBI taxonomy): Eukaryota > Viridiplantae > Streptophyta > Magnoliopsida > Dioscoreales > Dioscoreaceae > Dioscorea > Dioscorea dumetorum. The sequence continues at coordinate 2,849,276 of CACTHL010000592.1, read as the reverse complement.
TGGTTTATCAGCAAATAGATCAAAACAAAAATAGAACTATGTTGATAAAAAAATATATATATGAGCAATTTTAGTTGTTTAATTTGTAAATACTACTTCTTGAATTTTTTTTTTAAAAACAAATTTTCTAAACATCAAAGATTGCTAAGGGCTCATATGCTACATAGTATATACTGGGAATTTCAAAAATTGGTAGCTAAAAGAAACACAAAAAAGGGAAGATTGTTTTACCAATAGAAATAAAAAATATATATAAACAATTTGGCTGGAAAACATAAACCACATGAGTTGGTATTTCATTTCTCTCCCAATCCAAAAGTTGAGAATTCAATATCATGGCTTATTCACAGCAAAAACAACAAATAAACACATATTACATACAAAATGCACCAAAAAAAAAATCTTGAAAAAAAAAATGAATCTATAAAAAACAAAAAGTTTGGAAAAAAATACATAACAAGTACAAAAAACCAAAAGGCTTCTTATAAAAAAAATAAAAAAAAAACAAATATTGGAATTAAAAACAAAGAAACTAGAAAAGAATAAGTACCAAGAGAAGAAGAAGCAAGAGAGGAGGAAAACAAGCAGAAGAATATGATGAATGGAAAAAGCAAATGAAATCTAAGAAAAGAGGCTGTGCTTCTCAAATCCCACATCCTCTCTCTTTTTTCCTTAGAATTTGAGAAGAAGGAGGATGAGAAAAGGAGGCGTGGAGAAGGAGAAGGGATCAGGGTTTATCTTTCCATTTGAGGATCTTTCATGCTTGCATTCATGTTTCACAAATTAAAAATTAAAATTAAAATTGAAAATTAAAAAATAATTTTGGTTTATTGCTGGTGAGAAAACGGCAGGAATTGGAAAGGATGGAGGGAAGCGAAGCGCGGGATACCGTTAAACCTTATTTTTGGATAGCATACAAAATTACCATAATGCCCTTATATATATATATATATATATATATATATATATATATATATATATATTTTGGAAATCAAATCATTTACTTAAATACGCATATTATTATTCACCAAGAATGTTAATTGAGAGTGGTTGAATCATGATCAAATGGCTATTATTTATATAAATACTATATAAAATATTGTATATATTGTTTTACTATTTTACACTGTTTAGTGATGTTTGACTATTGATCATCGTGATTAAATGATGGGCTCTCTCTCTCTCTATATATATAGATATATATATCTATATATATATATATATATATATATATATATATATTAGATGATTATATATATATAGTTTTATATAAATCTTAATATGATCAACCAAGAAAGTAACCATTTTCTTGGTTTCGTAAAATGTTATATTAAAAAATAATTAATGGAATATTTATTAAAAAACAATTCAACAGAAAATTTAAATAAAAATACAAGTGGTTTGTTTTTTATTAATTATGGGTATTTAAGTGTAAGATCCACATATATAGAAATACATAAATGCCAAAATAAGCTAGATTTTTATATGGATTGTGTCATTAAATTATAAAAGTTTCTCTGATAAACAAATTTAATTTTAAGGATTTCTTATATTTGATCAATTAGATCCTTTAAGAAAATGCCTTCACTTGCCATGTAATTCTGTTAATAATCAATTAAAGATAATCATTGAATTTAATAACTAATAAGTTTATCCATAAAAAAATCTTATATATTATGCCATTAGTATTTATCACTATTATTATCTATTTAGGACTGAAAGATTTTTATACAATGAAATTATCTGAAAAAAAAATTATATATATATATATATATATATCCAACTTGCACCCAAAGAAATGCATAAAAACATAATTCTCATGCAATATGAATTCACATGTATACCAAATATCACAAAGTTGTGAATTAAATAAAAATAAATAGTATAAATGGAAAGTTTATTTATTAAATGTTCAACAACATTAATCAAACAGGAGATGACAAAAACCTTCATATTAAAGACATCAAATTGCACTGATCGATGAGAAGATATAAATCAAAATTCATCTATAAATCATCAATTTACATGCTAATTACTTATAGAAAAAAAAAAGTTGATGTTTCTTAGCATAAGTAGAATACCATAACTTAAACATTACTATTACAGATACCATTTAAATCATCAATTTATATAATCTAATTAATTAAGATGTTTAATAAGAATACAGACAAAATACTAAATTAAATCATTGTATCTTTCACGCACAAAATGATTTGACATAAATTGACTTAATGGTTTTGTCGTCAAAGCTCAAATAATTGGATACAACTTTTGACAAAATGATGGGGGCCATTGTTACTTTAACATGGCTTCTTTTTCTTTCTTTTTTTTCTTTTTTTCTTTTTTTTCTTTTTTTTTTGAAAATGCAGTTTCATCTTAAAGATGTATGTAACTCCATTATCTAATTGTCGTCTCCTATCTTTATTGTTCTTTTCTTTATTTCATTCCTTGTTAATTATATCATGGGACCAGTTAAATACCAACTTTTAATCACAATCACTAATAGGTCCACATATTGCTTTTTTGATTTCCAAAATAGTTGATGCAATCCTCCCACCCCACTCTTACTTAGTTGAGTCATGACTCATTATTTAAATTTTTTATAAGTTAATAATGATCTATTTGAAAAAGTTAGCATGAGATATAAAATTTTGCCACTTTCTTTTATAATGTTTTTGCAATTAGTACTAGATTTAATTCATTAATTTCAAAAGCTACTGTTAACTTGGTCCACGTGTGGTTAGCATGATCTTTGCCTTTTTTAAAGGGAGAAATTATCTTAATAATTAAACAATCAAAAGATTTTTTTTTCTTTTTCTTTTTCTTTTTTTAAACAACTCAATAAAAAGCATTAGATTAACATTTTATTAATAACTTTATATTATATTTATATAAAATTTTAAAATTGCGTATGTGGAAATTATGTTTTGAAAATTTTAGATGATGGTCAAATGTTTTCCATATTCTCACTACTAAGATCGACTCATGGAATCGGCTCCATGTAACCATCTATGGATGGTCATCTTAAGAGATTATTTCTCAAAAATTATTACATTTTGTATTTTGCAACTAGCTTCACTTGTATTTATTTTATTTTTTTTGGGAGCCTATAATCATCCATGATATATATATATATTTACTTAGTGTCATTTAATATACCTCTACTCATATATTTGCCTTAATTTCTTTAATTAAATTTTTTATTTAATTTTTTTTATTAAAAAATTATATATTTTTAAATTTTTTTTATGAAAATAGATAAGCCACATCACTCCACGTAACCATGAGACAATGAATTCTCAACTCATGTTTCACCTTGCACCTATGGAGATTCGATCCCCGTCACCCACGTAGCAAGAGATCTTGAGTACCAAAATACAGTTGCTTAAAGTTAATCACTTTTACAACATACATAATATTTATTTTTTTGACGAAATACAATAAATACATGTCAGAGATATGTCTAAGTGTGGAGCGCAACTCCAAGTTGAACAACATTTATGCCTCACTTCATGAGAGTTTGGAATTCCATCCCAAATCTTCCATGAAATGAATACCCTCACAAGAGACCGATCCAATACCAACAAGCCAGTTAGTACCTTCACAACATATATTTATTTATATATATATATATATATACAGGCACACAAACACACTCATAGTCCTCCATCTCCTGCTTGAACTAAATCCACAAAACAATGGCTGCCATGAATCAATTATATTCCAATACATTAACAAGGTATCCTCCAATGGAGGAACAAGAATGGGTGATCCACATTCTTGAAACAATCAGAGAAACAAAAGAAAATATTCAAACTTCAGTATCCATTTTTTCAGTACCCAAAACCTTGCTTTGCTCCAAACCTGAAGCCTACACTCCTCAACTCTTCGCCATCGGTCCTTACCACCACTGGGAACCTCACCTCTATGAGATGCAACGCTACAAGCTCGCCACTGCTAAACGAACGGAAAGTCAACTCCGCAACAACATCAAGCTCCAACAACTTGTTGATCATTTTCTCAAAAACGAGCATGAAATCCGATCTTATTATCACAGGTTAATTTGGTCATCATCATTATTATTCTTATTGTTTGGATGATCACATGCAGTATAAAACAAAAACAAAAAAAAGTGTACTTCCATGGCAAGAACTTAACAAAGAATTAATTAATGTTTTTGTTTTTGTTATATATATATATATATAGGCATCTTGATATCAAAGGAAGTACCTTAGCATGGGTGATGGCAATTGATGCTTCGTTCTTGCTTGAGTTTCTTCGGAACTACTCCGATGTCGAAGGGAAGGCATTTAGAAGAGTGCCTTCCATGTCTCATATGGTGGACTCGAAGAGGATAAAGTTTGCTTACAACTCGATTATTAAGGATGTTGTGATGCTTGAGAACCAGATACCTCTATTTCTCTTGAGGATGATCTTGTGCTTTCAAAGCTTGTCTGAAGATGAAGCTGATGCTGAGCTTTCAAAGATGCTTATGGGGTTTGTCACCGAGGTATCGCCGTTCAAGTCGTTGGAAGGGAGTAAATGCATTGATGTCAAGAAGCATGCTCACTTGTTAGGGTTACTCTATTGCATGATTGTGCCAAGAAATGAAGAAGATCAAGAAACTGATGAAATAGATCCGATAGGGTCTGATGGATCGGATATAGATGGGAATTCCAAAAAAGATTTTGGTGATGATGGTTATATCAAACAACTCTTTAGCTCAGCTTGGGGCTCAATCACTCAGGGGGAAGGCATGGTGGTTGACTTTGTTAACAAAGTCCTCGTCGGTAAACCCATGCGGTTTTTATCAAAGCTTCCACTTGGTTCAGTCATCAAAGGACCTCTTCGGTCATTGCTTCGCTTCAGACTTGGTGAGAAAAATGATCAGGATAAAGATGGTTCTAATTCGATTAACAAGCCGCCACTAGTGGAAGAGATCTCGGTGCCTTCAGTGACGGAGCTGGTTCAAGCCGGTGTGAAGTTTTTGGCTACAAACCAAGACCTAACAATGATAAAGTTCGATGTGAAGACGGCAACGTTCTACCTTCCGGAGATAACTCTAGACTGCAACACTGAAATAGTGCTGCGCAATCTTGTTGCTTATGAGTCATCGGTCGAGTCAGGTCCGATGGTGTTCACTCGATACACCGAACTGATAAACGGAATTATCGATACCGATGAGGATGTTAAGCTTCTGAGAAAGTGCAAGGTGTTAAAGAACAGGATGAAGAGTGATAAAGAAGTTGCTGATCTTTGGAATGAGATGATGAAATCAGTAAGGTTGACAAAGGTTTCATTCATAGATAAAGTTTTGGAGGATGTCAACAAGTATTACGATGGTAGGATGAGTGTCAAACTCGGCAAGTTCATGAAGAATTATGTTTTGGGTTCTTGGCAAGCCTTGACATTTCTTGCTGCCATGCTGCTCTTGTTGCTCACTTGTGTGGAAGCATTTTGCACTGTTTACAGCTGTGGAATTCGTTGGTTTAATTCAATGTGAATAATGAGAAGGTCTGATCGATCAAGTGCTGAGGAATTGAAGAAGATGGTGTGCATTTGAAGTGTGTACTGCATGTGAAGACATGGTTCGATGGATCAAATAAAGGTATAATTAAAGATGTTGTTGGTCTTTATGCTATATCAATGATTTTAGAGTAGTTAGATCTTTGCTTTCTTTTTTGTTTGAGTGATGTGAGGGATTGTAAATTGAGCACTAAGATGTGTTCTTGTGTGCTTTGCTTCAATTGTTGGTTTAGCACAATTGATGGTTCGCTTTGCTGAGAATTATTATTATTATTATATATGTTAATGAGATGATGTTAGCAATGGGGTGATTTTATGCTTACCATGCATTCAGTTCATATGAATATGAGTTTGGGGGAAGAAATTAACTTGTTTAATTACTTGCTCAATAGGCATAAACATGTATGTTATTATAAGATTAACTAAGATGGTTTGATTCATGAATTAGGGTTAATTATAGTCTGCAAAAAAGGAAAAGAAAATGAAGGTTTCAATGTATGTTGCGCATGACACATGGAAATAAAACTACTTTTAATATGTTCTAAAGAATTAAGAATACTTTCTGTCATAATTATAAATTAATGCTCATCTTATTTAGTTTACTCTTTCTTTTTTATTATTGCACAAGCATTACAGAGAAATAAAAAAATAATAATAAGTTAGTTCAAATCATATATTATTCCAAACACAATCGTAAGAGGAGATAATCATGTTTCCTGTATCGATGTCTTTTTTTGTTTTTCAATAAAGCATGGCTCATTCACTTTATAAAAATTTTCTTTTAAAAAAAGAACAATCTAAAGACAAAAAATTGGTCTTTTGAGAAGTCTTATTGTTGGAGAAAGAGATGAAAGGGATTAGTCTCACAGCATATATAATGGATTAATTAGAGCTTAAATGATAGCTCACACGGCACATAATAATAGCTGATACTACCCAAACAGTGATATCGGTTGGAAATATATAGCTTTTCCTTAATTGGCATGAGATATGGATATCATATTATCCATTATATATATAAAAAAAAAAAGTAATCTCCCGTTTTATGAGCATCTGATGCAGTTTAATAATATTTATAACTAAATCACTGTCACTTGGTTTTAAAAAATAAGTGTGAATTAATGTTGGTTGTTGACTGATAATAATCTTTTTTCATCTTGTTGTTCGATTAATTAATATGTATCGATATATATATATATAGATCAATTCAACCAGCTGAGCAATTTTTGCTTAATTATTAATTAATTATAATGATTAAGTTATGATTTTCAACTTCCAACCTTTTTGCATATGAAAGTTGTTCCAAAACTCATTATAATAAACGAAAAACTCACAAAGAAAAAAAAAACATAAAAATAATTCTTTATAAACAATAATATCAATAAGAGTACTGTCATCATATATCTCCCAAATCTCATTTTGATATTAATGAAGTATGCAATGAATATATATATACATATATATATATATGAGAAAATCATTGTTCCATAACCTATAAAAGATATTGAAGTTACACTTTATCCCATTTGGCACTGTTTATATATAAATATATATTTTTTATGAAAGTGATAATCGTTGTCAATATATAGATAGGTACGGAGATGCTCCTGTTAATTAAGATGGCTTAATAACCTCCTAGGAACTTTGAAAACCCTTGTCATATAATTAAACTGGAGAGGAGGAGAGAAGGAATACAACATCCTCCACAAAAAATCCACTAGATCTATTTGAAATAATTTCATAAACAATATCTTAGGCAGGAATATTGGATGAAGAGTATTACACCATGAATTAATGAATTTATTATCTTATGAAGTCATTCACTAATCTGAAAGACATGCATTAATTAAATCATTCTTTCTATGACTTTCATTGCACGCCAAATAGGATTTTTCTTCTAATTAAGTGATCTTCTTAACAAATACTGAATTAATAGTAATAATCATGATCATCATAATCATAAGCTAGCATGAATAATTTTAATTATTATAACACAAAAATATATAAATTTTCATTTAGTAACTTTTTTGTTTGTTTCATGTGACTGAAATTGTTGCTGTTGTCACATTGTATAGTTACGTACCATATTGTATTTCATGTAGTATCTAATTAATTAAGAAATCTTAATTAATAAATTCATTTAGCCAAGATACATTTACAAGTGTATTAGATATCATAATAGTGTTTGTTCATTTAAGTTTTTCCTTTTTTTTTTTATTTTGTTTTTCATTTGATGTTGGGCGACCCTCATTATATATAGAGCTCAGTTTAATTTATTTGACTATATATATAGATAGATAGATAGACACAAAGAAACAACAGAGGGAGAGAGAGAGAGGACATTAATCTCCTTCCATTTAAAATACACAGATGTATATATATACATGTGTATAAAGAAGAATGACAATGGAAAAGACAAAAATGTATCTATAGGAGAATTATTGATCTGTAGCTTCATCATTTGTCAACCAATTGTAATTAATTAATATATTTATTATGAGTGAACCATTTATAGAAGATAAAGCTGTCCATGATACACACGCGTTGCACCACGTTTTGAGCACAATATTTTATCATCAACTATTCACTAGAAAACATGGAATACACCAAATAAAAAATGTAGTCACAATCTATGGCAAACTTAACCATTCGAAAACGCACCACACTCCAACAATCAGAACATGGAAAATTCAATGAATATTGCGACTCTTCAACCAAGACCATTGGCAATATAATGTTCTTATATATATATATATATATATAAGAAATTCATCAACTATGTCCATTCTTACAAAATCAATTTTAAAGATGTTTTCTCATCAACCATTATATATAAATTATCATTTAACAGCTGTTAGATGTTTCTGTTATCAACGTACACATCTCTATTCATCTTTGAAAAGAAGGATTTGAGATAACAAGCCTACTCTAGAAGGTTTCACCACTGTTAAATCAAAATAAATGGTTAATAATAAACCTTCATAGATTTATATTCTATGAATATACATATATATATATATATATATATATATATATACACACACGTGGGAAGACGCTCATTATAAAAGAAAATTTTATATATAAAAAAAACTTACGGTGAATCTTGCACCTCAGGAGTTACCGAATCAAAAAGCTCAAACTGGAAGGCACAGCCAGCATGGATAAGCATAACTTCAGCGTCGTGGGCATGGGGTCTCGTGAAAGTGAAACGTGTTATCCTGAGTTTCTTTACCAGAATTATAGTCCGGTTAATCTTTAATCACGTGTCAGTTGGTGCCAACCTGAAGCAGCCTTTTTTTTTGCTCACTTTCATCTATTAAATGTGTCTTTGCTAAGAGTTGTACTTTCACCACTTTTATTGGCTGGATTGGGTATTTTAGTCTCCTCTTCCTAGTTGTCTCCCTAAAATTCTCTTTTTATTTTAATATGTTTATGCTATATATAGAGTGAAGTAACAAAGTGTCACTCTATATATACTTTCAGTATCCATATATGATCCCTATAAGTTTTTATATCCTAAATATATTCATTCTTTTCAATTTTTTTTTACTTTTTAGTCGCCAATTCCTATCACGAGACTGGTAAGGGTGTTAAGGGCACCAAAAAAAATTACCGAGATTACTTTCGGTGTGATTACTTTCTTTTCATATGTAAACATGCATGACAAAAATACCCCCAATATGTGGGACAAGACGTAAAAAGCGGTAAAAAGTTGCTAAAAAATTTTCATTTCAACTGTAAACACTGATTTAATGATAGGTACAATAAGGAAAATTTTGATTTTTTTGCTCACATGGGCAATTTGGATAATGCACAGAAAATTCAATGACAGAGTTAACAACAAAGACCTAAAGTAAATGTTTTGACTGTACAATGACTATCTATAGTATTGAAATGCTAGAGGAACTAACTGAGACGATTAGAAACTTTCAAGGATTTTTAAGTAGTTTTCACTATATATAATCATGCATTTGGATGCGGAATTAACTTTTGATAGGGGATAGCAAATAATTTATATTGACAAAAAAATATTTAAAAAACACTATATATATATATATTATGTTATCTAAGCAAAAACAAATATTTGTACTATTTAATCATTCTTGCAGGTTAAGATTAGCTAAATATGGAGTTTATAGTACATAATCGTTGATTTATTTTTCGATGTTTAGATACATTTGTTAATCAAATTATTATAGCTATTCTGAATAACTTGGACCATGGAAATTGTTGAATGTAACCCTATAATTATCGTATTTAAATAATTAAAACATTAAATATACAGTTAAAAAAAATACAAATATAAAAAGCAAAGCATATAAATAAATAGAAAAAATATATGTTCATACAGTTGAAATAGAATGTGTTTGTTCTTGTCCAGAAGGGGTTTGAATTTTAGCTCAAATAAAGTGATAGCACGTGTGTTGATATATTAACTCTATATATACATATACTCATATGATTTGTTCATATTTCATTTAAAAAAACATTGATATCAATTTTTAACCACACACATCATCCAAAGAAAGAAAACTAATAATTAATAAATAAATAAATAATAAAAATTAAAAATAATAAAAATATAATAGAGGATCACATTTAAGATAACTATTAAATTTAGGGCAGAAGGGATTTAAACAGCGGATTTTGTGACTAATATTACACAGTTTTTATTTTTTTTTTATACTCTTTTTTGTGGTATTACTGAGAGCTCTCTTTTAATTTTAGACCAAACAAAAACTCTAAGGTCAAGATTGATAGAATGGTGAAAAATAAAAAATTGATTCATTTGGTCAAGATTGATAGAGTGGTAAAAAATAAAAAATTAATTCATTTTAGTTAAAATTGATTCATTTTAGTTATTATGTCTTGAACACTGTCATATATATTCTCACCTCTTTTTTTTTTATCTCAATAGGATCACTCAACTATATCTAATAATTTTCAATGACTCTTATTGTTTTATACATGTACTCCATAAAAAAAAAAAAAAAAAAAAAAAAATTCAACTCTGGTCTTAACTGTTATAGTTATATTTTTACATATTTCATTCTCAGGTATTTTGAGTGATGTATCCACTTTTTTTTTTAGAAAAATATATATATATAATATAAACCTTATCTTCTCCAACAAGTAGTACAAGACCACATAATCCTTATCTTTTCTTAAAAAAAAAAAGTTACTGTCAGTACATAAAAAAAGCACACATATAAAAATATCCAAACAATAATTTCTCACAACCAAACTACAATTCAATCCCCATTAACCTCATCATAACTAAACCAATGACTATGACAATTATATACAGAGCAGAATGACTCCACACAACTAAGAAGCAAGAGCATCATAGCTGCTAATAATGTAAGTATCTTCCAAGAGCCCAAAACATAAGTCTCCATGAACTTGTTTATCTTGACAATAAAACTTCTCCCATAATACTTATTGACATCATCCAAAGCTTTGTCAATGAATGCCACTTTTGTCAACCTAACTGATCTTCTCATCTCATTCCAAAGATCAGCAACTTCTCTGTCACTCTTCATCCTATTCCTTATTACCTTGCACTCTCTCAAAATCTTCACATCCTCTTCGGTGTCGATGATTCCATTCATTAGTTCAGTGTACCGAGTGAACACCAGGTGCTCCGATACCACCGTTGACTCATAAGCAACAAGATTACGGAGCAATACATCGGTGTTGCAGTCTAGAGTTACCACAGGAAGGTAGAATATCCCAGTCTTTGCGTCGAACTTTATCGATGTTATGTCTTGATTAACACAGGCGAACTTCACTCCGGCTCGAACGAGTTCTTCCACACAAGGGACAGAGATTTCTTCAACCAATGGTGGCTTGTTATGTGAAATAGATTCATCATCATTCTTATCTTTCTCAAATGATTTTCCAGAAAATATTGATTCCACTGGTCCTTTGAAAATTGAAACAATTGGAAGTTTAGAGATGATACTCCAAGGACCCCGGATCAAAAACTTGATAGGTTTTCCAATGAGGATTTTTTTGATGAAACGTTGCGTTGCACCTCCTTTCTTAGCCACTGAGCTCCAAGCTACACTAAAGAAATTATTAACCCACCCATTACTATTTGTATCACTGTGACATATTATGTCTCCCTTATTACGCTGATGATCATTATCAGTGATCTCTTTCACGGTTTCTTGGGGTTCATTGATTCTTGGAACAATAATGTGGTAGAGTAACTCTAGTAAGTGAGCGTGTCTCAAGACATCCTTGCAAGAATTACTCTCTTCTGAAAACTTGAAAGGAGAAATCTCCTTGGCAAACCCTATGAGCATCTTTGAGAGCTCGGCATCGGCTTCCTCCTCCGATGAGCACTGGAAGTGTATGATTTTTCTGAGGAGGAAAAGAGGCACCTGGTTCTCAAACATCACGATATCTTTGAGAATCAAGTTGTAATGCAGCTTTAGCTTCTTGGATTCCGCCATGTGAGACATAGATGGCACTTTATTAAATCTCTTGTCTTGGATCCCACCGGAGTAGCATCGGAGAAACTCCATCAAGAATGAAGCATCAATTGTCATCATCCATGCTAAAGTTTCTCCCCTGAATTCAAGATATCTACATATATATATACATACAGAAAATAATATCTTTGATACCATATTTTTAATAACAAAGAATAACATACATACATATATATATATATATGAACAAGATTGAAAAACAAACCAACCTATGGTAGAAAGCGCGGATCATGTGCTCATGGATAGTGAAATTATCAACGAGTTGTTGTAGGTTGATGCCGCGAAGCTTTCTTTGTGTTCGTTTGGCGGTGGCGAGCTTGTATCGTTGTGCCTCATAGAGGTGAGGATCCCAGTGGTGGTAAGGACCAATGGCGAAGAGTTGAGGGATGTAAGCTTCCGGTTTGGATGCTACCAAAGGTTTGGGCACGGAGAAGACAGAGACGGAGACATTTATCGGCTCTCTAGTGTCTTCTTCAATGCTTTCACGGATTTGGATCACCCACCGGTGCTCATCCATGGGACGACGATTGGTTGGATGGGAGCTCCATTGTTGTTGGCTGGATGCCATTCTTGTGCTCTTCTTCTCTGGAGATCGATGTTGTGAGGTTGCATGATATATAGTGTTATAGATGGATAGATAGATAGCATGAGCTTGTGGACATTAAAAATAATGATTTTTTTTTTATATTGTTCTTTATATTGGTATATATATATATATATATATGCTACCAAATGAAGAAGTATTAGGGTTTGTTGCCTTTCTTCATGTGCCATATAGTCACTTCATTAGTCTTACGATGAAAGAAAAATGAAACAGAAATTATATAAGTTTTCTGTGTGTGTGTGTTTGTATTGAGGTTTTGACAGGATGGAGATAAGGATGGTTTGTCAGTATTGCTCATTTGAATGTGATTGGCATGTCCTTCGAAACCACAAACAAAAAAAAAATATGCAAGGCAGTCAGGAAGACTTCTTCTCTTAAACGAACATTATTGATTTGATAATTTAAATTAGATTCATATTCTTTGGTTAATGAGATCAGAGTTCCAAGAGATTATATTAATTAGCCGGGTTTATATATCTTTATTAAGTATATATAGATGGGTAGGAGATGCATGGGTGCATGCACAAAAATTGAATTTGTTTGTTTTATTTATTTTTTTAAAGATGGATAATTCATTTATATTAAAAGAGAGTATAAAAAAATAAAGAGAAAATATAAAAAATATATAGGAGAGGAATTAAAGCTACAACGATCGACTCCTCAAGAAAGTGAAAACTCATAGAAATAATAATAAACAAGACTTCAAAAGCAATACAGTGGCTACTGAGGAAGGAAGAAATGGGAGAAAGTTCTCTATTTGAATGAATGCATGTAGTTAACAGAGGTAACAGTAAATGAACCAAGTTTTCAAGAAAATGATGGCTTTCCAAAATCTCATGATTTTACCCACATACTCCCAAAAACTTCAAAATACCTTAATTGTGCTAATTGAATTTTTCAATTTGATTATTTTATGTTTAAGATCGATAACAAAATAAATCTATGATTAATTATGTGTAAAATGTGAATATTTTGTCATTGTGGAGTTCAGGATGTGATCATTTTGAACAATTTTAATATTCTAAATGATAGCTCTAATGAACAAATTAACAAGTCTTTAAGTTTTCTTTGATGAGCTAGGAGATTATCTCTCCAAGGTCCCCAAAGAATAAAACTTTTAAAATTTTAGACAAGTAATAAACCATACGTCATGGCATACGTATATCACATCAACTTGTAACAAGGTTAGTACCACATAGTACGTACACTAAAGGATAGAAGGACTAAACTTGTCAGTCTTTTTTTTTTTTACAAAATAATTTTCAAATGTTTTACATGTGCTTTATTATATATATATATATATATAAAAGGTTGTGTTGGTGCACGCACCCAATCTGTCCGTTTGTACACCATTATATATATATGTATACACACACATGATTCACATGATCAAAATGGCTCTATTAAATTAATTACCAAAAAGAAAACCAAATTAATTTCATCAGGTCCTCTTATCCACTTTATGATCCTCTTGAGAATTACTGAATTATAATTTTCAAACTTATACAAAAATCAACTTCGACAATTAACAAACAGAAATCCAAGTTTTTGTCTATTTGTTTGTGTGTACGTGTGTGTGTGTGTTTTTTTTTTAATTTAGTTGCATAAAATAAAAGACAAGTTGAAAGCACTTGCAACAATCAAAGAAAGTGTCTTCATTCATCTCCTTGTTCAATCCTCATTCATGGGGTCTACCATGCATCACATATATATATACACACCCACACACATATATGTATGTATGTATGTATTTGATGCATATTTGACATATATATATATATATATATATACAAGGCTTACATTTAGTCCTACCGGCATCGGCCGACGACAATTAACTATCATCCTCCCGACATCTCACATGCCCGGCCGGACTTCTACATGTGAGCCCACACCTCCCCCTTCCCTTTACCTTCAATCTCAGGGAACATGGCACCACAAGGTCCACATCTCACATTAATTATGCATGCAATTTGAACATCATAAAATAACAAATTAATTAAGCATTTATATGTATACACACACACAACATACAAATTATTTAATTTTAATGATCACTGTATGTTTACATTTTGATCTATAAATTAACCTCAACCAAGACATTAATTATATTAACAACTACATGATCAGTACTGATTTTGTTCATCAGTTATGGATTGGAGGTTTCCTCTTCGCCGGAGAGTAATCCATCCCTGCAATGTCTAAAAGATCAGGATAAGTTTGATGATCATCAGTTGAATGTTCTTGTTTCTTTTCTCCTTTCAAATCATATCGATATCGATCTTTTTCTTCATGATCTTGTTTCTTTTGAATGATCATAAGCTTTCTACTCCTCACTGCATGTACTATGATCAAAGGAAAGAACAATATATATAATCACATGCAATAAATAATACACATAAAACCAGTTATCATAAAATCATATATACATACACATGCATACCATTATTGAATAATACACAAACATTTGCACCATCATCAATCCTTTCTTTCATCGAACTCTTAATCATCTCCTCCTAATTAACATTGAAGACACACAAAAAGAAACATTATATATCTTTAAATTATTTATTTTTCCAACTATAAATTAAAGAAAATCACAAAATGTAAGTAGATATATACTTACATTATTTCTCCCCTCCAAACTCATGACTACTACTCCTAAAGAAAACAAAGAAAAATATATTTCATAAGAGATTAATGATCAATACAATGAAACAAAGACTCAAATCTAATTAAGCTTGAACTATATATATTAATTAATCACCTTGTACCATGCTGATCACCTGCAAGAAGAGAAGCAAAAGAAGGAACAGCATGAATGACATAGTATCAAACCTCATTGGAGAATATCAAAAGAGAGATATGAAACCAAGATGAGAAGAGATATATCCCTTTTATAGTATAAAGATGATGGGCAATGTGTACTCTTTCAGCATTCAGTGACTCCCATGCATGCATGGTCCAAATGCCAAGATCTTTATCAACTTTATTTAATATAATTAAATCAATTCATTAATCAAAACAGTGATTATATATTGTTAAAATTAAACTACTTTTTTTAATCTTATTTTATTGCTAACTGTCACACTTCCAAGGAAGTATGTTCCCCATAATGAACTCATAAGTAAAATATTATGTATTGTCCATTAATCATGCATGTTTCTAATTTGTCTCATCTTTTTTCAAATGCTAAACCACAATTAGGTCAATGTTTCCACTCATTAATCCTAATCAGTTTCATTAATTAAGGACATTATATATATTGTTCCTGTGTTTGAATTAATTAAAGGGAGCACAATAATCAAAGAATAATTAAGATGAATAATAACATGCAATAATAAGTTAATTATTTATACATGCACATATTATTATGAAAATAATAATTAAATAATTTAAATGGACTAAGAATATGATGAAGAAGGACAAGTCGGCCAAAACGAAGATCGCACTGATGAAAAATGCATAAGTGGACAAGTCGAAGACGATGATGCGATGGAGAGGCGGCCGCGTGGTGGCCGGCCAGTCACAAGGGATGTTCAAGCAAAGTCCGGCAGGCAGACATGAGGGTGGCTACCTTGCCGGGCCTTGATAGTTGCATATCTACTTGCATTTATAGAGACCGGTTTCTCCATGTGATTGTTTGATTATAATGGTAATTACTTTTTTATACCTTAACCAACTTGATTAATTACTAACTATAACTTATCTTTCATTAATTCTTTTGGGGAAGTTCATAAAGAAATTACATAAGTTAAAAAAAAAGTTTGGATTTTTTTTTTTAAACTGTGGGATTTGGCCGGTGATTTTCAAATGGTATGTTCAATGTTGCTAATATCTTTTGTGGTCTTTAATTTATATATTTATTCACTTTTGTATATTTCTAGAGTTTTTTTTTGTATGATTGGTTAAGGTGATGTAGATGAGTGCGGTGGCACGTGTACGTAAGTATTAGTAAGTGATTTAAAAAAAAAAAAGTAAAATTTTTAGAATATTAAAAATTCAATTACATTCTCGAACGATATTTTGATGTACATAAAAATGCAATATGATAATTTATAAAAGTCATTTTGGGACCATTTTGTTTTGAAAGGTAGATCTTTAGAATCAATTTTGCCAAATTTGATAATAATTAAGACATTTTTTTAATGTTTTTTAAATATTATTTATTTATTTATTTATTTATTCTATAAACTAAAAAAATTAAATATATAAATATATAGAAAAGTAATTAAAAACATAAATATCTGAAAAAAAAAACACATTAACCAGTAGGCCAGCATTCCCACTGAGAGACTGTAAATTTTAGAATATCAAATAAAATTTAAATCAAAATTACTAAGTTGAAACCTTCCAATAGTTTATATAATATCGTAATTTTCGTCTTGATATTTTTCTTTGAAAAAAACATCGCTTATAATTTTTTAGCTCTATAAAACTTGTTATTTGCTACTATACAATCAAATTTATTTGTGTTTTTTTTTTTTTACTTAATATGGCAAGCATATATCAATGACATGTAGAGGTGTGACATATAACTCCAAACTAAACAACATCTATAATTTCATTTTGTGTGGGTTTGGAATTTAACCTCGAGTTCTCTCCAAAATAAACATCCTCACAAAATACTCAATACCAATATACTAAACAACCATCCGTTATTTTCAATAATTAAAGTTAAATTTAAAATTTCAACAAATAATGTAATTTATTTTAAATTTTTAGTTGAAATATCACATAATCAAACAAGAATAAGTACAGTGTAAATCAAGTGAGGGAATCTCTTTTAGGGAGATGTCACTTTGGCATAAAAACAAATTCCACAAATTCTATGCTTTTGATGGAAACAAATCAAACTCAAAGGATTTGAAAATCTAACAGGTAGACAAAATATGTCCTTTGACAATTGGCATGTCTTGTTGGTCTCAATATTAATATATTATTTAGAAAAAGTTTTCTTTCAATTTGTAACTAAATGGACATTTTAATAATCTACTACCAAAATAATTAAACTTCATATGTAGGAAATGCATGCTAATCAACTCTAAACACTTCCAACAAATGAGCAAACTTTTTTCAATATGGGTAATTGTGTCTTTAACAAAGTGAAGATCACAGTTCATTATATTACTAAACATTATATAATTTAGTATTATTTTTTTAGGATATTAGATTAAAATGGAAGGAATTGATACTTCTTTATTCCAAAATATGGTGTCTTAAATTATATAGCTCGCATGGGGATATTAAGTAGTGGTAGAATATCTTATTTGGTCTATGTATTTAACTCAATCTGTTCTTTTAGTCTCTCATTGTAATTTGACCCAAATTAGTCTCTTTATTGATGATTTGAGGCAAAATAGGTCCAGCCCGTGATGGACGTTCTCTTTACTGTTTGATGTTGCTGATGTGGCATTGTGAAAGTTTTATATAATACTTTATTTTGTCCTTATATTTGACTCAATCTGCCCATTCAGTCCCTCTATTGATGATTTGAGGCAAATTAAGTACAGTACATGACGCAGAAGAGAATGCCCGTCATGGGTTAGACCTAATTTGCTTCAAATCATCAATAGATGGACCAATTGAGGTCAAATTACAATAAAAAGACTAAAATGACAAATTGAGTCAAATACATGGATAAATAAAGTATTGTGCCTATGCTTTGAAGAGGTTTGACTTGGAGCACTCTACAACGATTATCAAATGTAGTTTTAGTTTATTATGCCCTTATTTTAATACATGTGGAAGCTTATCATCCAATTGTAGATTTGATTAAAAAAAATCCCTGATAGTTTGATACTTAGGATTAACAAGAGTAGTCACAAATTGATGATATTTTTTTGGTTATTTTTAAAAGGTGTTGTCACAAATGTTTTTTTTTTCCATCTCTCTTATTGACGTGTAGTCGTTAAACTATTTCTAATTGTTTGAATTGATTTTTACTCTTTTGTATTGGATTTTTTTTACTCTTAAATTTGTGTTTGTATAACTTTTTCTTGTGATACATTTTTGGTAATTTATTTACAAAAAATCAAAATGAGATGTTTGGTTTTTATTTATATACTAAAAATGAGCAATTCTTAATATGAACCCATAAGTATGATAATTGATGTAGTATAAATGGTATTATTTCACTGTTTTTTTTTTTAACTTTGAAAGCAAGAAGTGGGTAATATTTTGTAGGTGACAAGAAATTGAATAAGGACCAAATCATGTGCAATCATGGCCAAACAAGATCAAATGAGGATATTCTTGGTTTGGACAAAATGGTAGCTAATGGCCATGTTCTTCTACACTTGTAATAATGTGCTTTTTTTTTTCTTTTTTGTCTTGCAAAAATTTTGCATTATTAGAATTTGAGATTTGATGCTTTTTGGGGCGCATATATATATACTCATAAATATATATATATATATATATATATATATATATATATATATATATATATATATATATATATATAATACTAAGTAATGCAAAATAATAATAAAAATAATATTTTATATAATATTTATATAAATAATAAAAATAAAAAAATATTTTATATTTTCAATCAATTTTCATATAAATAATATTTTCACTAATGTATGTAGAATATTGATTAGTAATCTGCATACTCACTTAAATAATTTAAATTATATATATATGATTTTGTTTTTTTCTAGTTATTTGTGTGGATTTTATGTTAAATGACTTAAAATTGAAGCTTAATTCATACAACTATTTTGGTTCTAAGTTTTGTTACTCTTTATAATAAAAGTTTGTGTCCAATATATATAGTTGGCAGCACCTAATTTTTACAAATTATCGGTATATATATATATATATATATATATATATATAGAGAGAGAGAGAGAGAGAGCATGGATCAAGTTTTCTTTTTTCTACCAATAAAACAACCCCTAGTTTAATTTATTTAGTTATTTATAATTTAAAAATCAATGTAAAGATATAATTCAGATAGTAAAAATGCATTTTCAGCTTGAATACAAACTTGTTTGCTTAATCAATAAATTCAAAGCTCACCAAACAAATCACATTTTTATATACTTCAATTAGTTAGAGAAAACCTTTTTTTTTTTTTAAATTAAGAAATGTTAACAGGGAGAATAAATAATCAATATGGTTAAAATACGACACTTTTATATCATATCCATTATAATTGTAAATTTTCAAAAACCTTCAACACCCATTTAAGCCCATATTTTCAATAGCAGTGTTGGGCCGAATTCAATTATTTTAATTTATTATTATTATTATTATTATTATTATATGGTTGTAATTGTACTTAGCGTTGAATTGAGTCTAAGGTATACTGATTAATAAATGGAAGGGTATGCTGTTGGATCAAATGAATTTAAAAAAAAAAAACTAAGAAGCAATTGCAAATTTTAATAATTCATATCTAAAAATCTTGTTCTTGAATTATGATTATAATGTTTAGGAAAAAAATCTCGGAATCTCACTGTCATTTAACATAATAACATTATTTATATGTTTATTATGAATCAATGGATAAAAGGACATATAAAGGAAAAAAAATTCCCCAAAAGTGAAGAGCCCATGGGCCTTGGATGAACATTTATAAAAAAAAGGCAGTGAATTAAAATTATAAAAAAGCCCATTTTATATATTAAACCCAAATCCAATGCACGCGGCCCGCGAAGAAAAAGAAATCGGAAGGAGAGAGAGAGAGAGAGAGAGAGAGAGAGAGAGGGGAAACATCCAACGAGACACCGGCCTACATTACCAACGTTGTACTTCCTTTCTTCCTCTCTTTTCTTCGTCTCCTCCAAGCCCTCATCCGCGGGCAATTTCCCTTCTGTTGCCCTTCTTTCCGTCCAGGTACTCCCATCCTATTTGTTCGCGTTCTTGGTCTCAATTGATCCTGTTTTGTATCTGTGTGTGTTTTCTTTTTCCGTTCTTGATTGCTGGTGTATGTGTGCTGGTGTGGGGGTTATTTTATGAGTTTTTGAGGTTTAAAGATGGGTTCTTTGGATGGTGTTCTTGTGCTTTCTTGGAGTGCGGTGGATGGGTTCTTTGGTTGGTGGAGTTGAGTTCTTGAGGTGGGTTTGATGGGGGGTTTTGGATGATGGAATTGAGCTCTTGTACTGGAATCGCTGTCTTTTTTGGATGATGGGATTGAGTTTATGTGCTTTCCTAAGTGGAATGATGGTTTTTATTGTGTTGGGCATGTTTGATTGCGGTTTTGGCATAGGAATAGTGTTTCTTGATGGTTTTGTAGTGAAAGGTGAGATCTTGGTATTTGTTTTCAAAGTAAAGGTTTGATCTTTTAGTGCCAAGATTGCTGCTTGGACACTTGATGCGCTTGTTGGTTTGATTTGAGGGTTTGGGTGCTTGATGGAGGTTCATTTATTTGGTGTTTTTCCAGATTTTTTTCATGTTTCTCCAATTGAAATATGGGGTGTTTTGTTCTTGTTGTTATTTTTTTTTTCTTGTTCCTCTTTTTTTCCTTCATAGATTGAATTTATTCCTTGTTTTGGTGTTCCTGAGCTGAATCTGAGGTCTTAATGCTTGTATTGTGCTAGAATGTGGCTTCAATGGGATTTGCTTATTGTTTTGGATGGTCTCTTAATATGTGACTTTAGTGTGTTTAAATGCCATGTGCATTTTGATTCTTGGTTTGATTATTGGCTTTGCTTAATTTGATGCTGTTATATGCTCTCTCTTAAGCTTTAGCAAGGATGAGCTCGAATGAAGTAAACATGTCCACTGGTAAAGAGGTTGAAGAAGCTGAGACGACTGTTGAGATAAAAATTAAGACTTTAGATTCTCAAACATACACTTTACGAGTGAATAAATGTGTAAGTGCTTTTTATTGCTTCAAGTTATTTGTATCAATGACTCTGAAGATGTTTATTTTTCTTACTGTGTGATAATGTGATATTTTATGTGAAACTCTAATCATAAAGGAGCGTGAGATTGTGGTTGCAATTGAGGTTATTTGTAATTGGTATCAAAGTGTGGTTCAATGGGATGTTTCTATTATACTAATCCACATTTCATCTACCAATTTGTGGCTTAAACTTTACATGAGGAAGTTTTCCTAACATCACAAAGTTGATGGAAATGCCTAAGAGGAAATTGATGCAATATTGTGGTGCTTTGATGCTTTATTGAAATGTGTTCCTTTAGATCATCCAAGCATTGGTTCAGGAACCTACATTCTCAAAAATATGATGTATGATGTAATTGAACAGTGAAACTAGAAAGAAGGTAGATGTATTTCTGGTGCTTTAGCATACCACTGATTAATATCCTATTGATTGTAAATCACAAGTTATAATAATAGTAAGTTAGAGGAAAAGCAATGCCAATGACATTACAGGTGGGCTGATTCAATTTAGACTTGGCAATGGATCAAATTTCATGATGCCTTAGCTTTTCTTACTTCGTCATGTTTATATTTAACTTTTCATGCAGGTTCCAATTCCTGCATTAAAAGAGCAGATAGCTACAGTCACTGGGGTTCTTTCAGAACAGCAGCGTTTAATTTGTCGTGGCAAAGTTTTGAGAGATGATGAGCTCCTCTCAGCATACCGTATTCTTCTTCACCTTTATGTCAGAATGAATTTAAAGTTTGTTATTTATTTTAAGTCTTTTATGCAGAAATATTTACCATATCTAAAACAATTCAATAGATTTGTAGCCACTTCATATTTACCTCGCACAAAGAATTCTAACACAGGTGGAATTGAATCAAAATGAGATAGGATGTGGTAAATTAAAGAGTGTCAATTGCTTTTTCCCGAAAGAAGAAGCAAAAAATCGAATGAGTATGAATTATCTTCTGCCTTAGGCAATTTAGTGACTGTTATCTGTCTTACTTCAATCAAAATCGAATTTCCTATCTTCTTTCCTCATAACATGTCTTGGAAGTTTCTATAAATCCCTTTTATTAATTCTTGAGTGTTCATTGCATTATTTTTAAAACTTGACCAGTGTGATGCTTCTATTATCTTTTTATATTACTGGATTCGGTTTTTTTTTTTTTTTTTTATTGAGAAAATTTTGAAATTCTGATAATGTTAGAATATACAAAATGGTGTAAGGTCTCAGTCGCTGATATGTAGTAGGATGTCATTTGCTTCCGTACTAATGTTTTCTATAGTAAGTTGTATTTGTCATCATTATTATTTGTTAACTTCTAATTAACTTTAATTTTCCACCTGTATGCATTCTGTTGTAATTTGGTATTGACTTGATATTCTTTTTATGCATTACTTCTGTGTTTTTTTATGTGCTTTTTCGGGGAATAATAAACTGCTCCTGTGTTCTCCTTAATGTGAGTTACAGATGTGGAAGACGGTCACACTTTGCATCTAGTTGTAAGGCATCCAACGCAGACATCAACATCTCCATCAACGAGTTTTATGGGGCCAGAGAGTGCAGCTGGGCAAGCAGGTCCATCATATTAAATAAGAGAATTCTTCTAATTCATTAGTACATTTTTTTTCTTCTGTGGTGTGTTTGTGCTCAAATATGAGGTATATACTAGAGAAGTGTCAGATTAAGTGTCACAGGTAAAATCTCAATTGTTGTTTAATTGCTATTTGATCTGAAATTTGGGTTCATTGTTAATACTGAAGTCATTAAATCTGAGAGAGTTAGTAGCAATGAACCCAAATTTTAGATCAAATTGCAATTAGACAACAATTGAGATATTACCAGTGTCATTTAATCTGATACTTCTCTTGTCTTCTATCCACAAACATGAGTATGATGTAGCAAGATGCAGTATTTACCTGCTTCTATAGAGCTTGGCAGGTTTGTCAACCCAGTAATGTCGAATCTTTCTTATTTTACTGATTGCTGGAGATAATTGTTTGTGTTAGACTGCTAGGTTAATTGTGTATGTATTGAGGGATCATTCCTTAAGTGGTGAGGCTTTCTTGGTTACCGTAGTTGCTTTTGGTTGGTACTTGGTTTTAGTGAAGCAATCATCTAGGGAAAAAGGAAGATGCATGTATTCCATAGATTATATTGTTTGTTATAAGTGATTGATTGAATAGCAGAGGCGAAAAAGAGTTGACATGGAATTTAATTTTGAACCTCTGAATGGGTAGTTTTGCATAACAGAACTGTGGATGAGAATTGAGCTTAAACCTGCCAATTGCATTTTCTTATCTAGCGTAATTTTTCTTTAAAGTTTGATTTTAGTACAAATTTAGGAATTAGATTTCAGATTGCTATTTTGGTTAAGTGAATGGAACTGGATTACTATTTTTTTAAATGAGATGATTTAAAAATAACTAACAAGGAAAAGAAGATAGAACAAAGGAGAGAAGGCTCTAGCCTCAACTTAGTCCCCATGAACTAAGTTAAGAAGATACACTTTTCTTTTCCCTCTGTGGTAGCATTTTAATTATATGCCTGCCTTCCTGATGGTCACACATATATATATATATATAATATATATATATATATATATAAACCTACTTTCTTGAATTTCTTGATTCCAATGCTGTTTTTAGTTCCATAAGCTTATTTAAGATTTTTGTTTTGGGCAGCATTTTTAGTATTTCTTTTTCTGTAAGCTAGCTAGCAAAAGCTAACTTATCCTGTGTTACAGCTGCTAATTTTGCTTCTGGCAATGATCACAACCGTGGCAATCCATTTACACACAGTATTGTCTTTGAAGCTGTCAATGTTGGTCAAGGGGATAATTCTTCTATAGGCCTTGGACAGGTGCTACAGGGAAATGAACCTCTTATTAGGTTTGATAATTAAGTTGTTTGTTTAATATATATATATATATATATATATATATATATATATATATATCCTTCTCAAACAGGTTATATCAAGCATTTTGAATTCTATTTGGTCTGCGAATACCATGACGGGGAACACGAGGACTGACCCTAGGGTAAATAGTATTAAATGATCCTGTTTGTTTAATTTCACACATAGCACTTAATGAAGTAGAATTTCTTTGAAGCTTATTATGATTTTGAGCAGGAAGCGAATTCAGAAAGGCATGGTAGAACATCGGGTAATCTTAACCGTCAAGATTCTAATCCCCTTCCACAAAGAGCTGCTCCTGGACTTGGATTTGATTCTCAGGAAACTACTTCTCAAGTGCCAGCTGCAGTTAATCCAGGATATCAACAGCCACTTGTAATGGCTCCCATTTATCATTCCATTTTCTTTTCTACTCTTAAATCAATTTAGTGGTAAAGTTGTGGCTTTGAAGTCTAGTATAGATGTCTCAAGTCTGAATGCATGTTTGATCATTCTTCCCTTTCAGGTTATTCCTGATTCTTTAACAACCATAAGCGAGTATATAGGTTTTCTTAGAGATGAATTTGCGAGAGAAGGGTTCAGACATGTTGGTTGGTTTTCTTTCTTGTTATCTTTCTGTTTTTACTCTTTCATATTGCCTCTTTGCTTCTGTGATTACCAGATATTATAACATGTGTTCTTTGGCAGGTAATGACAACACAGAAGCTCCTGGTACACATTCCAGTGAAGGTCAAAATAATGATTTGCAATCTCAGCCAGCCTATCGACAAGGCACCCTGCCCACCCCTGCATTTCTAGCAGAAATTGTGCGGGCAACCGGAGACCTCCTCATAGAACAAGCTCAACTATGTCTATCTGTACGTTCTTGACTGAGTGTTCTCAGTGCTGAAATATTTTCTATCTAGTTTTTATCTAGTTAATGTCTTCATTTATTCAGACAATCCTTGAAGTTGCCTTTTTTTTCTCTCCATCCTAGCCTTTGTACCTTAACTACAAATATATCTGCCTGAGCATTGAAGTTTTTTGTTTTTATACTAGGGATCTTATCTTGAGTTTGTAACACATTTTGCAGGCAGCTATTCTTAGATGAATCTGTCATTCTGTGTCATTGCTGTGCTTGTAGATTGATTTTCTTCCTTTTCATCTTTTGTCTAGCAATTTGCCAGACTTCTTGAGGACCAGACAAATGTGACAGATCCTTTGGCTAGAATGAGTCTTCAGACTACTGCAATGAGAACTGGGACTCTCTTGCAGAATCTGGGCCCATTGCTACTTGAGCTTGGACGCACAACCATGACGCTGCGCATGGGTCAAGCACCAGTAGGTTTCATGGCTTTAGGTTTCTCCTGTGCCACATGTTAGCATGTTCTCACAATTTGGGCACTGTGATATTTGCAGTCAGAAGCTGTCGTTAGTGCTGGACCAGCTGTTTTTATATCTTCATCTGCGCCAAACACTCTGATGGTTCAGGTTTTATATTTCTAACGACATATTGAAGTTGTTTATCATGTCACCCTATATCAGCTAAGCTTTGCTTTTGCAGGCTTTTCCTCCATATGCTGGTCCAAGTGCTGGTCGAATTCATATGGGAGCTGCAAGTTTTGGCGGTGCCCATGAAAGTGGTCAACCCATTGGGTCCTCTCATCTTCCTAGAAATGTTGATATACGGATTCATGCAGGTTCTAGATGAGTTTATTTTATTACTTTCTCTTTGCAATCAACCATTTCTGCATATTTTTTCATCAGCTGCTACTTTAAAGTTTGGTCTCTTTTACTGTACATAGGTCATATGGTTAATGCTGCATCTGCTAACTTAGGGGAACAGGTTCGAGCGCAAAATGCACAAGAACAAATGGATGCAGTTAGAAATTCTGCTCGAGTAAATTCCATTCGTCAAGTCTTGGCAGCAGCCTCTGGTAATGAATCTCCTGGCGAATCTAGGGTCAGATTAGTACCAGTAAGAACAGTGGTCGCATTACCTGCTGGTGTCAGCCAATCCCCTTCTGCAGCATCTGGTGGGGGAGTTGGAGTAATATATCCTGTTCTTGCCAGTGTTCAACAAATGAATTCTAGTATAAATGATGCAAGAGGTTCTCAAGTATCTCCTGGTCTCCATGCTACTGACACTGAGACAGCCCAGCAGGCAACATTTCAATCAACAATCCAAAGGCAAAATCTGGATCCCAACAGTGCTGGTGCAATGAGTGTTGACAACTATTTCTCTCCAAATACTACACCTGCTTCCGAAGCGAATCCTGCTAATGTACCATCTCAGAGCCAAGGTTAGTATGTATTCTATAGCTTCATATGTAATATGTGCTTTGATTACACATCAGTTTATGAATATAGTGATTGTGTTCTAAATTATAAATCATTATGAAATGATATAGTAAGAGGTATGAATTAGCAAAAGTGCATTTTGACCAAGTCTATTGTATAAACTTAGGGATTGAATTTTTCTATACTCACTTAATCCACCTATTTTTGTTTGATATCTTCTTTTGGCTTTTTGGATGATTTTACTAATTTTATCACAAATTCGATGATTATCCTTGCTTAACTGTTGCTTTAGTTGTTAAAAATTTGCTAAAAGATGTCAATGATGTGAACTTCTGGGTTTTACTAGTCAGTTTGAATAAATTGAAATTCGGAAATATTTCTGCAGGTATTCAAAACCTCTTTTCCTTATTTGAGTGGTTAATCCCTTTAGTTACTCCTTTTTGTGTGGTTTGTTTTCCAGTGAGCCAAAACCTAGAATTTATGCTACTATATTGTTTTGTGGTCAATCAAATCTGCAAACTTGGCAACAGTTTGAGCTTCATACTTCATCCCAGGTTCTACTCGGGTATACATTTCAAGTCAGCATGGTGTTGGTGGTAATGCCCACATAAGCACTGAAGTGCCTGTAAGCCAAAACTTTCAGGGTGATGTTTTTAGCAGATTTGACCAGGTAGTAAGAAGTGGTTTGAGGGAGGAAGTCAGCACAGATGGAATTGTTCATCGGAGCTCTGGGACCAACTCTGCTGCAGATCAAGTCAGTGTGACTGGAGATGCTGAAATGCAGTCATCAGTTGGTAACAACCAAGTTAATGATCGAGCGGCATTCGTTTCCAATTTGCTTCAGCAGATTATGCCGCATCTACCCCAAGTTACAGCCAATCTGTCTGGCTCGTTCCCAACTACCAGTTCTTCATCTGCGCAGGTACTCACTTAAGACTAGTATTTTCCTGACTTTTCTGTTATCTAATGTTGATGTATGTTTTTGCAGAATGAAAGGGGAAATGACACTGAGTCAAGGCATCCTCAGAGTCGGCGTGACCCACCTGCAGACTCTAATCCCAAGCGTCAGAAGGTATCCTACTTATAGAGACCTCATTTCTGTCCTTATTTGAAGATATATATTTATTGAAATTAATTGTGCTATAATGAATCTAGTCATAATGAGGTAACAGCCACAGGCTGCAAATGGCTGCATTAAGTGATTTTTTTTTCCTTATGATTGTTCAAACCATCAAAACTTTTAAGCTTGGCTGAAGGGTGTCATGTGTGATGACATATTTCTTTACTTTCCACGTGAAGGTACCATAAATGAGCTCTAATATTCAACATGCTTGAACATATACTGATATCATTGGTTTCTTGTTGCGAACTTTCAACCAAGCTGCCCATTCATAGACAGCTTGAGTTTAGCTCAAATGTTGGCTTGCTCAAGATCATTTAAATTTGAGCTAAGATGTTTGGTGATTAATTACACTGGTCAATTGATGTGGTGTTCATTTAAATTCAATTTTGATGGCTTAACAAAAATTGATATTTTAAATCATAAAAGAATTATTATAAGTTTATACACATACACACATGCTAACATATATATATATATATATATATATATATTATTTTAATAGTAAATAGCTCAGCATATGGTACAAATTTGTTTTGCCGCCTCCATTATGACAAAGTAAAAGTTAGCATGTTGTCTTTTCTTGAATCTGCGAAGGTTTAAGTACTGCCCTTGCTCTGGCTCAGTTTGTTTACAACACCTTTTAACCCTTTAGAGAGATCGACATTTTCAGAAGTTCTAATATTGCCTATACATGATGGTCACATGTCTGAGATATGACCTCTTAGAGTTCACATTTGTTACATTTAGCATTCAACTCTTTTTGCATCACCATTGTTTGTGCCTCTGGGAATAGTTTATTTAGTATCATCGCTTTACACTTCGCTTGGGTGAAGACTTGTAGGTTTGCAGTAGTCAATTTTGTTGCTTCAAGGTTCAATGTAATGTTAAAGTATTTTGCATCCAATTGTATAATCAAAGGTTTTCAATATGGATCAAAGGGTGTATTCGAAAAGGTTACTTTGGTGGCTATAGAATTAGTGACTTATGCATAATTGCAGTCAAATGCTTGATGAGGAATGTGCAATAAATAGCTATACTTTAAATTCCTCGTTAAACATCTAATCCATGACATATCCTGTTATTAGAAAAGAATGTCATCTCATGATCAATTTGGTTTCTGGGAAGAATCCCTTTTTTCTTTGAAAGAATAGTTAAGCTTCTCTTTATAAATATACTTACAATTAAGTTTCTCCTCTTCTATGTGATAGATCTGATTGGTGTTTTGTTTGAATGGTTCTTTAATCGATTTCTTTTAGATATTTGTGAACATATAAATTATAGTCCTAGTCAGTAACGTTCGTATCACACACAGGTCTAAGGAGCAAGTATTGTTTCATGTCTCTCTTATTTATTTGTTCATAAAGTATTTTTCATCTTTCTGATTGACTGTTTGTGTGATCATGGAGTGTTAAGCTATGCAATATCAGTTTTGCAGTCTCTAAAACCATGCTAATTACTAGCTTGTCTTCTGCAAATTGGCAATATTCATGAATTTATGACTTTTAGTTTTACTTGTACGCAGAGGGATTGATTGGTGGTTCGGCATCCGTAATTTCATAATTCGAAGAGTTACAGCATGACGTGCCTGCTGCCCGGAAGAATGCTGTTTGCCTCAATTTTCATCTCAAAAAAGTATATTATGTCAGGCTCTGTTGTTTTGTATTATATATAGAAATTCTTGCCAGATTAATGCAATTTGAAACTGGTAGGATGCTGTCGGTATTTATTTATATTTGTTCTGGTGTTAATGTGGCTGAGAATAATCAGGGCCATGTGAACCGATTTTCCACTCAGTTCTATATGGTCGGCCATCGTTAATAGACTGAAAACATTCAATATATATATATATACACGCTTTGCTCATTTTATGATTGTGCCAATATGTGGTTTGGCTGGCAGAATTAATACCCAGTTTAGTTATGGAAGAAGAGTCTCTCTTGCATTTGATCTTTGTTATTCAAGTTTTTTATTCTCTTTCTATAGTGTATGAACAAATGATGTTAATCTTCAGACGTGCGATGTTATGAATGTATATGTACATATATATATATATATATTCATTTTTGCCCGTTGTATTCTTTGATGATATTTGTCTGCACCTCTTGAGCAGTGGGGAATCACACAGGTTTTTGAAGTCTAGAAACGGGAACCATCCAAGGATAGAGATTAAGAGAAAGTACAGAAGAAAGCGCAGAGAAGTTATTTTTATTTTTATTTTTTAATTACAAAACCATCACCCTGAAACCTTCAGAATTGATGCTGTGTAAATATTGGTACATACATCCTTTAGAAACAAGAAATGAAGAGTCACACAAATCCAAAATCATTTGTGCTCTTAAAAAATGAATGTTATCTATATCTAGTATAATTCTTACAACAAATTGTATGCATATATGAACCATAAAAAATGTATCCTGTAATCAGGGAGTGGAAACCCCGCCGAACTTTTGTTGCACTAGTTTTTAGCTTCTTTCAATCATTTTGCTTGTATCTCAGCTTTTGCAAGGTGAATCAAAAACATGATTGCGAGAGAAGTTGCTAAAATAAGCATTAAGAAAACACTATTCCATCCAGTAGTTGAGATATATCCTGTAAGCAATGGCCCCAGGGCAGCTCCGACAGAACCAGTACCATCAATGATGGCAGTCACGGTGGCTAAAGCTCGTGAATTTCCTTTAATCGAGTCTTGAGTACCCAGATCAGCAGCAACAGCTGTGGTAATTAGCGCATACGGGCCATTCACAAAATAGCCAGAGAGAAGCATTAGGCTGATATTGAAGTACATTGAAATGCTGCCGTACATTCGGTAAATGACAAGGGCAGGGATTGAGCCTACAAGGAATATAATTGAGGTCATAGCACGGGCATCAAGATGATCTGAAATGAATCCCGCAGAAATCCCACCTAGAACTCCTCCAACATCAAATATGGTTGAAAGCATTCCAGCAGTTTTGTGTGACAATTGTTGCCCAGCAACAGCTGTACAAGCCAGAATGATTTACAATACAATGGTAAGACTGTGGGACATCTTGATTCAGATTGAAGACAATAATTCACTGTGACACACATACTTCAGCAGAACTCTAGATGCAATGAAAACAAATGTTCATTTCCATCAAGATGATAATTGATGACCCAAAGGCTAAAAATCATTAAAATACAAAAGAAACATGTCTCTTCTTAGTCTTCTACAATCATGATATAGACCTCTGTGAAATTCTAAACTTGATTTCAATCACAGAAACCACAAATGCATATGAGAAGCATGAAACATTTGAGATGATTCTAAAACATCTATTCAAGATTATATGGCAATTTTGATTGAAATTCAAACCTAGCAGCAATTCACTGTGATATATAATTCAGTAGAAGTCCAGATACAACTAAAACAAATGGTCATCACACCAACATAAACAAACCTAACAGTTAATGATCTAGAGCCAAAAAGTCATGCTACCAACAAAAGAAACATGTCTCTTTTCTAAATACAATTTCAATTACAGTAGCCAAAAATCCATATGGATAAGCATACAGCATATCAAATTTTATTCTACAACATCCGTTTAATGTTATGGGACTATTTTTATGAAATTATCCATTGTGATACATACTTCAGCAAAACTCTAGACAATTAATGCAAATGCTCATCACAAATCAAGATAAACCAAAATGATAGTTAATGATCTAAAGCCTAAAAGTCATGCTAACCACAAAAGATACATTTTTTCTTCTCTAAGCATACTACATGCCTCTGAGAAATTCTAAATATTATTATGATCGAAGTAGGCAGATTCATATGGATATGGATAAAAGCATGAAACATTTCGAAGATACTTCTAAAACATTCATTCAAAATATGATCTTTTCATCATCTACTATCATCTAAAAGCAAGGGCAAGCACGAAAGGAACACAATTCACCAAATATGTAACACAATTTGCAAAGGCATACCAGTGTGCCGGATGTAGAAGGGCAACCAGTAGAGAAAGGTATAAGCCACGAGCTTCGAGAAGAAGAGGCAGAACGCGAATGGCGCCACGCCGGGCAGTCTCCATGCCTCCACGAAGCCAATGGGCTTCGCCAGAGCCGAATCAAGCTTGGTTCCATCTTCTAGAAGCCCAACCTCCTCCCCATTCCCCAGATCCGCAGCGCCATCACTCATCTCGACCTCCATCACCGGCACCTCGAGCTCGAACCCGGCGTCCCTCGGATCCACCACCAAGAAACCTAGAACGAAGAAGCCGACCACGATGATCAGCACTCCAGGAATCACGAACGACCATCCCCATCCAAACTCGAGAACCGATGACGCCAGCACCGATCCAAGGATGTTACCGAACGATGTGTGCGAGTTCCAAACCCCCATGATTAGCCCCCTGCGTGACTTTGCGAACCAGTTACCAACCACGGAGACGACGCACGGCCACCCAATGGACTGGACCAGACCGGCGGCGATCTGGACAGCGATGAAGAAGGGCAAGCGATGGATGCCAAAGAAGAAGCCGAGGCCGAAGGCGATGGATGAGAGGCCGGAGAGGAGCATGCCAAGGGCGAGGAAGCGGCGGAGGTTGAGGCGGTCGGCGGCGTGACCGGCGAAGTACATGCCGACAGAGTAGGAGGAGAGGAAGGCGAGGTCGAGCTCACCGAGGCGGTGAGGGCCCGAAGCGCCACCGAAGGGCGGCCATCCGGGGGAGTTGGTGGATGGATCTGGGGCAAGGGCGGGCTTGACGATGCTGGGAGGCTTGCGGGAGGCATGGAAGGAGGCGTAGGCCGAGAAGGTGAGGAGTAGAACGGAGATCTGGTGGTGGAGAAGGCTTCGATTCGGAGATGGAGATGGAGATGGCGATGGAGATGGAGAAGTCTCCATCGGAGGAAGGCATGAAGCTCTCGAGTTCAAAGAGGCTTTAATTATTTTAAATTATTATGTTTTGATGATAATTTAGAATGGTTATTTTTCAAAAACAAAAACAATTTTGTACAAAGAGATTTTTTAAATTTACCACTCTTCATTAATTTTCATGATTTTTTAAATTAGTTTTTGATATTTTTAAATCAATTGTTTTTTGTTTTAATGTAAAATCTTATTTATAACGCATTTCACTGAATATTACATATGAAATTGTGAGAGTACTATCTATTTTATAATTAAAAATAAATTATACTACTGGTGAATATATAGTTTATTGGAACATATTTAAAAAATTGATTTAAATAAATTATACTTATTATTCTGGCCCCATTTATTCATGACGAAATTTACCTCCAGAAATGTCAACTAATTTCAACTTTCTACTGGTGTGCTTGTGCATATATACACACATACATGTATAACATGTTTCATGACTTACAAAAAAAAGGTTCTTTTAATCTTAAAATTATGTGAATTTGTTATACTCACACAAAGATACGAAATTTATCTAAATAAATAAATAAATAAATTTATATAATTCATGGATCAGGTCAGACAAATTTATATAATTTCAGCTATTTAATGTGTAATTTCAGATTTGTAGGGGTGTCGTTGTAAAACCTCGTAAAATTAATTTATATCAAATAATATATCGAAGTATTCCAGAAATTACTAGAATTTTCCTAAATAGAAATGAGAATGTGAGCGGCTCCCCCCAGGCCCCTTATCGTCTTCACCAATAGGTCCTCTCTAAAGTTCCCGTCTCGCCGCCCCGTTCCCCACCGACCCATCGCCATCCTCGCCGGCCGTCCGTCGCCGTTGCCTTTTAGGTACTCCTCTCTTTCATGTTTTCCCCGTGGAACTGATGCTGTTGTTGTTTTTCTTTCTATTATTTTTCGGTTCATCAAAATCTCAGTTAGGTTTCCGATTTTGGTTTCGTTTCTTGGTGATTGATTGTGGATTGCTTGAGTTTATGGTTTTTGTGGAGGTTTTTTTTTTTAGATGAAAGATCGGAACTTTATTTGGTTTTGGATTGCTGTCAGCTTTGGTTGATGAAAGTTGTGAAATTTCTGCTTTATTATCTTGCAGCTTGGCTGTTTAGGATCATTTTTGTGGTTCTTTGTAGCCCATTTAAATGTCGACCACGCAGTGTGGAGGTACATGGGTCTTTCAGCTGGGAGTTCGCCCTCAAGCAAGCCTGAGACCTTCATCTCGGCAGAGCATGGTTTGCTGTTATGCTGATAAGTTGCTGATACCCCAGTTTAGGTATGTCTCTCTTGCAACAAGGCAAATTTTTTTCTTCATTATTCAGTTCAAAACATATTGGATATTGCTGTTCAGTTATATAATCTCACAAGTTTTCTGAACTGTAAGGGACTCGGAGAAAAGAAAATTTCTTGAATTTGAAACCAGTATTGAGGGCTTGTACAGTGTAAAAATGGATTAAAGTTTAATGAAGGTTGATGACAGCATCAAGCGTTGGGGGTCAGCTTGCTTGAATACAACGTATCTTGTTCTTGTAAACATGGATTAGAGATGCCAATGTTGGCTTATTACGTTTGTATGATAGATGAGTCCCATGTAGATGTTAGAAGTAGTTTGGAAATTTTTTCACGCATGTCATGATTTTATTTTAGATATATATTAAATGCTTTTCCCGCTGGTCTTGTATAAGCCTTAGCCACCATGATACTTGGATTAAGATTGTTTCCTTCTCTTTGTCTTTCCTTCTTCCTTTTCTTTTAGGATTCCATCTTATATTCTGTTTCTTGATCAAAGCATCAGGAGAGGATTTTAGGATATCATGAGGTTTGTCTTTTCCACATTTTGGAATGAATTCCAATGTTGTGGTGGTGGTGTCGTTGTTTTTGTTCTTTTCCTAAGACGTAGTACCATTATTTTTTCATCATGGTTTCTCCACCACACTCAGACGCATTTATATTGGCAAAATAAAGGAATTGGATCATCATAGTTTGAGAGATTTGATTGTTTAATTTCTACAAATAGGAGTGTAAGATATCATTTATGGCTAAGTCACCATTTCTTGTTTTGTCAATTGTGATTGTTTTACCATTTGCGCTTTCAGCTTTTCAAGCTCAGGGAAACAGTTTTCATCCGTATCGTCAAGATTCTTTTCTCAAGTTCCGCCATCTACTCTATTCAATTCTGGACCATGTCAGACTGTTCGGCGCTTAAGAAGAGCTTTTGTTGTTAGAGCAGACAGTGTGAGTGTATTATATTCCTGATCTTCTTAATGTTGATGATTGTGTCAATAGTTGAAACTTTTTGATTGTATTATTTGCACTAATTGATCATGCAACTAAGGGCAATTATCTTCTGGAATCTCATTTTGCGGGGCTTATTTCACACAGGACTACTACTCTGTGCTTGGTGTGTCAAAAAATGCAACCAAATCTGAAATAAAAAGTGGTGAGTTTTATGATGGTTTTCTTGCTCCTTTTGCGCTATCATTTCACTTCACAATTGTTTGTTGGAAATTCATTTAATGCTTAGTATTTGTCATAAATAGATCTATTAATGTTTGTACGTGCATAGCTTATACTTTTAGAATCCGTAATATTTTATCTCATGGAGGATTGACCTTTGGGTGAAGGCTTTGTTTTTTGGTGTCTGCCTAAATGCACTATGGCATGAAAGGCTATACTGGGGTTGTAGTAACTAGCAGGATAATTACTAGTTTTGCAGCTCTTATGATCAATCTATGCTGCATGAAGATAATAAAAGTGTATCCTTTGTAACTGATTAATAGATTCTTTGACATTTTTAGGTGTATGAATGTGCATGTGCCCATCTAATCTTGTATTGAAGTCTCAACCTATTCTGCTATATTGTCTATATTCATACTTAAGTCTTTAACTTTTAATAAAGCGGCAACCTTTTAGATGTGAGGTCCTTTTCCATAAGAGGAACTGCATTAGTAAGTTTATGTGGCATTTAATCTTGTCTATTCCACATGGAATATGCTAGGAGGTTCTTGAAGCACCAGTGGTAAAGAAACTAGAAGAGAGAAATACTTTTGTCATGTGTTGCCTTCTTTCAATGTCTTTTGTAGAGTTCTTTCAATTCTCTTTTTAACTGATGTTATGGACCTTGTTGTTGTAAGCTATAATGATAAAAGAAGGTAGTCTTTCCTATTGCTGAATGGTTCTTAGTGTTGGATATTGATGTGCATACACTTATTTTTTTTCCAGCTTATCGGAAGCTTGCTAGGAGTTATCATCCAGACGTAAACAAGTAAGCCCAATTTTCTGCTTAAATATGTCATTATTATCTTTCCAATCAGTTTTATTATTTTTGTAACTGCATAAATTCTACTTCCTATATAGATTTCTTTGAAATCCTTTTAGTTAATATGCAAATTGTTATTCTGGGTAGATGGTTTGAAGTGGCATTGACAGTTCACATAGCCTTGTTGACAGACCTAGACAGATGCCTAAATGGCACACTGCATGTTCAGATGTTTTCTCATTTCTCTGAACTATTGGAAATTTCATCTCCCAAAAGTGCAACAGGATACCATTCCCTGTTAGTTGCTTTATAATCCAAGAAAATGCAAAATGGACTTGGGAAAATTGATCTCCCCAGAAGAAAACATTTAGAATGTAGTGACCGTAGCTGAATTATATATTTTTCTCTCTTTTTAAAGCGCTAGTAGGACTAGGTATGCTTCTACCCTGCAGGGTTTAGTTGTTGTGGTAGTGCTTGGCACAAAGTCATTGTTTTGAAGCTTGAATTTGAGATTCTTGATATTTTTCCTACTTCAGGGAACCTAGTGCAGAACAAAAGTTCAAGGATATCAGTAATGCCTATGAGGTCAGCCCCGGTCCTGTGGGTTGCTTTCATCAGTGATGCCTCTCTTCATATTTCTCTTTGTTTAATAATCACAAAACATTGATATGTAGGTTTTATCTGATGATGAGAAGAGATCTATATATGATAAGTATGGAGAGGCTGGTCTCAAAGGTGCTGGTATGGGAATGGGGGTGAGCTCTAAGCAAGACCTTTGCGTTCGATTAGTTTAATCTAAAGAACACTTCATAAACTACCATCTAACTTAACCATTGTTGTTACAGGATTTTAGCAACCCCTTTGATCTGTTCGAATCCTTATTTGAAGGAATGGGAGGAATGGGTGGGATGGGCGGAATGGGTGGTAGCAGAGCTGCTCGTAACCGACCAATTCAGGGTGATGATGAGAGTTACAATCTTGTCTTGAATTTCAAAGAGGCAGTCTTTGGTGTTGAGAAAGAGATCGAGATAACTCGACTAGAGAGTTGTGCAACCTGTGATGGCTCTGGGGCCAAACCTGGTACCAAGCCAACCAAATGCAGCACGTGTGGAGGTCAAGGTCAGGTTGTCTCATCTGCAAGGACCCCACTGGGTGTTTTCCAACAGGTTATGACTTGCTCTACTTGCAATGGAACCGGGGAATCCTTCACACCGTGTGGTACTTGTGGAGGTGATGGGCGTGTTCGGAGGACAAAGAGGATAAGTCTGAAAGTGCCTCCAGGTGTGGATTCTGGTAGCAGGCTGCGTGTTCGATCAGAAGGTAATGCTGGAAGAAGAGGTGGCCCGCCGGGAGATCTTTATGTCTTCATTGAAGTCCTTTCTGACCCAGTGCTCAAGAGGGACGGCACAAGCATCCTCTACACCTGCAAGGTCTTATACATCGACGCAATCTTGGGAACTACTGTTAAAGTTCCTACAGTGGACGGGATGGTTGACCTGAAAATTCCAGCGGGAACCCAACCTAGCACTACTCTGGTGATGTCGAAGAAAGGAGTACCGTTTCTTGGCAAGCCAAACACAAGGGGAGATCAATTAGTTCGTGTGCAGGTGGAGATACCTAAGCGGTTGAGCAGCGAAGAGAAGAAGCTCATCGAAGAACTTGCAAACCTAAACAAGACCAAGACTGCAAACACTAGGAGATAGTCAAAGAGTTTCCTGCCATGTGCCTGATATATAACTCAATTCTTTTCTTCTGTGACTGTTCGTTGGAATATAATTTGGATGAAGAACACAAGTTATTATAGACTAGGTATTTGAGAGAGCATAGGTAATTCTTAGGGTTGTATTATCCAAGAGTGTCGAATTAGTAGGAGCATCGGCGAATCTTATGCTTTTCAAATATTTATCTTGATATCGGGGAAACCAGAAAGGCGCAGATATTGATTAATGGTTGGATTTTTGGCCAATTATGTTGAATCATGTAGGATGTTATTGTTTGTCTGTTATCAAAAATTTTGCTGCTTGTGATTTTACATTACATCTCTCAGAAGGTAGAATGTTTGTTTTTTTCTTTCTTGAAAAATAATTTTTTTATTTTTTCTTTTTACCAAAATGTCTTTTATCATTTGGTTTTATCTTCAGCATGGAGATACACCATCAAATTTCATTTCTAAAATCACGCAAATAAAATCTATCACGTTAATTGCTTTGTTGAGCCAGATAACCTGAGTTAGTATACATGAGTGCTGTTCCTTTTTTTTTTTTTCTTCTGGCTGGTGTAAAATCACTAAAAATCAAATCTCATAAAACTTGAAATGGATCTTCCAGAGTCACTGAATACCCTGAACCCCTGACTCGAAACAGGCATTAAATGACATTATGTAAAAAAAAGAATTAGATCTTTAAACTCAAAGGAAAGGACAACACCATCCTTACGGTATATAAATCATTTGATGTAGTGTTACAAATAAAAACACTGAAACAAAGATAGACCAGTATAACCGAAAGAGGATTTGCTTCATCTATGGCAGTGTTATGCTGCTACAAATTCAATCTTAATTGAGTTAATGCTAAATTTAACACAGGACATATGAACCTCGAGCCACTGGAAGTAATACACAGCCCAATGCATTTTATTAACTTTATACCAAATCCTGTCGAAAAAAATTGTTCCTCAGCTCCCAGTCCTGCACATCCATTCTTTGCCTGTGTCTAGTGATGGGAAATGATCTCAAGAGAAATTCCGAGGATCTACCATTAAGACTTTGAACCACTTGCATAGGCATCCCAGTCAGGGATGTTCGCTGTTGCTTCATTCACCATCTTGACAAGAGTCGCCTGTGCATTCATTCAACAATCATGAAAAACAAAATCAATGAGACACACAGGAGCTGCTAGGAACAATTGCCTTGACCATCATATTAAGATACATCTATACATAGTTTCTAGGACACTACAACACATGCAATTGTGGCATTGTGCTATCATCTGAACTGTGAAAGCTAATTAACTCATCCTAGACAAATGTGAAACTAAACAAATATTTAAATTAGAAAGACATAATTTCTCCAGAACATGTCAATGATTGATGGAGCAAACATCGAAGAGTAGTACATCAAGTGGTCCATAGACATACATCAAAGGAACAAGATAAGTTGAGCTGAACATATGTAGGCATGGTATAAGAGAAACAGAAACACAGAGCAACCAAAACAAAAGATTGAAAAGCAGAACCATGCTAGAATTATATGAACAATGAAACATACCACACTCTGTGCGGCTCCCTTAGGTGGTAATGCAAGATTTCTAGGAGGTGGATGAAGATCATAGGATCTTTTGTCAAATCTCCATTCTCCAATTTTCCCGTAAGTCAAATGGCCCTGGAAATTATGGCATGAGATGAATTGTTAAAGAACAAGAGGGCCAGCTTTGGTCATGAAGGAAACAAAAAAGTATGTTAGCATAAAGCCTCAATAATGTTCAAAATACCTCCAGATCATAGTCACATCCATAGGTGAAATGAATGATATACTTGTCTCCAACCTCCACATCAAAAGGAGGCTTGAACAATTTAAACATCAAAAATATTAGTTAGCCTTCAAAGAATGATACATAAGTGCGAGATTGTTGAACGTTACATACCTGTATCATGAAATCCTTGTGCAAGATGTTTCCAACCCCATGCAACGCAGAGGCAACAGCATATGCATACCTGCATATTAAAAAAGAGAAATCAGTAACCAAATATTCAAAATCAGCAATCTTTTCCAAGCTGTAAAGTGTACAGCTACTCAAATAAGTAATTTAATTAAGGTAAATGAAAAGAAAATAAATGAAAACGACAAATACATCTCGAGAACCCAGCCAAATGCTTTATCTGTATCAGGATCCTTCTTCATTGCCAAAGATATGTTCATCCATGTAGGAGCAATCTTAGCCAAAGAAGCCTAAAAACAGATGAAGATGTATAAAGTGTTGAATACCAGAAACACAGCAACTAGGTACCTGAGGTATTAATGTATTTACCTTCTCAATGATAACTGGAGAATTCCCTATAGGATCAATATCAGTGATTTTCCCCTTGTCTTCAGGAAAGTATTTTCGGAGAACGGACTGATACTTATTGGGTTCAATGTAGAAAAAAGGAAATGCAGCTGCAAGGTCTTGCTTAGCTAAGTTTGGTATTGGCTTAACAATAATGTGATCAGGTTCAGACATGAAGATATATCTGCCAGAAAAGAAACATGTATAAAAAAAAGTAAATTGAATAAAAGTTAGATCATAAATCTCAACTAAAAAATATTGTATTCTCCTCACTCTTCTTCAATATTTGCCTTCTGCAGCCACTGAACAAACGCCCAAGGCCTATTGAGAACGATATAACCCTGAAATAATCAAGATTTCTCAGCATGCATGTAATGTGTATAATATATAAAAATATCAGAAAAAATAATTCATTTCTAAATCAAATAAGAAGTTATTTTTCTGAAGATCGTAACAAACTCACTAATTTAAAGACTCAAACTTTATTTTTGTGGTCCTACAATCAGCAAAAAAAGAAGCAAGGAACTTGGTTGTAAATTAAACATTAATAAAAATGGACGACATGCCAAAAAAATAGGGGAACTAGCACATTTAAACTTATTTTATAATACCGAAACAACTAGCAACAACTATCATCTTGGTATCCACAATGAATATAAGGAAGAAACTTCAGAGTGCATTTATTTACCCTTTTATCTTTTGTTTGGAAATGATAGTATGTTTTAAGCATAAAAGCTACATCTAAAATTGAAAAATAAAAGTTAAGAGATGGAAAAGTAGATCAATCAGGACGACAAAAAGTATAACAATAACAGACAAGTCGTACATAACAAAATGAACATTCAACAGATGGATCATCATTTTACATAAACAATGATCAATGAGCATGGATGAGTATTAGACTATTCATCGAAGTAAATCAAACTGGCAGCAATCTAGCACACACTCCAGCTTAGTTGTGTGCCTACCATGGAGGCAGACTATCAATAGAATAATTAAAGTGAAAATATCCAAAAGTTCAATTTTTGCTTTTAATGAATATCATACAAATAAATATCTTTGAGGCAAAATAGTTGCGCAAAAGTATGCACCCACAATCATTATCCACAATTAATTGCACAAAGATCCTAACTTTACTCGGAATTCTAACCAGATTTCTCAAAGCAAACCAAAAGGAAGCAAAGGAGTCAAAGGTGGAGCAAGTGCCTGATCAGTGCCAGCGGGAAGGGGATCAGCGACGAATGTGGGGATCTCGTCCATGAACCGATCGGGGTGGCCGGAATGCAAGATCCGAGTGAAGCCACCCATGTCGGAGTAGGGCCCACCAGCAGCGCGAGCCTTCTTGAACCAGTAGTACATGACCCTGCACTGCCAGG
Organism: Dioscorea dumetorum; assembly: GCA_902712375.1. Taxonomy (NCBI): domain Eukaryota; kingdom Viridiplantae; phylum Streptophyta; class Magnoliopsida; order Dioscoreales; family Dioscoreaceae; genus Dioscorea; species Dioscorea dumetorum. The sequence continues at coordinate 2,807,900 of CACTHL010000592.1, read as the reverse complement.
TGTTGTAGACGGAGTCGGAGGCGGTGACGGCGGTGTGGAAGAGACGGCGAGGTTTTGGGTGGTCAATTGGCATCTGGATGACGGGATCACGGGGGAAAGAGGAGGAAGTGGAGCTGAGGATAGGGTTTAGAGGGGCGTGGGAGGAGATAATGATGTTGTAGGTGATGAGCGCCACCGAGATGGAGACCAGCAACGGAGCACACCACGCTCCATACGCCATTCCCTTCTTCTTCCTCTTCTTCAACTTCACGATCTCTCTTCGTTTCACAGAGAAACAGAGAGAGAGAGAGAGAGAGAGCTCGGTCTTCTCCGAGCTTTCTCTTTGGATGTATTTATATATATAATATACAGAATATATTTATATATATATATACACGCAAGTGGTAAAATTTTCAAATGATTTATTCCAATATTCATTTACATTTCTGAATTCTTAAAATAATGATTAATATGGTTGCTAGATTTTCTTTTTCCTTATTTTCTTATAACATTATATTTTATAAACTATTTTTTAAAAAAATAAAAAAAATTTAGTGTCGTTTAGATGTCACTCAGTTGAATTTTATCAACATCAATAGACCACGTTGTTATTTACTGTTAACTCAGTTTTTCCATCAATTTGTAAGGATAATTTGATATAGAGAGATAGATGTTTTTTTTTTCTATGATAAATTAATTTTATTCTGATGAATTTTTGTTAGGTTTTATAATTATCATTTCACCTTGTTGCGTAACTAATTCTTACTCATTCCCAACTAACTTGTGATATATGGCTTTTAGTTTTATTTTAATTCAAAAATTATAAATTTTGAGAAATTTTGGGGGGCTCAGTATGCTTTCAATTCTTTTTTGATATTAAATTCTTGTAACTATTTTGGTTTTCGCTTAAAAGTTAAGCCAATTTCTTGTAAAAATATTGCCTAATCCTTATCTCGATCATACAGAAGAAACAAAGGGAAAATTTGTTTTTCTAAATAAATTCTTGTTAAGTGAAGTATATATTCTAAATATGTTATTATGAAAACAACTACTTGAGAGACCAGTGATTGATGTGCAGAACATATAAAGTATGTTATTAGGCTTTGACTTTTTTTTATTTCTTTTCTTAATTTTTAGTTGTTACTGTTATGTGAAATTAATTATTAATGGCAAATGTTGTGTTTTGATTTTAAAAAAACCAACTTTTGTTCCTGAATTAAGTTAAATTTAAGAAATTTCCAAAATTTGAGAGAACCGAATCAATGATCCAATTAATGCAATCAAGTTTCCTATTTCCTTTTTTTTCATGGATATTAATCTTTAATCAAGAACTAAAGTTGAGCTTTCTACATAGGAGTCCATATCTCATAGCTTTACAGCTACAACCCTGGGAAGGCACTAAAGTTGAACTTAAGTTAAATTACAATGTTTGCAGGGGTATATATTTAAAAACAAAAGGAAATTACAATAATAACATTGTTAAATTCACATCCCCAAAAAAAAAAAAAAAAAAACACTGTGGAGACTCATTCAACTCTCTTGACAAAAATATATCATGAACATGGATCTCTTCATGGAAAACCAATTTGCCATCTTAAAGTTCGCCAAATTAATTTATCAGTCCCATAGTAACCATCCCGCTAATCTTTAGATAATCTCAAGAGTTCTGAGAAAACAATTTGAGTATTCAACTCAGCAGATATATTTGGCACAGTAATTACAATTTGTATGTTGGTTTTCCTGGACCTTTCTTTTGATTTATCAGCAAATTCAGATCCTTCAGTCTTGAGCTGCACCAGAGATTCCATTTTCCCAGTTCAATCTGCAGTGCAAGTAGATCAACCCAAAAATTAATTATAAAAGATAAGAAAATCAGAAAGTCTCTATTTTTGGCACAACAACCTTCCTACCTAACTAATCAAGCACATGACCATACAATTATGTGTTTAACTTAGAAGATATGTAAAGTCTTTTGCGTTTAGACAAGTTCATTCATTTCCTTCAAATTAAAAGTTTCAATTAATTCATCTTAAGCAAGAGTGGATAACCAAAGTGAAGTAGCAAGCATTTAATTCTATATACCCAACTAAGAACCGAAAAATTCAAAACTCATTAAGAAAAAATATCTCGCAAAATGCTAACGGTATCCGCTCTATGAACTTCAGGAATAAAACCAACATAAATCATGATTTATTTTTTATCAGATATAGCTCTCTTTTGCCCATCAAGGCAGATGGCATTTAATAGTTTCTACTAGATCTACTTACAAGAGTGCCAACCTCAATTTTGAGTACTTTGACAAAGAGCTTGCAAGTCACCGGTGCAACCATTAATGAGAAGATGTCTGTCTGAATTGTTGAATGTACTTTCCAGAGGAACCAAATTGCATCTGAAGAATCCATGTAATGTGATTGAGCTTAGTTGTGTCAGATGCTTCAAATAAATATGTCAAACTACTGTTGAATTCAATATGAGTAGCATCAACCAAAACTAAGGCACTAAAGATCACCAGAACTTTAGGTAATATCCTAGTATACAATCTAATCCACTTGATAGGGAACATAAATCATATAAGTTTCTGAAAAAGAAAATCAGTATTCAAGATGAATCACAGAACTCAAACTTTACCAAACAAATTTCAAATGCTAAATTATATAAATCAAGTTCAAGAGCTCTTACAGAACATCAAGGACAGTAGTTTAACCTGTATTTTTTGCGCTCATCCTGCTCTGGTTCTTGACAACGGAGAAGATCCTAAAGGAATTCAACATTGATAGTAGAAGGGAGAAAGAAGATGGGTCCATTCATTTGCATCAGATTTCATCAATTAAGCAAAGCCCACCACTAAGTGAAAAAAGCATGTGTAAAACCCATTTGCTTGCTTTTACAACTGTACACTTCTCTTGCTGTGGAAACATTCTCAGAACCATCAGTTACTACCTTAATGCACCATTCACATTCTGATCCATCTCAACAATTACAATTCCTATGCATCTCAACAAAACACTAGAAATCTGATGTTGACAAGGACACTGTTCACAATTATCAGATGTATAATAAATTTCACCACTATATTACAATAAATCAGTGGGAAACCCATTACCATGGCTAAGCTATTAAAAACCAAAGGTTATAGTGAGCATCAAGCAAAAAGACGGGTCTATCCTTTCATTCTCCACTAGAACGCATTGCTACACAAGAAGAATTAAAGTTAGATGATGCTCAATCCTCTTCCAGCATGCAAGCACAATGTTCTTGGCACAATCTCAAGTGCTAAGTGCTTGTTCAACAGCATTTCTAACATGTGGAAACCGATCAACCCATCCAGAGTATTCTGCAAGGAACAAAATAAATGAGCTAAGCCCTTGGTGATCCTAAAAATGCCCTAAATTTCTTGTAAAGCAACCCAATCCTCTTTGAACTAGAAGGCGCAAAAGGTTATGCCCCTCGAGTTGGACAACAAATCAAGTGATGTAATGAAATAAATAAAAGAGGAATTACAAACCATCCCGAATAATCTGATGAAGATCTAATTGACCAATTGTTGGAATGGTAAGTTCTTCCTGTGATGTGGGCGGGATAGAAGGGTTAGATCATGAACATTCAATGGATAACAAATAAGAAAGATACTAAATATGCGAGAAAATAACCTGCTTTAAACTTCTGGCAATTAGCTGAGCTAAACTTTCTAGAATGTTGGAGTCAAAATCAGAACACCTCAAAAGAAATCCCTCTGAAGTCGAGTTAAATGCTAAAGCACAGATGCCAGCGGCCATCATCACAATGGATGGATCATTACAACCCTCTGCCAATATCGAAGGAGACCGAAAAATCCAAATATAAGCATGTCATGCTTCTAATTCAACAAAATAATCCACATATAGAAATTAATAAGCGATGCATTACCGAACCAACAGACATCATAAAAAAATGTGGTGGGAAAAGAATCAATTTCAAGTGGTTGCAAAAGGAATAATCTATCTAACATACCCAATTTACACTACTCCAACTGATAAGATGACCACTGTCCCTTACATGGATAAACAATTTTCTTATTCTATTACTTGATAAATTGGTCTACGTTACTTACACATCGGAGATTAATGATTATATGCATGTGAAAGATGAACTCAGATGCAATCAGCGACACTTAAATCCTAATGTTATCCACCCATGATGTTCATTATATGAAAAATTGAATTACCATTAGAATCAGAATAAATTCTCAGGGCAATGGTAAGGAAAATATCTAAAAGCCTTAATTTGATGTAATTGAAATTTATACTTTCCCTTCTGCTCAAATCCTACCTATAATTTATTAAAACACATTGGTGGCTCATTGAAAAAAGTGATAGAAACAATTTACCTACCAGAAGACATGCGCATGAAAAGGCATCCAACATTCGTCCAGGAGTAGAATCAAAATTATATATATATATATATATAATTTGAGCAAAAACTAAAATGGCAGAAATGGTTACAACTAAAAAGTCCATTTTAAATGTCAAATTGAACATTTGAGACTACCAATACTCATACTTCTATGCAAAAGCCCAAATTAATAGTGTGACTACTACAAAACAAGATTTGCTTTTTTTGTCACAGAATGCACAAAACCTATGTCAGTTTATGCTTAGTTATCATAGTAAGATCCATACTTCTGCGAAACTGCACACAAAAGCAATTTATTCTTGAAAATTCTATATTATGATTCAACAATAATGAACAGAACCCAGGAAAGACAAAATCTCGAAAATACCAGTCCACAGGGCCAATGCTTGCAGCAGATGGACAAGTTGAGATCCCCCAAGCTTAATCAAAAGTTCTTTTCTCTGAATTAAGATTTGAAAACAAGTTCAACACAAAACCACAAAAGAAGACTAACGTAACGTTGAGGACATTGGCAATTGTCACAAATGTCTAGCATTTTCATAATTCTTTCGTGCCATTGATGAGAACACTGAATTGAGGCAATATCATTTCAACAATCACTTACCTTTATCAACAAGTTAATGATTGTCTCACATGCCAAAAATGCTAAATCTGTATCCCCAACAGAAGCCCCATGTTGCAAAATCATTTTCACAAAGCATTCTATTACCTGTTAAGATTTCAAAATTTTGAAAAGGTTTTCATTAAAAAATTTACAACCTAAGATATTATTATGCAATTAAATCTGACAATTTTTTCTTACTAAAGCATAACATATTGGAACTACAACTCAAATTCATCCATATGTATCATATAAATAGATGTGTTGCACTTTACAATATACAGAGCATGCATGTGTCATACTTTGCCTTGGTGACGACTATTTCATTTCATTTCCCCTAGCTTGACTCCTATACACTATCAAAGAAAACCCTTAATGTCATGGCCTCCATGTCAGCACCTCACCAACAACTCGCAAACTTATTCATGTTGTGCTTTCTTTGATTTGTATACAGAACAAATAATAATAATAATAATGATGATGATGATGATGATACTGATAATAGTAACAATTAATGAATGGATAAATAAATAATGCAACAAAAATAATCATTGATTTTATATGCTAAATGTTACTGTAGATTTAGTTCAGTTTTCCTGGTCCACCAGTTTGATTGCACAGTGTTAAATACGTACTTTGAATGTTAATAATCAAGGACCATTCACAGCCCTCAGGGACAGTAACATTCTAGATGCTCCTTACAAAAGAAAAAAGAGTAAAGACATCAAGAATTGAGGCAACAGAAAATGCAACAAGCTACTGAAGTTTTGATGATCAAAAAGTTGGCCAAAACAGCATATATATGCTATTAAACAAGCTAAATTGAAGTGCTATAATACTAAAAGAAAAAACAAAATGAAGAGATGGTGAAGAGAATTAACTTCAAATTGGAACATCACGCAATCAGAACACAACAATATATGAAATATAATATGAAGCAATGCTAACGACATAAATTTACTTTAAAATTGAAACCCAATGAGAAGAAACTCACTGTTGTATGTCCTCCAAATGAAGCCAGTACCTTGCAACCATCAATCTCCATGCTTATTTGGCATAACATTGGGAGTAAGAAGCATATTGAGTGGAATGGACTGTATGTTTTAATGTAAAAGAAAAAAAAATCAAGTGTTAAATTTTATTTTCAAGATCAACATAATAAACAATTGTCAGTTCAACTTCTCAGACCTTGATTCACCTTCACCTTCACCTTCAATTAAAAACATAAATTCTAGAAGACCTTCAGCCTTCTCCTTGCATGCCAAGGGCGTTTCTGCAAGATAACTGTAGTGGATACCGGTAAAAGTTCAATTTTTTTATCTTTTAAGAACACAAGCTACAATATAAAATAAAATAAAGCAGATAAATTCATCAAACAGCAAGTTCAACAAACTTAAAGTTGGGTGTTTGATCTAAATTTTCATATAATTCAGTAAAAAAGTATATGACAAAAAAGCATATAACACACAACCAAATTACAAGATAGAATGATTAACAGCTTAAAGGACAAATGGATACTTAGCATATTAATTGTAGATTCAAGCCCAAACAACAGTAAGTTATTTTCAACAAATAGAATTGTTGAATCAAGTGGACACCAATACCTTTTGGTAATGACATATTGCCATGATCGCCTTTTGGAATTGGACATATTGCCATGATTGTTAAAAGCTTTTATAATAAAATGTATTCCACACACACACGCGCATGCCTTTATAAAGTCATTACTACAGCTATTGAATAATTTATATTGTTTTATGTGTTAACAACCACATGCACAGGACATGGCTGTCATACATAAGGAGATTAGTCCCCAAATCAACGATAGTGATGGGTTCTGAATTAGAAAGAAGCATATACCTGAAGCAAGCCAAGAAGGTTTATAGGCTACAACTAATTATCATGATGACCACAATCTAAAAATATGTCCAAGATATTCACTAATGATTAGATAACCAATTCATTTCCATATATGGATAACTTCGTCACATATAAATAAATGAATTGTATGAGAAATTGGGTATCATGACAACAGAAACACATTAATAACCACAATCTGAAAATAATTCCAAGATATTCACTAATTATAGGAATACTAACTTCATTTCCTTATATGCATACCATAGTTACATATAAACAAATGAATGCATGAGACATAGGTATCATGGCGACACATTCCTTAGCTTAGACAAGTTTGTACTTAATTTAGCCCTTAAAACCCACCCTCCTCAACCTCTCTGAAGTAGAAATATTTAGTTTCTTACAAATAAGAGTTCTAGAACAGTTTGAAATTTGCCAACAAAATGGATTTGATTTGACATTCAGCTCAACTTTATTAAACAAGAACCTTATTTGCTGCTCTTCACACATCACAACTTGTAAATATATTGATATAAAAAATGAAAAAGCACAAACCAAAGATAAATGATTGAATTGAATAAATACAATGAAAAGCATTCACATACCTTCCAACTAATCGTACTGAAGCTAAAAGATCATCCCCTCTTCGCTGTCCATGATCCTACAAATAAAACTTACTGAAGTTATTCCTGTAATACCACCAGAGTTTACTATTATTACCTTTACTTACCTTAGAATCTTGCAGAAAATCCAGCACTAGATTAATTGTCTCATTTAGTCCATTGATAGCCTTTGTTATAGTGCTTTCCTTGATTGGAAATCCTGCAGAAAATTCAATAGAGCCAACTATGATGAAAACTTCAGAAGAAACCTAATGGTGACTAATTAACTCTAGACTAACAAATATGCTTAATTAAAGGGAAAAGGATCATGATTTGAGGAAAACAAATGGTGGTTAATTTCTATGCTCAATTACTTCTCCCAGTCGTTTAGCAGAACACTTGACGAGTGAGCTCTACTTCATTGATTATATAGATTAAGCTTGATTATCACGAGCATTGATGCTAGATAAAAAGCAACAACAGATTCACCGCACAAAATATATATATATAGAAGCAACTTCTTCTAAGTTTGGTATTAATCTATTCTTTTGTCCTAAGTCAAGTTGCATAGAAATTTACCACCAAATTTGACAGTTAAAACCATTCGGCAGACATCAATAATAACGATGAAGATGAATGAGCCCAAACAGAGCACACAAGTAGGTATCAAATTGAGTAACAAAGGATAAGGTAAAATCTCTGATTAAGCAGATAAAAAATGCTACGAAATGGCCAAAAAAGTTAAAAGCATACCTTCTGGGTCAGAGTCAGAAACATTTGAGATTAGTTTGATTATCTTCTCTATTAGTGAATATGATATCGCAAGATTTTGCTGCTTCAGACTCATAGCTTCTGCATTGGCTGGAGAACTATTTGAAGCCTCATATTTTAAGTATGCAAGCTCATTAAGTATAACAGCAACTTCAACCCTTGCAGATTCAAGTACAAGTAGTAGATTTCTGCAAATAAATCATGGACATATTCAAACATACAGAACAATTGGGTTGGATCGAGAAACCATGAAAAATGTTGTTCTTACTTGTCAACTGGTAGAGTGTCATGACCATCATGCAATTTGCTCTGCTCAAGAAGCCAATGTTCACCAATTACAGACATCACGGACTCTGCTAGAAGAAGAGCCTGAAGCTTTTCAGCAGACACTGCAAAGTAGAAGTGGAAATTCATTGCAGGTGACCACATTATGTACTCTCATTGTAGATCAGTTTTAGCATTTGCACAAATACAGTAATAATGGCCAATGTCTGAGTTGTAATTGTTTTTTACTTCAAATTCTAAAGTAGGGCTGCGAAAAAAGCAAGCAGCTCAAAAACTGCTGAAATATTGACCAAATTAAGCTTAAGTCCTGCTCAAGCTGATTTGGAGTATACTAAGTGAGCTAGAAATTAGTTTCAGGAAAAGCTAAGCATGGGTTGGCACATTCAGTTTGGCTTGATATAACATTGTATATTATTTATTATACATTTACATGACAGGCACTCTTTTCTTAAAGAAAAAAATACATATGACTTGCAAAAATAATAGATCAAAAGTGAAAAAGTAGCATGGTGGTAAGGTCATGGTTAGTTCCCACTTAATCTTAGCAGCGATCCAGGCCTAATTATACAGAGAAACATACGATATGGCCTCAAATAATACCCAAGGGCCAAGCACATCATAGGTAGGCTCATTCTATTGGCCCACACAAAATGTCTGGCAAACTTGAAGAGCCTGCCCATGGTCAGATTTGGAGAAGCCAAGCTCAAGCGAGCCTGTTTAGGCTTGAGCCATGCTCGCTGGCTTTCTCAAGCTCAACTCTACACCCTGTTTCTTGTTTTATATTTTCTTATTGGCCCCCATAAGTACACACTACTACTGCCATGGCCTTCATGAACAACTATTTTGAAATTTTTAAACACAATGGCATTAATTTAATTGTTATGCTTTATGCTTCACTTAAAACTTAGCTCGTTTTAACAAGGTAATCGAGATTAATAAAGACAAAACAAGACCAACAGGCACATAAATTAGACAGCAACATAGATACCTAAAATATTTAAGTTTCATAAATGTCTGATCCATCAGGACATAAACTGATAAAGTTCTACAATGTTGATGAGATGTGCCAGTTTGTACCAAGAAGAAATTAGATAAGCACCCCCAATTTACTTATTCTGTAAATCAACTTCCAATACAGTGGTCTGAAGAGATTATCAGAACTCATGGAAACTACAGGTAGAATTTGAATGTATCATCTAAATGATATCCTACCAAACAGGAATTATGCTATGAAACCGAAATAAAAATATAGAAGATATTCATTCTGCTTTGACTCTCGAACCTGCCTCCCTTTCTATGCAATATATGGGAGGGAATGCCTTTATTTCCTATGTGATGCTTCTAACAGTTAAAGCAATTTTCTTTTACTTACTAAAGGTAGTAAATTTAATAAGTAGAAAAGATTTAGTTAAAAAAAAAATTGAAGAAAAATGCAATGTCCCATACCAACACGATTTTGTAGAATTTCCACTATGCCAACACGAATATAAGCAGACCAACCTGGCATTGAAACTAGAGCACCATGCAGAAGCTGAAATTCACAATAATGAGAATCAATTGCCAACTTCTTTTCAAGACAGAGACTGTATGGCACGCTAAATAAGCCACAGACCCATATGAGGGAAAAAAAGATACAATTCTAAACTAAAGTCCATTTAATATACATACATATATATGCAGTAAAGAAAATAGAAGCACCACAGAAAATATAGAGATGCTATGACAACATCTTACACAAGCACTCAACCATTGGTTCCTATGATTATGTTCAGTGACAGAAAATTCTGGCATGACTACGTATTGTGTCTTGCAATCCCAACAATTATTCCAAAGAAGAATAAAGTGGGCCACAATTCTCCCTCAGATTTGTAAACGAAAAGCATAACAATAACTACGTAAGGCCTTTGGGATAGAACATCAGTACAAAAAGCCAGATACACTAAATGAGTTACACACAAGTACATGAAGTTCTAGAAGGGGAAGATGAATGACTACTAAACAATCACTAAAAACAAATCAAAGCAGAAATGCTCATGAGATTTGTTCTGCTATTGAAATTGCTTCTTTACCTTAAGAATAATAACTTTTACATATAGACAAGTAGTTACACTCAAATCACAATTAATATATTAAAAAGAGAGCAAGAAAAAGGGAAAGAGAGGAAGAGAAGAGGGGGACAGGGGGTGCACTTGGTTGCATTTATCCCCAAATGACGTTGTCAGACATCCACACTTTTGACATTTTTTTTTTGAGGTTTGACTCGATTAAAAATATTTAAAACAAGTAAATTTGAATCAAAATTTTATTAATCTAATTAATGACTAATATCAACTAATGATTGATTACTTGTTAACAGTAACCTATGATATTATAGTTAATACTGTCACTAAAAAGGGTCTCCTTTTATGTTTTCCCCACTTTATTTTGGTTAGTTGCTCATTCCAAAATAACTTGGAATAAATTGGATTATCCCAAGTTATTCCATGTTATCCCCTACTAAAAATGGTCTTAAGGTTTATCAACATGCCCATCCACATAGGTATCCTTAATAACAAGGAATATTAGGAGAAAATAATCATAAGAAATGGAAGAAGAAAAAAAAAATCCAAGCATCATAAGTTATAAATGAATTACATACAGTGTTCTTTGAGGAAAAAAGGAAGGTCAGCAAGTGCAATGCATCAAACTTAAGGGCATTGTGCAGCACACCAAATTGTCTAGCTATAGAAACAACCTGCGTACAAATACTAATCATCAACGAGCAGCTTGCACACATAGAAAACTAACCAAATTCACAGTAGTAAATCATAAAATGCTAAAGCAAATCAGCACATACCAAGGATGACAACCCCAAAATGCATTCAGAATCCAATAATCCAACAGAGAGTTTATTCAACACTATTTGCAACAACTTCATCACAAGCTCCAGTGCTCGAGATCCTTCAGACAAAACAAAAAAGAATCATGAATCAACGCATCAAATTGATGAATGTTAGAATGGAAAAAAAAACAACAACAACAATCTGCTCCAAGTTGCCTGCTAAGAAAGGAAGAGAGACGGCATCAGATGTCAGCCTTACGGACCTAATGTCAAATGAGACCAAACAAACCTAATTTGAGATCTTGAAACAAACATATAGAAATATGCATAAGATAATTTAAAACCATATAGAAGACAAGAACCAAGGGACAAAAACATGACTAAATAAATCCTGCTTTGTCGGTACAAATATGGTTAATTGAGTTTGCTGAAGTTAGGAAAAGTTGTCCAACAAAATAAAAAAGAAAAAAGAAAATGGAAAGGTTCTGATCTAAACCATCATACCCATGGTGACCTTTAAAATCACTTTCCCTGTTACCTCCTCTTGTATATATGTTGAAATCAGAAGTAGAAATAAAAATAAATAAATAAATAAATAGGGCCAGTATATACCATCATTCAAAACTGCTACATGTGGAGCAAGCATTTCCAAAACTCCAGGTTCGTAAAATATTATAACACCATTCTCAGAAGCTGCAGCGACTAATAACAGAAATTCATAGCATTCTTCAAGAATCAAATGATCCTGTCTGCAAGTGCAGTTCATGAGAAAACAAAAACAATAGCATAATCAGATAAACAAAACAAATAAACAAGATCCAGACAAAGCAAGTTAGGAGCCAAGAAGTAACTGTAAAAACAAACTAGTTCATATCTCTTCTGTTATTATAGCATTGACCTTTACCACATTTGGATGAAAGCATGATCCTCGCAGTCTGATTTTACATACATAAATAAATACATTGACCATATAGCATGCATCGGTAATGAGATGCTCCAAGATCATATATTTTCTTAGAAAACCAACAACTTCTCTGCTAAAATGAAGGAACCAACAAACTTACGACTTCGATATAATCTCTACAACAACGGGAACTTTAGATACCATCTCCTTCGAAGAAGCAATCTCTGGAACACGACAAAACGCAGCAAGAACTGTGACAGCGAGCTTCAAATAAGCCTCTCGGTCTTCCACAACCTTCGCCCCGGCATCACCCTTCCCCATTCCTTCACACAAGCCCCAAGAAATTCAAACCTTTTGTCATCAAAATCGAATAAAAACAGTTTCTTGAATCCTAACCAGTCATGAGGAGGCGATCAAGAAAACGATCCCCGACAGCGCCATAGACCTTGAGCACAGAATCCTTGTCTTCACCATTGCAGAACTTCGTGGCAAGGAGGAGGCCGGCGAGCCGCTGCTCGTCCCGCTCGCCACGCAGGAGCTTCAAACAGTCGTTCAGGGCCGGAACCGAAGACAATTCCTGAGAGAAAGAGTTACATTGAAAGATAAAAGAAGCAATAATGAGGAGATAAATGAGAAAGAGAGTGAAGAGGAATTGCTCACCATGAGATTTTATCGACGGAGAACAGCGTCGCGATTAGGGTTTTCCGAACAAGAACAGAGCACTGGAGTTTTCTAGTGGAAGTTCTCGCCCTCTGGGTTCTTGAAGTTTCAGGGACTTTTATATAAAACACCCCCGAATAGCGCGTAATTGAGCATATATCCGTTAATCTTCATCATTTGCATTTCATGACGCCCGTTGAACTGATGTTTTTTAGCATTTATACCCTTCTTAATTTTTGAATTGTTTTAAATTTTTGTTTGTATATATTGAGGCCAATGGAGCAATGTTTATATCTTGTATGAGGACATGCAAAAATAATTCCTCGAAAATATTGATACTATAAAATAATAATGAGTGAATAAAATCAGATTAAGAATTATTCAAAACATGCAATTTAGAAGAATATGATCATTGTTTTGGTTAATTTTGTCAAAAACTTCATAATGCATGATGTTGAAAATTTATTAATAAGTGGGAAAAAACTGTTTATTTATAATCTATTTATATAAAAAATATAATATCCACATCTTTTAAGAACCACTCCACATCAGCAGTAACTGTGAGTTTGAAAATTCATGACCGTAGTACTATAGAACCGTTCATAATTCGCTATTATTCATTGGAAGAAAATACCATTCATGGCACAGTATTTTATTTTTGTGAGTTTATGATTCTTAACATATTATTTCTTTCCTATGTGATAGACTTTCACTCTCTCTTTTATATATTAACCCGCACCTATATAATAAATAGCCAAAGAGTCCTTAGGTCATCACAATTGATGTACATTCATAGCTACATGTTTTTTCGACATATTTAAATGGGAGGGTTTCTCACCTGTTCATCAAAAATAAAATAAAATAAGAGGTCTTTTCATTGGTTTAGCTCAATCCCTTTATAAATATTGTGCCTGTGGAAGCTGATCTTTCAAGTCACAAACACAAGGTGTTATTAGAAGGAATAAAGATGGTGTCTAATCTCTTCATTTAGTTTATAGGAGTCACAACCTGATCTTTTTCTTCAACAGTTCATTTGAGCCCCGTTGAGCTACAACATATGTGATGTATAAACTTGTCCAAGCTACCGTCTCAAGTATAACAAAACCAGTTGTCAAAAAAGCCGAATTATCTGATGACTAAATACTCACTCCATTTTCATGATTGTATTTATAACCATCCATCCATTAATCAAAGTTCACAAGTTTATTTTGCTTTTGCTTTTAACAATATGTGTGTGTGTGTGTGTGTGTGTATATATATATACATATATATATCAAAGTTCCCTTTTGCATGTGTGCAAAATAGCTATTTTTATCAGTTTTTTACTGTACTTCACTGTGTACATACTAACAAAACCAAAAACAACCTAAACCTAAACCCCGACTTTAAAGTATGAACCTCATAATAAATATAAATAATCGATACTTGATCCTGATCCAGTGATTCACAATTAGTGAATCAACATTTATAGTAAATAGTAATCTATATATTTTTTTAAATGATTTACTGTCATGATGAGCACTTGATTTTGAAATATTTACCATGCAGATTGAGCATCTTTATATTTATAAACAATTAGCTCAATATCTACAACTCAACAACATTAGCAAACCTAGCTAGATCCAACCCGGCCTCAACTCCACCTACTTCACCACTCTCAGGTGACGTTGCCCGGATTCCGGCGCCCAGGAACTCTTTGACAGTGACTGTTTCAATTGTTGATGACTTTGCTAAGAGTCAGACATTTCTTTGAAGCCTTAATTAATTTCTTTCATCCAAGCATGGCTAAGATGGGGAACATTAGTCCTTTGATTCGGACTAATGTGGAGATTAGGACTAATTGCAAGAAGGTTAAAGAAAGTTAATTGATCATTAGCTTTAAGTTAATTATGTACCAAGCCTTGCATGCGTGTATATATACGCATGCATGCACGTGTGAAGGAATAATATATGGAGACATGCAGAGAAATATTTATGTTTGCTTTTCTCTGGTCTTTGTCTTTTATTGATAAATATAACAAGTTTTTTGTGGTGCCTGAGAGAATAAATACAGTAACTCCCCATTGATAAATACCACTTTTATCTTGCTTTTTTTTTTTGCGTGTAAAATTGTTTGGAAAGTGTTTGTAGTAATGGATTTGTTGTTACCGGTTAGAAAGAAAGAAGGGCTGCTGAACAGTACTCATAATATGAAAAAAAATCAGATAAACACGTAAAATTTTATTTAAAGATAAAATTCAATTTAAAATATCTAACGAGGGTTTGATTATAGATACTGAGTCTTCTGTGTAAGGTGTTTGTATCCACTTACAAAACATGTAAGTACAAGTATTGTAAAGCTTATATTTACTCTTTTTGTGTATAACTACACTAATTATTGAAATAGTTTCAAATAATTTTATTTTTCATGTAAAAATATAATAAAAATAATTTATATTAAAATATAAAATCTCATATAATACGTTGAAATGACCCTATTTTACAGCAAAAGAAAAATCCACAAAACACACATGCACATAATAATAATAATAATAATAATAATAATAATAAATTGCCCTTTTTTCTGGCTTTCTAAAAAAGCTAAAATATCCATCAACCATCAAATGAAAGTCAATTGTGGTTTAATTAATTAAAGCCTACTTGAACGATAACCAAGTCAGGTCGCGTCACCGACAGGTGACCATACCGCCCGACCAAACACGTTACATCCCCATCATCCATCAAACTAAGGACAACAATCTCGAGGCAAACGAACGCTCTGAGCGTCTGACACTGTATCACGTGCGAGAGATGCGCCGCGCTTACGTGCAATCACCGCCCCCATGCGGGTCACTCGTGGCTGGTTCCCAATCCTTACAACACGATAACGTTCAAATAAATAAATAAATAAATAAATAAATAAATAAATAAACAGAAGAAAGGGACAAAATCGCAAAATTATTCTTGAGAGTTTTCATTTGAGCCCCCAAGAAAACTTGGCTGATTCTGGTTGCCTCCTGCTTAAATTTTGAGAGCTGTCTTCACATCTCTAAAAATTCTCCCTCTTGTGCTCTTTATCTAATTATTATCTCATATAAATCATTAAATATGTATTTTTCTTTTCTTAGCAAAAATTGGATAAACCACCGAATAACATCTAAAAAATGATACAAAACAACCAGGGGCAGTTCCAAGAACTTTGAGGGCTCAAGCCAGACATTAAAATTAGGCTCTTAATTATTTAATAAAAAATATATATTTATTAATTTTTAAATAATATATATATATATATTTTTTTTTTTTGCATGCTAACGTAATAACTAACCAGGGGTTTTAATTAATAAACGTTACAAAATTGATTTAGTGTTAAATTAAAATTTTTTTAATATCAATTTATTATGAAAAATAATTATTATATTATAATGATAAAGTTTTAAAAAAGTTTATAATTTTTTAATGTACTAGGAGGCTTCCAATGGAGGTTGAATTACAATTTTTAGATATTAATTTATAATACAAATAATAATTATTATGATTACATTAATAAGGTTTTAAAAAATTATAAGGTTTAAATGTACCATGAGGCCTGAAATAGGTATTAAACTAAAAACTCGAATATTTATTATAGTTGCAATGATAAGCTTTTAAAAAATTTTCAAGATAAAAGTTAATATGAGGGTCTTAAAATTAGGGCCCTAAAGTTGTTGTTTCACTAGCTTTACTCTTGAGCGGCACATGAAAACAACAACTTTCAAAACAAAACAATAATAACTCAAAAACAAAATATAGGCTTGCATTTATTTAAGCAAAAAGCATGTGATCAATTTTACAAATTAAATATATTTCATATATGTATTAAATAATTTAAAAAAACTACATATTACATATATGCTACTAAAAAATTCAAAAATATAGAGCACAAGTGTCGTAGAGTTTAACTCCTCACTTGTATTTGCCATTTTATTCATATATATAAAAAAATTATTCACTACATATAATTAAAAATTACAATTATAATAATAGTTTATTTTTCAAATAATTAATTTTATTATAAAAAAACTAAAATATTTATATAATTCATAATGTATCTAAATGATGTGCGGATCATTAAAAGTTATCTATGCAAACAAATTAAATTTTTAAAAAATTTGTATAATATTTGATTTTATTAAAATGTATATACATAATCAGTGGATTTTCAGTAGGTATGGAAGGAAAAAAAATGTTTTTAGAAAGACAAAACTTTGAACTGTCACAAAAAAAAAAAGTTCTTATTTTTTAATATAATTTCGAAGGATTGTTCGTGAATTCTAAATTTTAAAGGTATCGCAATGACAACAAAAGTGAGATAGTAATAATTTTTTGCCAGGCAACTTTATTATGTGAAATAAAAATAATTAGAGAGACATGAAATAAATCATTTTTCCGGGGGGTAAAATATAAAAATTTAATCCCCAATAATATTTAGGTCGTCGACCTCCACATTCTTTTCTATTATCGCTTCCGATTCCTCCTCTCCTTCTTCTCTCTCTTATCCGGCGCTTCGATCTCTTGTTGGAGCTGAGATTCATGGGCTCTGGCAGCAGCCGCTCCCGCCCCCGGGTTGATGGTGGGACAAGGCGAGGTATCGCCTCCTTCCTTTGTGGCAACGGCGCCGGTTCTTCCCCTTCTTCATCATCCGCCTCCGCGGCGTCTGTTCCTTCTCAGGTCTTGATTTTTTTCTCTCGATTTCTTTCGTCTTAGATGTTTTCAACTTGTGATCGGGAGAAGGTTGGATGTTGTGGATCGTTGATGCTGTGTTTTTTCTTGAGAAACTGCTTTATTTTTAGAAATCTTGAGGTTTGTATGAAATCTCAAGATTTGTTAAGGAATTTTGCTAGAATCTAGTGGTTTGGAATGTTTTTCCTGTGAAGTTGGTTGATTGTTTGTTCCGATATTTCTTTGGAAGTGATGAAGTTTAAAAAATTAGCTCGTGTTGTTCCTACTCAAGTGCATACTAGATGAAAGATGTAAGATTTATAATGAAGTTTTATGCTAATTTTTTAAGCTGGGTCTAATTGTATGCTGCCAAGCGTTGGCTTGGTTGAAGTAGATGAAAAAAAAATGTATGGATAAAACTTGGCCTTTTTTAGCGCAAAGTTCTTGCACTTTTTGACATGTAAGTTGTTTTGCTGTGTTTATTGAGTAGCTTTGCTGGTGTGTGAAGGGTGGTACTTGGATATGACATTTGAATCAAATCCATGAGTGCTGCACTACTGGAAATTAACATTATTCTATGCTCTTTGTTATCATCTGTCCGTTTTGTAAGTTTTTGTATTGGTCGTCAAGATTTTGTCCTGCCTAGGAGTAGCTTTGATCAAGGTTTCAACTTTGCACTTTATTTATGGCTTGAATGTTTAATAAGTTAGTGACCATGGATTATTGGTCACCCTGAAGAATGAGTGGTCAATATTCAGCTACTTGGCAGAAGTGGAGCATTCCTTTCTTGTGTGGATAAATGGAGGAAAAATGTTACACATTTTCTATGAGAAATTAAATAAGGTAAGCACTATTACCATGACCAGAACCACAAATGACAACTATTATGAACATGATCAAAAGGATTCTTTGCTGAACAGTTAAGACATTTTTTCCTTGTAATGGTGTTTGAAATTTTGAAATCACAAATATTCAAAGGCAATCCTTGAAATGAGTTTGCAATGTCAGACTTACACCACTTTAACTTTTCTAAGATGATCAATGCTTGCTCTGTATTAAATTCTGTATTTGTCTTGAGGCAAGGACTTTTATGTCAGTTCCTTTTCTTTTCTGGCTTATTTTTGTATGCTTTTATGTTATTACTTTAAATACAAAATCTAAGAACATTTATATTATATATTGAACTGGCATTCACTGTTTTTTGTAATCCATCTATTACCAAATCTGTAACTCATTTAATTTGAATGCCATCAACTTTTGTTGTTCCACAGTATGTAACCTGTTTATTGATAATTTATCCTATATTAAATGCATCTTAGATCTTATGACCAGCAAGAGAAAACTGGCCTGCGTCAATGCTGAGGAACTTCTTTTGATAATTGATGCTCTTATAATGGAGTCCAAATGTCTAAGGATCTAGTACTAATGAAAGTGAAACCATTAAATGTAAAATATTTAATGAGGACCAGGCAATAGATATGTTGTTGTTAAAGAGTTCCGGTTATGTGCTTTTTGAAAGATTATATAGTCTTGGTGGAAAATATAACTGGTATTATTATTATGGTATTTTCATGTATGTTATTAGTGTGAAGGAATGCTTCCTGGGCACTTCCAATCTCCCACCTTATATCCTTATCCATTTAATTGCTTTAGGACACCTCTGCTGATATATGTTGCTAAACTACACAAACCAGCCTTTATTTCCTAAGTATATAAGAAATTTGCGTACTTAGGTATCGTGGACTTCTTTGAAAGCATTCGTTAGAATGATCCAATTTCATGCCAACTCGCATATTCAGAAGCCATGCTGATGTGGCCTTCTTTGGTGAAAGATCTAGACAAAGTTGGTCTTGAAAACTTGAAAGGAAAGCTTTGCCCGAGTTCCAATCGGTGTGGGCTCTCCATTAGTCAACTTTATTAGCTCTGGGTGCTATGTCTTGATGGGCCCTGGAGTCAGCCTTTAAAGGGCTGACTTGCAAGTTCCAGCATATTGACTTTGCCTTTTCACCATTTCTATGCATGTTTTTCAGTTAACTCCTGTAACTTCTTCAAAATACTTATCCCAACTATGCGCATAAAAGCTCATTAAGGCCATGCATATATGATATTCTATAGAGATTTTCTGGATGATACTTTTTTTTTCCTTGCAATGGAAGACCTGCTCCTTGAATCATCTGTGCCAACCAGATGTCATGATAGTGTGCTGGCTGTTAATCAACAGGTCTCAGGAAAGGAACCTTCTTCAGTTTTTTCGCAGAACAACCTTTCTGTTTCAATGAATGAAGATTCAAGACCATGTGAGAGCAGCAACTGTCATCTAAAAAATGGCTTGATAAAGCCAATAAATGCTGAAAGTAGCAACTCTGGAAAATGCTTATCTGAGAGCAAGGAACTTGTCCCATTGCCAACAAATCATAGTTCTGGTCTAGATGTGACTTATTCTGAAAGGTGCTGTAATCAGGCTAGCACTTCTGCAAAATCAGATACTCCAGAACCTCCGTCAACAAGTGGAAATGGGAATGCCATGGTAGGCCCCATTATGGAGTCTGAATCTCCAAACAACTATTGCTCTCAGGCTTCTCCATTGGGATATCCTAGTAGCATTGTGCGAGAATCTAGAGATTTGTCTACGAGTGCTGCTTCATCTACTGTTGATTCCACAACTGAAGTTCTGGTTGTACATGGTTCTGATTCAAATCCCATTTCTGCCGTTTCTGATTCTTCTCCTACTCCTCACTTGATGAGAGAACCTCCTATGGAGTCTAGCTCTTCCGATGGTGCAAGCTTCACATCAACTGGACCTGGAATTGAGAGAAGTGAGAATGTAATTCATGTTGATGTAGTCAGCATCTCTTCCAATATTGTGACTAATAGCACAGCTGAAATAAGTGACAATGAGGCAAGAAGGAATAGCAGGAGACTTTTCTGGGATGCGTTTTCAAGGCGCAGTTCTAGAAGGAACAACGAGTCTTTGATGATATTTTCATCTGCTGATGACATGGATGATCTGGAATCTCATAGCAGATGGTTACTTGATATCAGTGATGATATTTTTGAAAATGGGACTGAAGATGAGTTTTCGTACTTGCGCCATCGACGTCTTGGAGCAAGTGGCCGAAGATGGCATTCAAGATCCGAGGTGATCTTCTATCCAATTTTCTTTCTTCAGGTTGTGCACCACATGCTAATTAGTTCCTGTTACGGTAAGTTACAAACCTTAAAACCAAAGGGTTTTTTTATTCTTTTAAGAGAATCGAATGGTTTATATGCTAGATTAGTGACTTGTCTCACATTTAGTTATGTATGTGGACTAGTTCTTAGGAAATAGATACTCAACCCTAATGATATTGCGTTATTTGTTTTCATGTGCATCACACAAAACAAACCACCTCCTCAGGCAGCAGCTTCTTCTGCTTCTTTTCTTTTTTTTTCCTATATCCCTTCTTATTTTTTCCTGACTTCTAAGGTTGATTCTTGTAGATAAGAGAACGAATCCGTGGTAACCTTGACGATAGTAATCGGCAATCGGCTTTCTGCTCATCAGGGCTCCATCCTTATGGTACATGCTCTTGTTATTCATACATAACAAGCGAAGAGTCAAGCGCGCGAGCAAGTATTTCAAGGATTGTCATGTTAGCTGAAGCTCTATTTGAGGTAAATACATAGGATTTCAATTTCCAAAGGACATGCAATTTCACTATGATGCCCTTAGATTTTGTCAGTATATCTCAAGAAATATTTTCCAGAAGAATTTGTGTCTTATATAAGAAAAACAATTTTATAACTTGGTGAAGCCTGCTTGTTTATTTATGAAGTTATATTATCAGGAATCCCTAAAATTAATTGCATCATTTTGTTTCTTTTCACTTTAAAATTAATTGAAGCAGCTTCTTCAGTTCCTTAATTGACTATCTACATGACCGTAATTGATTATTTTGATAAATTGCAGCTCATAGTTCAACGTAAAGATTGAAGATTGGTTGATAAAATTTGATCTTGGTTTTGACATGGAGACTGTTTATAAGCAACTGTTAAAATGAAACTTGTAATGGTCTGGAATGAAGGAAAAAAAAAACTTAGCACTGCTAATGGAAATTTGTTGAAGTTTTATCTCTGAATACTTTTCTCGCTGAGCAAAATACTTGTTTTTCATTTCTTTTTCCTTTCTTTTGATAATCTTTGATTTCTTGATTTTCTGAGGTCCTAGTTACTAATATCATTTCCTTTTCCATGGCTGGATTACCACTCTAAATTTATCCTTCTAGTCAAGTTCAACAGAGATTTTTAAAGGAAAGTCCCTAGGTTACGACATTATTGCACCCAATGATTGAGATGTGGATGGAGCCTTCACAATCAGTCCTTGTTTTGGTAGCGTTAAAACAATATAGATGGCCCAATTTTTAAGGCTAAGTTTTGGAAAAAGTCCAGGCTGAGAACTTAGGTGCTGCCTCTGGGATCATGAATCAAAGTTGCTGAGGAAACTTGAGCTGAATTTGAATCCAGTGAAAGGCAAAAGTTCTTTGTTTGTAAAATCTTGTTATTTGGATTTCTTCTCACCTGTTAATGTGGCAACAATTGCCTTTACTTTAATCAAGGGATCCCAAAAATCAATAAATAATACAAAGAGTTTCTTTTGTCTTGGAAATATTCTTCCATAGTGGACTGTTTGGCACTAAATGTCTTTTAAATTAAACAGTTAAATCAAGTTAATAAGAACATCATGAAGCTTCTCAGGTTGCCTATTTTTTTATCTTTTTATTATGTGGTTTTTGACAATTTGTCTTGCGCTGTTTTTTAATGTTGCAGGTCTTGGATGAAATCCATCGCCAACCTGTATCACTTTCACTTTCAATGGTGTCACTTCCAGCACCAGAATCTGTTGTTAATTCCTTGCCTATAAAGATCCACAAAAAACCTATGATGGATGTTGGTAGTGACGATGTTGAACAGTAAGCTTCCTTTTTTTTCTATATTTTATGGATTCTTATGCCACATTATGCCTCTGGTTAATTCACAAATTTCATGTTATCTATCCTGTTTGTTTAGCTGAGCTCTTGAAATAGTCAGTCTTAACCTAGAATATTAATCTTTTTTAGTAGAGCATGTTGAGACGTTCTTCACATATTTCCTTATTTTGATTGACGAAGAGATGACAAGACCAACTTATGACTGGAAGAAATTGTTTATGTGAGTCATTCATGTCAAATCCATTGCTATGACAGAAATTTGTTTATATGAAATTCACTTGGACTTTGACCTTGTATAAAAAGCCTTGCTAGTGAAAACCTGTTACCCTGCTTGTTTGAGATAATTAAACACTAAACCAATTGATTGTTATTAAACCTTTACTCATCTTTCATGTTCTGTTATCCTGTGATTTTATATCTACCTTTAATTATAAAGCTGCCACATATTCAAACTGTATGTTCTGAATGAGACAATCTAGGATGCCAAGGGATAGCTGCGATCTTGTCTTTACTCTGCCACTATTAGCAGGATTTTCAGGATTCAGACCATTATTTTAGTTTTGATTACTCTAGGATTGTATGCAACAAACAACCAAACGATGTTATATTCTTTTAAAAGCTTTCACATAATAAGAATTTCCTCCCAAGATACTGGTGAACAATCTAACTTGGCATCCAGGTGTTACATTTGCCTTGCTGATTATGAAGATGGTGATAAAATACGACTTCTTCCATGCCACCATGAATATCACATGGCCTGTGTTGATAAATGGCTTAAAGAGATTCATGGGTAAGATTGTGATCTCTATCTTTTCTACTTTTACAACACAAACCATAATATTTAGCAACCTTAGAATTACATTTCTTTTGCCCTTTTTCCAGTGTATGCCCCCTGTGTCGAGGCGATGTCTGTGAGAGTGCTGTGGATGGTTCAACCTCATAGCTCGTTTAATTATTGTACATTAAAACAGCCATTGTATATATTAATTGTAAAATCAAGCCCTAGAAGTGGGAAAACATTGTCTATAGACAAACTCTGTTTTGTATTTTTATTTTGTAGTCCATTCTGCTTTTGCAGTAACAGAAATCCAAGTTTGTCCATGAACAGGCTTATGAAATTGATGATAATGATGTTCAAAATCTCATGTCTTCATGCATTCTTATGGGTCGACACTGGAAGTCTAAACAGAATGGTGGAATCTTCTTTGTTGAAATTTGCAACTGTCCCTTCGGAAGTGTGTGATTGTTTAGATCTCCATAAAATCAATTTTATGTATATATATCCAGCGAACAGTGATAACTTGCTTATAAATTCCTGTAACCAACGGATTACCGAAAATCTCTTGGAAAAAATTTCGAAGTTGCTTGTCAGCTAGAAAATTGGTAATTTATTAGTTTACACTCACAGTTTTTATGAGATAAGCTTGCAAATTTCCTTTCTCTAGAAAACAATTTTCAAATTCAACAGATGTGTTAACGGTAACCTGGAACAATAATCACCTTCCGTCTAATAAAAGCTCTGTATAGCTTTGTTTTTGGTTTTTTAATATAGACATTCATGTTGAGATAATATTCTATTGGCAAGACTTGTCATTGCTAGGATTTCCAACAATGGAAACTAAAAGCTTATATTGCTAGAAATACTGCACTTCCACTGGTTCCAACTTTAAACAACCGCTAAAATTTAAGCCGATCGAGTTCTTATTGGATCGAGGCGAAAAATGTTGGAACTTCAGAAGCCATAACAAAACACTTTCAAAACTGATGAGTATTTCTACTATTACATCAATGTGCCAAGAAACTGGTTTGCAAATGCTGGCTAGGAACTCTAGCCCATCAATTCCTGTCAATTGAAAGCATTGCGCAAGCATTCCTTTCTTATCACCAACATTTTTTCCAGTACTACTTGAGAGTCATTGTCTACATGAATTGTTCTGGATTATGGTCGATATCACCTGCATTACTTCTTTCTCAAAAACTGATCAGCAGAAAACCCTCACAAATTACAAAATTCAAACTAAATGTGCGATGATCTCATGTAGTATTTACCCTTTTCTTTTGCTCTTGTTTGAAGTAGACGATGATGGATTGCTGTGCCAGTTCCTTTTCCTTTGGTTGATGAACCAGTTATTGATCTGCTTGAGTTGCAATCCTGTTTCTTGCACCAATCTTGCCTTGTCTTCCTCCTAAATCAACCGGTTTCCAAATGAAATCCCATCAACAAATAAACACAAGAATTATCTGACAAAGAAATCAATCAAAACAGAAAAAAAGAGAAGTTACCGTCGGGTATGGCCACTTGGAGTGTGACTGCCACCAAGCCTTCAAGAGGGAAGTGGTATCACCGGGGAGCTTCCCTGCTCTTCGTTTTCTGAGAATTTCCTCTCTTATGTCCACGATCTTCTCTTTATATCCCTACAAAAGTAATGTCATTGTTAAAATCTCTATACATGCATGTCGAAATATTAGAATGTGGTTGGATTCATCACACTTGTTTTAGCTCATGCTTTAGCTCTTGTCTCACACGCTCCATTAAGGATCGTTCACTCTCTGTTGGCATGAGTGGCCCGAAGCCCATGCTGTCTGATCCATCGAAGCCTCCATCAAACAAGTTGGTATCACTATCTGCTTGCTCATCTTCGTCATCAGACATAGTGGCACCTGTGCCTTCTCCAGGTGAGACACCTAATTTGTAGGCATAAGACACATCCATTAACTTAAAATGCATAAATATAATAATTGCTGGTCTAAAAACAAATGTGGCTAGCCATTTCGCTTAGCACCGAGGTTACTATCAATTTTGATCATAATATAAACAAATTGAATTTATACCAGGATTATATAGTTGAGCAAGAATTTCATGAAAAGCAAACGACATAATTTTTATCCTATATTAGGCTTATATAGTTGAGCAAGAATATAATGAATTGTGTCATCTGTGAAAGCACACGGAGTACATAGAAATTCCAGTGCCATCTATCCCAGGACCTCATGCTAGCACTAGCTCAAGTCAAGAATTCACAACGAGGAGGGATGATCTCACTCTGGAGACAAACATCAAGGTTTTCAATTTTGTGTTTGATGAGTTCTCAAAGAGCCATGCAACAGACCTGCACATCACTCACTCAAGGTATAGATAGGCTCGGACCATTACATGGACAGCTCCTATTGGTCTTCATGAAATTTAATAGTGTATATTTCACAAAACAAGGTTGTATATGATGCCATTTGCGAGAATGATGAAATTTCAAGTTCATTCAATAAGTCGATTCAGTATGAAATGCACCTGTCAGGCTTTGTAGAGACTGCTCAAGTTCCCAGCAAGCCATCACAGCTTCCATAGCATGAACACGGACATGTTGTTGCAGTTGTTCTTTGAAAGAACAGAGTAACAAGACATAATGTGTCTAAAGCAAGGAAGAAATAGGAATTATCATAATGTGCCTAAACAGTTGAACTCCTTTACCATAGTGAGTAAATGGATAAACGGAGGCACATAATTAAGCATTTAAACCCGAACCTTCAAAAGATGATGAAACAAAAGTTTGTTCTGTCAAATCAACTATTCATGCATTGTCATTGAAGCTGAACATGATAAATGTTAAGATTCACTAGAGCTGTGCTAGTACACCTTCGAGAAGTGTTTGGCATGCAGAAAAATGGAGGAAAGGAAAAGAGACGACATGAAGCAAGATAAAAAAGAAGAAGGAAACAGCAGCACTAAAGTCATTCTTTTCTTTTCTTTTTTCTTTTTCCCTTTACATTCTTTCCTTTTCCTTCGTCTGCCCCAAGTGAAACAAACAAAAGAGCTCTCAAAAACAGCAAACATCAATGACAATGTCACAAGAGAGAAGCAAAAGTAATAAAGCTCAGAAAGAACCAAATAATAATGTAGACGGATGCAGTTAGGACAAATTAGCAGGTCTAAATAATCCGTGGTTCTTTCTAGTAAGCTTTATGATGAGTAGTAGGATTGATCAGGTCAACAGCACAAGTCATCAGTCATTGAAAAGTAAGGCATCTCATGGTCCACCCAGTGATGACTAAGTACACTGTAATTAGTCAATTTAGTTGACTTCTTTAATACTTCCAAGCACGACTTCTTGAACATTGTGTTTCATTTACACTAAAAAAGCCTTTTTTTTAATCAGTTTGAAAAGCAACATACAGGGAACCAAAATATATGGCACAAAACAAATCCACACGCCTAATTACAAAGGCAAGCATCAATGCGGGTTGTCATAAAATGAAATCACCGTATCCAAAGCACTTAAAAATCAATGGAGATATTCATATTTAATAGCCATGAAACTAAACAGCATCACAAGTACAGCAATAACCAGTGCATGAAGACCAAGATAAATCTTTCTCATCAATATATTAATAGAATAAATATTAGTGCCCTCCTCACCATTTCACAGCAGAAGACTTACACGTACGTGTCTCTATATAGTATAAAGAATTGAAAATTTTGAATTATCAGGAGAACAAGATAAAAAAAATCTAACAAATAATATCTTCATGACAAATTATTGCCACTCATGCAACCGATTAAGGAGAACAAAACCTCAAGAAATTCACAAACTTTGTTTTACACTCCATAATCTTTCTACCTGATGTCATCTATGAAGTATGTTGGCCAGTTCAAGTCAGAAGAAGAAACAAACTTGCAACAACTGAAGAAACTAGAATTCTAAGTGCAATCAAAATCACCCTCCTATATGACACTTTAAACCACAATCTGGAACAATATTTTGGTCATCCAGGAACTCATCCTCATTATTGTGAACAGCACTCTTGCATTTAGGACAAACAGAGGAAAACACAGTATCTTCTTTTTCTATGAAAAACTCAAAAAACCACACATAGAAAGTAAAGAAAACGGGAGAAAGAGAAACCAACAAAACTCTCTCATCTTTTATACCTAATATTGTTCACAAACTTCGCACTTTGAAGCCATTGATAAAACTCTCTAATCATTGAAAAGTGTACCTAAAAAACCTTGATTCTAATCAATACTACGACTAAAAAACAAACCTTTCCTCAAGTTCATAAAAAAAATGATATAAAAAAAATAAGAGATTTGCACGGAAATGAAAACAAGGAAAGAATCAAACCATGAACTGATCGAGCTCCTTGTTGTCTCCCACCATACGGTTCGCAAGCCCTAACGCCGAGTATTTGGCTACAAACTCATGCGAGCGCGCGAGCTGCGCGTCGATCCTTGGCAACTGGTCCACCGGCGTCGCGATCCTCAGGCATGCGACGTGCGCCGACAGCAGCTGCTCATATAGCGGGTGGGCCACAATCTCAGCCTTCCACCTCTCTCTATCTTCGCCAGCCCCGGCATGATCAGCGACCACAGGATCACCACCGAGCCGGAGAATTCCACCGGTCAACCAAGCAGCCGCTTCAGTGGTGGTCTCCGGCGCTGACCCACCAGCGCGGATCACCGCGGGGTTATGTTGCTCGGCGTATGGCTGCGGTAACTGGAGGTCGTTGTGGAAGGCCATTCCTCGACGTTGCGAGCTTGAAAGCACGAGAATTTTAGCAGCTTTTAAGAAGCTCCTCTTTTACATATACCCCCTTCGTTTATACTATATTTCATTTCCACCCTTGCATCCAGTCATCTATTTAATTTAACTTAATTCTACTTCTTAATTTTACCTCCACTGAATTTTTTTTTTTGTGTGTGTGTGTGTGTGTGGAGTTATATATTTAATATTTATGAAGTTTATTAATCACCAAACAAAGCAGCTCAAGCTTACTTAAATTTAAAAAAAAAAATTGGATCCAATTCTTATGTAGATCAGTTAAAATGAATTCTACGCATAGAGATATTTATATATATAAGTAAATGTTATGAAAATTTGAAAATTTTCCTAATTTTCTTATATTTTTCTCAATATTTAGTTGTCGAACATAATTCCAAGAAATGGGAGGGGGCTACATGCAAAGAAGAGTCTGAAAGGAAACTTTTGGGGATGAGAGAAGCTCGAGAGAAAGGGCTCCCTCGCGCCGCCGAATAAGAGTTGTGGCACCCGATGCACCGCCGGAACACCATCGATGACACATCTGACGGCTGCGCGGTGCCGACGTGGATCTTCTCGGAATGACATCGCACGGCGCAACCCGCAGCGTTCAGAGTTGATGCGGTGCATCGTACCGTTTTAATTTCTTTCTTTTTTTTTTCCACATAAAATTATGAAAACATTGGGACAATTGAAAAGCGCGCGAATGAGTGCGATCTACGACCCTACGCTTCTCCCCTCGCGTGGTCCCGGACAGCGACTTCTTCGGACACGTGTCGCTATGCCATGGTTTACCCGAATGATACACGGACACGTGTACTCGAGTTTGGTGTTTGGGGTTTCGTTGGTGATGAAGACCGTGTGGTCCCCCCCGTGGGGCGGTAAGCTTTTCCCCCACCATTGGGTAGCGGCTTCGGTCCCGAGGTGGTCCCCAGTGGAGGGGGGGTACGGGTTGAGGGAGGTGATGGAGGACACGTGGCGAGAAGATGTGGTTTCGTAGGTGGTGATAGAGTGGTCCCGCGGACTAGTGGACCGATACCGAGGCAGTGCTGACCGCCACTGCGGCACAGGGCTATATATGCGCAATTATGCAGAACTGATGAGCAAGAGATCCTTTTATTTTTATGTCTTATTTTTTTGAATTTTTTTGAATTATTTTTCGGAGTGAAGTTTTTATTGAAGAATATTTTTTAGTAATGCTTTGAAAAAATATTTCTCTCGTTTTGTATGCGCCATTCTGGCAAAGGAGTGCTTTATGCATCTTCATACATATATTTGACGGAAATAATAAATGCCTTATATAGTGCATGCGCTCTTAGTAGTTGGAGACGAAAGATTTCGACGTTAAACTTGCATCCACAACCGATGACATATTATTATAATTATTTTTAATAAACTATAAAATTGTGATTATTTGCATGATTTACCTTTGTTTTTGCTTGGGATTAACTATCACTGAGTAATAAACTTTTTACTGTATATATATATATATATATATATATATATGGTGATAATAAAGATATAACTATAACTTAGATTAATAAAAAAACCAAGATTTAGAAAGAAATAACATGTGTGTAAAAGCGGTTAGGTGAGCATCTAGCGGCTCCCTCCCTTCCCCCACAAAAAGAAATATATATACATATAATAAATCTCTTCTTTGGGTCCACTCTTTTTTTTTTTTTTTTCTTTTATTTATTTAAAAATCTGGGAACATTTATCTCAGATTACTTAGACTGGGTAATTTCATAATTTAAAAAGAAAGTTATAGATATGAAACATCACTTGCCGCCAGTGAATAATTTAGAAACATATATAATTTCAAAATAGAGAGGTAAACAATTTTTATAAGAAATTGTTTTTTTTTTATTTACCATGGTTAACCGTTTTTAAAAAAGTTTTTTTCTACGTAATAAGAAATTAAAAATACCTATATTTTCAATTATATGGGTGTTATGTTGAACATCAGGGAAATTATAGACGGGATTTCAAGTATATTAATTACATGGATTTTTTATTTAGTGAACAAATTATATCACAAACATGCACAAACAATGAGTTAATACTTTAATTTATACATGTCCAATGTTCTCACTCTACACGAAATAAAATTTAAATCTTTCTCCTTTGTATTAACACAAACATTTCATGCAGAATGATCCGGTAATAATAGATTAAAAATTCATTCGTTGAATTAAATAAAACAAGATGATCACATGATAAATAATCAATATTTTTTTTTCATGAGAAAAAAAGCTACACACTCTAAATTTGTGCCATCTATGGCCATAAAATAAAGAGGATAACAAAAACAAGCATTTAAAAGTGAATAGGATTAGAAGTTTACACAGCACTAGAGCCCTTGGGTCCACTTGTTATTGTGTTTCACTGATACGAATCTACTGAATCACTCGCTAGTGGTCCAAACATAATCCACCCAAAATTATTATATATATATATATATATAAATTTTGCACTTCTATAATTATTAAGGCTGTTCTTATGTAAAAATCTTAATTTCACAAAAGTAAGTAATTACAAGATATGAACGTGTGTGTGTGTGCGTGAAAATCAGAGATTTTATAAAATATATAAGAAATAAAAATGAAAGAGAGATATGGAAATTTAGTACAACATTAATTATTAACAAGATCGACAAGGACAACCACTGATTTTACAATGAGTAAATCAACGCTCAAAAACAAACTTTATGAAACAAAATTGACGGACTTGACTGATCTTTCATTTCTGATGTTATATTTCCCTATTTCACATTAAATATAATATTTTTTATATTGAATCAGAAAAAATGAGTTTTTCTCATTTTAAAAACCCTTAGAAATTTATATATAAAAAAATACTAAAAATAAAAAAAATGAAAATTTTATGAAAATGACACTCTTATAAAATAAACATATTAATTTGTGAAAATTATATCATTTTCACCACTTCAAAAGAAATAACACTTCCCTCGTTATTTAATTTTTCTCTATTTATACCAAAACAAACGCCCTAACTGAATGGCATATATGCACATGTATTATTATATTTTTTTAGCTAATTTATTGACAATAGTATAAATTTATAATTTTTTTAAAATATTAGAATGACATGAAAGTATCAATAAAAATAATCCCACCAAACAAAACTATATTGTGCAATGCATACATCATTATGTATAATAATATATTTTATAGTTTTTATAACTAATCCTAAACTATTTTCTTATAATTTTTAAAAAAATATTTATATACACACTATTTAATGTATTCATTGATGTCATTGCACTATATATATAAATAAAAAGAAGAGAAGAAAAACATATCTACTGATAAGACATGTTAAAACAACGACAAAATAAAAAAGAAAAAAAGCTACTTTATCAATGCCAATAAATTATGAATCATAATAAATTCGGATCATAGAATAGTCTTGAAGATATGAAATTTCTCTTTATATAGTTGTTCTCCATTAATCAAGTAGTTTGTATTAATGATACTCTATTAGATCAAATCTGTAACTTAAAAATCAAGTGGCTATGAGATGTAACCTTACTATTTGATGTTAGATATTAAAAAAAAAATAAACAAAAAGAATTATACAATGGACCATTGCCTATTGAAGAATTATAGAGAGAGAGAGAGAGAGAGAGAGAGAGAGAGAGAATCAATTATCAATGAAATCTTAAAATATGAAAAAAAAATTATATAGAGAAGCGAGTGAATGAAGAGAATGAAAAAGAGAAATCCGCTAAAAAAGAGGACAGTGGAGCAGGGTTCACTTTTTTCAAAAAATTGGGGACCTCCTTTGATTAGCAGGGAATGGAACAGTGAAATGAAAAATTTTAATAAATACATATATTAGCATTTTATATAGCATTAAATAATTTTTTAATTTACTATTTATATTTAATATATTTCTTTAATTTTCAATAGATCATACTCAACCACATTTTTTATTACATTATATTTTTAAATAAAAATAATTTTAAAATCAATACACATTGTTTATAAATTTTAAATTATTATCTAACTTTAACTATAAATTATTTAATCAATGTGAATTTATTAAAATTGATAAATAACAAAACAATGAAGAGAGTAACTATTTTACCAACATCGCCTATCCAGGTCTAGATCATCTGTGTAGTGTTACTTCTAAAATATACCAGCAATCAAACCCAAAACCAACACAAGATGTGTGTTCATTAAATTGACTATACGTACCCCCCTTAAATTCAAGAGGGTTTATCACTCACTAGTTGAAAAAAAAAAAAACCCATGCTCTCTCATATAATCCCCGGAGTCTCTTTCTTCGCTTGTGTCCATGCTCATATATATCCATGTAGTTTGAAATTTAAGGATTGATAGAGCAGAGGAGTTGTATACTAATGAATATCTATTTTTACATGAAAATAATATATTTTATTTATTTTTGTGTATATCACATCCCAATCTCATCGCCTCCCATTTAAATCACATCTCTTTTATGCACTGGTTAACTTACTCAAAAAAGTGAAAATAATAGAAAATCAACAAATCATTAACACTTTTAACTTTCAATATATGTTTAAATATTTGAGTAATCAATGGAAGAGTATTCCAACAAGTCCCTTCAATATAGTTAAATAACAATGACCTTCTAATCATATATATATATATATCCAAAACAAACATCATTTAATAAAAAAAATATCTTTCATGTTAAAGTTTAAAGAGTGCTGTTTGTCAAATAGAAATACACATGCATTAAAAATCACAGGCAGGTCTTTGCATGGCATGAAAAAGTAGGTCGGTGGGAGTGACATTAAGTAGTGGCAAAGTTGCATGGCATGAAAAGGATAGAAGAGAAGATATGAATACTAAATACACATGAATGATAAAAAGCATATTAGTAGGTTTACAGAGCTATTGGTTAGCCTATTGTCAAAGGACAGGGCTAGCCACTGTCCAATGCAGCTCATCACAGCTCCTTCAGATATCACTGTCCATTCTAGAATGGATTTTCCATTTCTCAACGGCTTCCTCTTTTTACTCGTCACACTATTTATATCTTCATAATAACTCAAGTTATATATATATATATAAGGATTTCATTTTCCTTAAAAATTACATGCCAGGCAATTCAGACACATGTAAAGTACATAATACAGTCCTTAGCAATTAACACTAAGTTTAAAATAATATTTCCATCCTTCCCTTTCCCCTGTTATGTTACATGTGAGGTTGAGAATAACAATACACAAATAAATGATTTGAGTTCAATTTAAGTTCAAATGAAGCTGTTCTAATTATGCCCTTTTTGACATATTAATATAAAACTCCTTATAATTTAACATGTATTTGATCAACTATTGAAGACTTGCTTCGGATACGAATCTTTGAGTATTCCCTCCTTATTCTAAATAAAATTACCTAATAGTAATTTACTTTATCTAGACATCTAATCTCATTTACCCCCTAAAATAAACTTTAGTCTATTTTGCCGAATTCCTTCGAAATGTTATCTTGCACCTCTAAGGTATTTATATTTATTCTCTAGTGATAAGATCAGCGAAATACTATTTGATCATTCATGGCGACTGTTTGTGGTCATTAGGCTGAAATACTTTATAAAGAAGATAGATTAGTTACATTTTTGTTCTGAAAAATCAAAACAAATAATGACTCCACATCAACCATCACTACTGGTCATTTAACTGCTACATAGGTATACCAATGTTTTATGAGAGCATACTTGAAAATTGGTTTTATGAAAACATTATATACACATAAATATAACCAATATGTATACAGATTTGAGACAGAAAAGAGCTTTGATGATGTTAACGACCATCTCGTTTCCAAGGGCAAAAAGGACTTTTTGGACATGCTGAAAAGTAGGAACCAAGTGATGAGGACTATCTAATGATACAACTTTGGATCTTACCAGTTTGAGGCCCACATTGGCCTTATCATTGTGGGGTTCATAGTTTTTGTATCCTAGCTCTCAACAGTTTTTCATATAAACTTAGTTTACTTTCTTCTTTTTCTCAATGTTTTTAAGTTCATCATTCTCTTGGCATGAATAATTCCATAATCTAAAAAACAAATAAGCCAGAGTTTAATGATAACGACTCAAGAAACTCATTTCTGACCAAATTTATGAGAAATAATTTGCAAACCTTTTTTTTTTTTTACTTCTCCTTTCTGCTGCTGCACTTATTTTTCAGTGCTGCATCCTACAAAATAAATTACTTGTGTTCAATAAAGTTTACAAAAGGAAGGAACAAATATTCATGCACTTTCAGAAATGAAGAAAGACTGAAACCCTTCAACCCCTGCCATTTTTTTTACTTTCTTATCCCCCATGGTCCCTCTTTGTCCTAAAACTGAGCAAAAGTATATCCCATTACCAACCCCACATTGTCCCCCTGCTCAATTCCTAACTCACAGCAAATGCAATTGGAATCAATCACAATCCTCTTCTTTTTTGCAATCACAGGGACACACAGGCCTAGCCAGCTTTTGTCTCAATAGAATGTCCGGAATCAAGAAAAGAGCTGGTCCAAAAATTGAGCCCAAATTGGACATTTAGCAATAAAACAGAGACTGATAGCAAGTGCCTACACACACATCACACAGTCCCTAGGGGGACCAACTGATGTGTCTTTTCAATTGATAATGGGTCAACTCAAATTAGCCACAAGACAAAGAAAAAAATGATAATTAATGTGCTGATGTTCCATTGCATACCTTGAAAATTAAGGTTGAGTCCTTTTCCACCATTACTCCTTTCTATAGTTCTACCTGTCTATTTGTCTGCAAGTTTGTCTGAAGATTTATTGTTGTCGCTGTTTAAGGCCCTGTTTTTCCAATTGTTTTAATTGCATTTCACAATTCACAGGTGCTTCTGCCAATCAAAATACATTCAAACAAAAGGGAGTTAATTGTTCCTTCCTACTCTAAAGCATGAGATAATGCGGGAAGTTTAATCAATGAGTACCATATCAGACAGCAATCTTGTTTTGCTGTAGCACAAGATAATATTCTGCTCATTCTCTGCTCCAATCCAAATGGGCAGTCACTTTCTGGAACTACATCAGGGGTTGTCACCAAAAAAGTGTAGGATTCTCCATGTTTTCCCTTCAAACAGAAGAAAAGTAAAAGCTTTCAAACTTGGGAATTAAGAAGCAATAAAGTAATAGCAACAACAAATTAAGCAACTTTGAAAAAAAAAAAAGATTATAATAATCATCCACAAATCATGTCCTGACAATTGTAAGAAAAATATTCATATGGAGCACACAGAGCACACAGCTCATGAATGAGAAAAGACCCCAAAATAATCTAAATGAACTTACTGTTCTGCCAATAAACAGGATGCCAAAGATAGTAACTGTAAGAGAGTACAACTCAAGAGGACAAAGTGTCTCAAAAGAATACATCCATATGCAATCAGGACCATTCCTAAATCCTAGGTGGATTGTCAAAAGTTTGTCCAATATCTGGCAGCAAGAAGAATCACTTCACATTGAAGAGTTTAGCTACTTTTGCCATCAGATCCACCCACAACTAATGCATGCTTCACCACTCAAGTAAATGCACCAGAACTTAGTGAAGGGGCCACTTTTCTCATCTTCTGCTCAGCCTCATTTCCAATTAGACATGGTAGAACTTGAGCATACAAGGAAATTGCAAGATATTGGAGAATATCAACCAACGTCATTTTTATCAAATAAAATAGAATTGTAAGAATAATAATAAAAAAAAGCCTATACCTTGACAAGAAACAAAAGCAGTGTGACAATTTATCTGCAGTTTTCATGTGCAACTGGCTTGCAAACACATCAAGTGGCTATCCTCGTGATGCCTTGTCTCTTTGTCCATCCCTAAATAGGCATTAAATGAGCACTTATGTTATTTAGCATGCCACGATAATCATAAAAATACCTCCTTGATTGTTAATACCTCGTTGAGCAGTGCACTGGCTATAGGATCTCGATGCGATACAGATGCTTCTTAAGACACCTACACATGGAATCTATTTGCTGGTGGGAAATCCATTTTACATACATACTCAACATATATGTTTTTAGTACCAGTGAGACGTATTTAACTGAATCATAAATACACAGGATCATAGCGATTTGCAAAATGGACATAAGCATTAGGCATTTGTTTCGACCTCACGCAAAAAAAAAAAGAGAGAAAAAAGAGAAACAAAAGCAAAATGTAGAACTCACTGAATGTGCAAGTTAAATAACAGGAAACATAAATAGGATTACTTCACCAATGATAAAATAGGTACAGCATTTTTAAAAATCAATAACAGCAATGAATGTGTGAAAAAAGATTATTTACATCAGGAGGATTTCTAGCTTAATATGCTTAAAGGTGGTGCACTTGTGCATTGGTACATCATCAAGCCTCAGAACTTTGAAAAGTCTATTGCCCAAGCTTATTATTTCAATTAGAAAGACATCAATATGTACAGTTCTAAAGAACAAAAAGCACTCTAATGATACAATTAAATTGATATTTCAAATCAAATTTACAGACAAAATTTGTCTTATAAGCCTATAATGATTTACCAAATTCCATATACTTCTAGAAGTAGCAACAAATTAACGTACTAAGTTAACCAATCATCTGGGCATCAACACAACCCAAGTTGTCATTGAACTATATTTTTGATCCATCTCACCAAAAACCCATCAGCACAACAGCGGTTGACCGGGATTGGGCTTCAAACTTCAAACCAAGCCATCATGTGCATCAGCCCAATAAATGGACTCAAAGTCACAACTTTTGGCAGGCACATTGGCAGTTAAAAAGTACAGCTGCGCAACAAAACACTAAACTAAATCCTTAAAAGCCCACAACTTCATGAACTAGAGAGTAAGTGTTTTGACAAAAAAAAAAATCATAATGTCCGCCTGACTGCCTAAGCACAATCTCAGAAACTAATTTGAGAAAATGAACAGCCCCGCTGTTGCAACTTAAGCAGGCAATTTATCTTTGAAGATGGCATGGGAAAAAGTTCTACAGTTCACTTTATCTTTGAAGCACAAGTATGCATACTTGCAAAGGTTCAATGTTCAAATTAAATATGAAATAATAGACTACTGCAAGCATATCATAATTATCATTTTCACATAATGCCCCCAAAATGTTCTTATTCAGATTACGAAGAAAATCTACAAATCCCAATGGGTATGGCATTAAGTAAAGATTCTAATTATCTGCAAATGAGAATCAAAAACAAAATAATTTCAGGAATACAAACCAAATTTGTCATGCTAAACTAATTGATTAATAAGCTTCACTGGAAACCATCTAATCTAACTGCCTCTCCTTCACAGCATTTGTTTTTTGAATGACAACATCTGTTTCCTTGGTGTTTGTGATCAAGCCAAACTTAGTTGCCACACACACACGAGAAGTGAAGATGCATGAAAAAAGGTCCAAAACCAATGTTTATACTCAAGCTAGGGCAGAAGTTTTAGGCTGCAGAGGTAGTGACGATATCGTGTTCAATGAGAGATAGCCTTATCATGAATTGAAAGGGATAATAAATACCTGCCTTTGGTGGAGCTAAAGCAGTACAACTATGGTGATCACCCACTTATATTTTCAGTCATACATTTCATCAAAATGTACAAAAATTGTCATGGCTCAATCAAAACATTGGCAGAAGCCATGTACAATATTAAAATGCATGAAGTAGGAAAAGAACAGTAGAAAAGAAGGAAGAAAAATTACAGAGCATATGCATTCTATAAATATCAACTAAAGCTAGAGTAGAGTTAATTACACAGTAACCTTAAAGGTTAACATCTTTCCTCATAAAAGGATGTCAAAAAGCATATACTCAATTAAATCTCACAGAAAATTAAGTAAAAAACAATGATAATTTATGTTGTCAACAACAGATATAGAAGGCCTTTCAAATACTCCATGATCTCAGACCCTCCAAGTTTTGAGCTTCCATAAACTCTATCAACAAAAGATATGGGTACCTGAATTTCACCAAAAGACAAAAGTAAAATGGAGCAGAGGTACCAGGCACAGAAAATTGAATTGTAAAAGCCAGGTAGTAACACAAAGATATAATTTGTTTCCAATAAACATACAACAAAATACTTTATATTTAATTTCGCTAAGTTAACAAAAAGAGATAATGAAAAACGATTAAGAAAAGCCTATCAATATATCAAAGCTCAATAGCTGCCAACATGATATGGAGAATAACGCTAAGAAGCAAATGACTGAATGGTTGAACTTCAGAATCTCAAATAGGAAGGAAGAGAATTGAGAAAATAAACTTGAACACTATAATCTTGGACGCTTTTACTGGAAATACACATACTAACATTTTTGGTTTGGAAAACATGATACAACCTTCTTTTGGGAACTCCCAAAAGACTTTGATAACTGAAGAAATTTGAAAAGGCCACTAGTCACAAACATATGCATGACAACCTTCCTGAATAAGTTTGCTGCGCAACAATTGGTAATCTTTTGAATGTATGTTGATAACAATCATTTTTCTTTTTTCATAAGACATACACATAACTCAAACTTAGCAGTTAACTTCACTGCTAGCAAAATCCATGAATAAAGTTATCATTACAATAATCGGAATTGTAAATATGCAAAACAGTAATCGAGAAAGAACTCACCTCTTCTATATGGTAACCTTTTCTGGAAGCCCTAACAATCATCTCCATTTGAAATACATAACCTTTACTCAC
This sequence comes from Dioscorea dumetorum, assembly GCA_902712375.1. Taxonomy (NCBI): domain Eukaryota; kingdom Viridiplantae; phylum Streptophyta; class Magnoliopsida; order Dioscoreales; family Dioscoreaceae; genus Dioscorea; species Dioscorea dumetorum. The sequence continues at coordinate 2,769,115 of CACTHL010000592.1, read as the reverse complement.
ACAGGATGAGATGACATCTTCCAGGATAGACTTCTGATAAAGCCTTAACTAATACAGGTAATGTTAGCCATAAACAACAAAAAGCAAAACAATAATGTATTCCAAAAATAAGTAGCATACCGAAAAGATCCAGTTAAGTCTGACACTCCAGGCCATAATAGTGTTTGCGCAAGTACGTTGGCTCCCCTGCTTGTTAATTTGCGCATAAGGTTCCAACCATGAACACCACCACCTCTAACATACCTTGTCCCTGTAACTATACTAGCACCAGTCTCCATCTGTTTCCTATAATACCAAATAACATGCATATGCACACCACACCAAGAGCCATTAGTTAGTAAGGAATAGTTTCATGTCAACAAATCCAAACTTACACTATAACCAACAAGAAACGTCCATGCTTAATTAGATTGGCAGTAAAGCAATCTACATCCAGCAATAGGTCAATAACATTACTTTCACTATTAAAGTAATATTTGCCCCTTTTACTTTCATGTGAAGTAGCTTCTTAAAGTATGATAGGGGCCAACAGAAGTTCCACCGTTCTAGTAAACTACAAAGGCATTTTAAAAAGTGGCCTATGAAGACAACTGCCTCTGCCTCCTCTCATTTATCAGTTGTGAATGCTGATAAATGACTGCTACTTCTGTTTGCAATTTGCATGATAATCACAAAATTCCCACATGCAAAAGACTGCTACTTCTGTTTGCAATTTGCATGATAATGTGCTACAATTTGTAAACAAAAAAACATCAGTACAAAGGACATGAGTCCTCCATTGTTCAGTATTATAATGTTGGCATATGATCCTTAACGTTAACATGTGTGCAAACGAGTGTCACTTTCTTGTACACATTGTGTGATGCCAAACACACACAGACACACAAATAAATATAAATAAATAAATATCCATCAGAAGAAATGAATATATTTTAAATACCATTCAAGACAGAATTCAAACTATCTTCACAATACCTGATAAAACTTGGTATGTACTTCGGCTGCAAAAGGAAGAAGAATATATTAGAGCAGGTTAGATTAAAAACTTATTGAAGTCGGATACTTACAACATAGGTTGCCTAATGTAGCTTACATGATGTGATAGATCAGCATCCATAATAATCACAAAATTCCCTGATGCATGCTTTAGACCATGATAATAAGCAGTACCTGAAAAGAAAGAAAGGAAAAAATTCTAAATCAATCAAACATCCAACTGTTTTTTCTTAAACAAGGTTTATCAAACACTGACCTAAACCAAGTTTCTTGGGTCTTGCTCTCAATAGCTACATTATATTTAGAACAAAATGTCAGTTAAAATAGAAAATGGACAACAGTCACAAGAAGACAAAAGATTGTGAAAAACAAAAAGAAAAAAAAATGAGAGGGATAAAAGCTCATAATTTTAAAAAATATATATAAATAATAATTAAAAATTTTAACTCTGAGGATTACAATGCGATCTTCTCCATACACATGTTGCAATTGCCTAACAATATCTTGTGTTCCATCAGGGCTTCCATCATCCACGACAATGACCTCAAAATCAAAATCCCTAAGATGGCCAATAGAGTGATATCAGGTAATTTTTTACTTGCATTATGCAAATTTATAATGGTGGGATCATAAGAAATACACAAATATATATATATAAACAAAATTAAAATGTGCATCTTCATTTGAAACAATAACAAAATATCATGCAGCCACACACCATATATAAATCAAATCAATCAGGCGGCAGCATTCAATAAGGAATGTCTAGGAATGAATTTCATCACAACCATCAATAAGGCATCAGATGACCAACAAAAAAATTCCAACAAAAACTCAACTTCAAAAAAGTAATTTTTTAACCATACATACCTAAGATGCTTGAAGACGAGATAAATTATTAGGGCAATGTTAAGTCGTTCATTGTAAGTTGGAATGATGATGCTATACTTGTTCTTCTCTTCTTGCTTGAGTTGTTCCTTCATCCTACACTCCTAAACCCTTTGCAAATCCCTCCCCTCTCCTTCTTTTACCTTTAAAAAACCATAACCACAATAAATTCAACCAAGAAAAGGCATTTAAACGGCACATCAACCGGGAACTCTTGATAGCGCAACGTTATTTCGTTGTAAAATTCAATAATGGCAACATTTAAACGTAAAATCGCGATTCCAACAATAAAGAAACACAAATTCACAAATTCGACCCTGTGGATGAGACAGCAATTAAACGCTTCTGAAATGGCGAATCTGATGCAATAGAAGGTCGAAATTGGGAAGCAACTCAAAGTGAAGCAAGCAAAGAGGGAGATCGTTGCAAAAGGAAGGAAGAAAACCCTAAAAACAATGGATGCGCGTGGATACCTGAGAGATTGCAAAGGCGCTACCACGAAGGAGCTCGTCGTGAAAGGCTTGGAGCACAAGCTCTGTTAACAAATATGAGGGTAGCGGAGTCGGGTGCTAGATTCATATCGGATTCGGGTTTAGATCCAAATTTCAGATCCGATTAGTAACAAATATTATTGGGCTGTACAATGAGATTGCTTCTGGCCGATTGCAATGGGCTGCGGTTGTAGATCAAGATATCTAGACATGGGCCCAATTTGTCTCATTTTATTGATAAATCCCTGAAGTTTATGTAATTACATCAAAAATGGCAACAGTGAAAACAATGCATCATTAGTTTTGGATTAGTTATTAACTTCATTTGATATACTGTAAATTTTTTTCTTTTAGTATGAAATATAAACATAATTTTTCTTATTCATTATTTTACCTTCGCATCTTACTGAAGATGGTGCAACCATGAGTATGAGAACCATGGACGGAACCAAGGGGGGCCCCCCCCCCCCCCCTCCATAAATAAAAAAAAAAAAGAGAAAAAGAGAGAGAATAAATACTTATATATATATATAATATCAATATATGATGATTTTAAAAAAAAAAAAGAAGAAAAAAAAAAAAAATAAAACAACAAGATATACACTTATGTGTATTGATTTATAAAAAAAGGTTCATGTTATAAGTATGAGTATAGTTTGATTAATTAATAAAGAGGATCAACAAAAAAATTTTAAGGAAATAATGATATTTTCAATTTTTTGTGATTGTTTTAATTAAATGTCACAACATTTCACTATTTTGTATCGAATACAATTGTTATGTTGACTAAAAAAGTTTTTTGACATTTTGCCCTCAGCCCCCCTATTAATAAGTGCTGGTTCCGTCCCTGATGAGAACCGCTTGCACAATCAAAATATATTTTATATATCTTATTATTCAATATACGATGATTTTTTCAAACTTTATTTATAAATAGGTTTCGTATTTTTATAAAAGCTATTTTCTAGACTTCCGAGCATAAATTATTATCCCTATCATTTCTTTTTATTTTTTATTTCTCTTCAGTTGGCTATGTTTTTTTTAAATAACAATTGCATGTTAATATATCCATTACGTGTGAATTATTGTCTTAAATACGCCTCACCTTATTCACGCCACACAAAAAACCCATGTTAATGTCTCGAACCGGAGGGTATTTTTCTTCATTTAGAGGGTGTTTGGATGTAAGGAATGGAATAAGAGTCATTACTTTTTTCATTACACTCATTTGTTTGGATGCTCATGAATGGGAGTGAAAGAGTATTGGGTGAGTAATGAGTGGGGAGTGAGTGGTAAGTGACAATCCTCCCAAAATTTGGAGGATTGATCATTCCTCCTCCAGGGGTGTAATTCCAAATTTGCTTTTTTTATTTAATAAGTAAAGTTATAATTAATTAACATAATAATTAGATATATAATTTTAATACTAAATACAAATTAAATAGATAATAATAACTAATCATTAAAATAACAATTTTACTCAAACAATAATAATTACTAATTAAAATAATAATAACTAACCATTAAAATAATAACTTTATTCAAATAATAATGATTAATAATTAAACTAATAATATAAAACAAATAATAATTTAATAGATGATTTTAATAATAAGTAATGATTAAAATGAAAATATTTAATTCAAATATTTAATTATAAAATTAAAAAAAATAATAATCAAAATATTTTATAATAATTAATAGTCGTTATTTAAATTAATATTTTATTTTATATAAATATAATATACTTGTTTTCGGTGTGTAAAAATCAATTTACTATATTTTCTTTTTTTATTTTTCTCCATTCCCAATAAAGTATTTTCTCATATCTTATCAACCAAACACATTTTTCATTTCTCAATCATTCTTCACTCTTTTTTATTTCAATTTTACTCTATCACTCATTTCCAGTCTCAATCCGGAAACCAAATGGTCCCTAATTTTTGGCTCCATCATAAAAGTAAGATTTATTTTAATATTAGTTTTGGTAATGTTTATGTATATACATTCACCTGTTCCTGAATAACACTATAAATAATAATCTTAACAAAAAAGGGTCAAATCCGGTCATATATATATATATCATATATATCAACACAGGTGGAATGCATATGAGACACATCCACACATGTTTTAAAAATAGGAACATTTTGAATTATATCAAAAGGGTGAGAAAATTCTGAGCATGTTCTTGTAATAACATATCAAATTTGTGTCTAAATAAGCATCCCATTAATATTTTATCATACCTTTTTTTTAATTAATTCACAACTTATATACACTTGTAATCTAATTTCACAAGATTTTAGAAGACTATAACAATTCCTAAATACACAATTTTTTATAAAACTATTTCCATATATCTAAAAAAATCAATAATAACTTTAGATCATCATTATTTATTATTTTGCACGTTTAGTAGCAAGAATGAATAATCGAATTAATTAATTAAAACAGCAAAATTTTATAAAAAAGATGAGGATTATAAAAGAAGGAAAAAAAAAAAAATGAATCTCATGTTCATTAGCCAAAAAAAAAAAAAAAAGAGATCCAAACAAGTTTCCCCAAAAAAAAAAGAAAAAGTATTTTTTCCACCTCAAAGAAGACAAACAAGATAATAAGAACAGCAATGACAACCAGTTACTGATTACTCATCCGTCCCTCGATCAGGCGATCACCGGCAGAGTCATCTTTCTCTCCGGCGAGGGAGATCGGAAGGAAAGACGAAGAGGAGGCCAAATCGGAGGCGGACATGGATAACGGCGCCCAGGAGCGGTGGATCGGGAAAGAGAGGCGGGAGGAGCAGGGGAGGGCGGAGGAGCAGGGGGCGGAACGGTGGAGGGCGCAGCTGCAGTTGCGGTGGTAGGGGCGGCGGCGGACGTCGGAGTCGAAGGCGGAGAGGGAGGCGTCGAGGAGGCACCGAAGCGGCCCGGAAGCCGCTTCGGTAGCCATGCCCACCCTCTTTGTTGGATCTGGAGATGAGATGATAGATGATAGATGATAAAAAAAACCAAAAAAGGAAATGGGAATTTTGGGGGTGAGATTGAGAGGAAAAAGAGGAGAATATATAAAGAAAAGAGAAGGAGGGGTTCATCTTCCAGCCTGGTCAGCCTGTAAACCTTTTTCCCTTTTTTTTATTATTTATTTTCTTCTTTTTTTTTAATATTATATTATTTTTATTTTTATTTATGTATATATTTTTGTATGCAGAAATGGTATTATATTTGTAAATTGAGAGAATTGCTTGTGAGTAAATATTAGGCCTGAGAAGTAATTTTTTTTTTAATTAAAGAAAATAGTTGTTGGTAAGAGTTATTTGTAAAAAATGGGGTGTAGCAATTGGTATTTTGGCATAAAATGTTTGTTATCAGGAAAAAAAAAAATTTTGAGATCAAACCCTGAAAAAACTAGTGATTCTTTCTTGAAAATGGAAATTTGTTATAATGTGTACTAAAAAATTTTAATTTAAAATTTAAATAAAACACAGATTTACCTTTAATTTTCATTTTATACTGCTGATTTCATTATTAAAATGGATAACTAAAAAAGAAGAATGAGAGTAATCTATTTACTTGTTTTTAAAGTTGGTTCATTTTTATTGTTAGAAAAATATATAAATAAATAACCATAATATGTATAAAGTGCTGGTAATGCTTATAAAACAGCCACGTATATTGATTCATGTACTTTAATATTACTAATGAGGTTATTTCTTTTGTTTTTTTTTTTTTTTTTTTTTTTTTTGAAAAAAGTAAGGCAAGTTATTTTAAAGGAAACATAGAAATATTTGAGAAATATCTGTTGGATCTAAAAAGATCTTCACATTTATTCGTTCATTGCGTGTTCACGAGGGTGGGCCTTGTGGCTTCTTTTATGTTTTGCTCTAAAGCTTTACATTTTCCTTAAATTTGATATATAAATAAAAAAACTTTACAACCTTGGTTTATTAATACCGATTCCCTATGTATTTTTACTGAAAATAAATTCAAAACTGAGATCACCTAAAGTAAAAATTAACATATAACCAAGATAGTCAAACCTAGACAGATCCGATCGACAATGAGGCCGGTCCGACCATTACTTTTAAACCACCTTTGAAAAAATATGATCAAAAATGTAATGACCTAGTCGATTTGATCATGAACCGGATTAACTCGTCAAGCTTAATGGATCATAAAAGAGTGGATGCGGCGAGCTATATGAATGAGGGCGATAGTAAAATTTTAACAGAGATGATCGAAATTGATGCTTTTTGATGGAGAAGATATGGTTGCCATCGGAGAAAAAATCACCGATTATGAGAGGGGTGGGGTTCGTCTTTGTCTTTGATGGGAGAAGGGGGATGGATGGTAGCCATATGAGGAGATGAGATGAGATGAGGTGAAACCGGCGCCGCAGATGAGAGGAATAGATCAAGTAGAGATAGATTGAAAAACTAAATCTTGAAAAATAGTTCATTTTTTATAGATGGTAATTTGTGAAAATATTTTATATATGTAAAAATGATGGTTCTAAAGAGGATTATTATTTTAGACAATCTCGCAAGTCGTAGATGTAATAAATTGCCAATCACTACATGTGTTAAATATTTCGCCTAGTGCGAATCTATTGAGCACCTTCTGTTAAAGTGTTCATTTGCTAATGGAATATGGGGTCACTTCTCCCAAATTCTATTGTTACCTGAGCTACATGACATAATGAAGGACATTTAGCTCTATTGGAGGGCTAATATCATAAGCTCATTACGTGATATCACTGACATAACATTCAAAGCTTTTGCTTGGAATATCTGGTTTGAACGAAATGAATGTATTTTCCATGAAAAATCCACCTGCTTTAATTCCATTATTTGCAAGATTGATTATCTTATTCTTTCATGGATTTCTACAGCGTCAGCGGATAGAGCCAGCCAGTTGGGGAAGGCTTTTGGGCCAATTAGACATAATCTTGAGTTCTTGAGCTCACACGGGCATTCGAGTGAAAGCAATGCTCGAGGGGAGGATCAAGCTCAAGGTGATGGCGAGTGACATTTAGTCGTTTTTAGTGGGAGGGATAGGATTTTTCCCATTTTTGGGTTACACATCTGGTGTACCTACTTTTGTAGTTCCCCTGTGGGGCTTATTATGTTTTTCAATTTTTTGTTTCCCTATTTTTTCTTTTAATGCATATGGTTTATCCACTTTTTTAAAAAAAAAATTATTATCAAAATCGGATTAAAAATATTTATATTTTAATATTCTGTCTTCAGGTTTCATGAGTGAAGTAAAAATTAATAATTCAGGGGAACTTGAGGGTCTATACTGAATTATTGAAGGGTTCTCATCATATTCTAGTAATATACCAAACCACTTCAACATTCATGAAGACAATTGGAAAAAAATGGGAATTTTATAAAGAAAGTAAGGAAAACATGGCGTCTCTAAAAGGTTTTTAAAGAAGTATATATTATGAGAATAAAATAAAATTGAATAGTTCAGAGAATCTTGTGACCATGCACGTGTTCCTGCTTATTATTACAAAGTAATAAGAATAATAAAAATACTAAATTACTCAAGACTTGATAAACAAAGTTCGAAAAACAAGGGATATCTTAAAAAAAATGAAAAATAATATTCCTAGAAAAATAAACATTAGAATCTTAAATATATCTTTAACATTCTAATATTAAAAGCGAAACAAAAGTTACTAGTTTACAAAAACCTTTGCCTATAGGTAACACTTAAAAATCTTTAGATTATCTTTGATAACATATAAAAAAATAAAACAATTTGAAAATTAAAAACACAAGTATGGCACGTTACAAGCTATTCTAGTATATTTTATTTTTTTCAATGTCAATTTGTAAGGATTCCATTCCACACATGGTGCCTGTCTTTTTCCTGTCCAACAATATAGACTAAACTTCAACGTATGCTAAACTCCAAGTATAGCATGTCGGCTACCGACTACTAATATTAAAACAATGGTTCACAGTTTGTGCTTTTGGATCTAAAATCTAATGGATGACAATATATCTTGCAAAACTAAGAGGTAATTAATCAAATTTGATTCAAGAACAAGTACCTTAAATTTATAATAAAACAGGCTGCACTATGAATTGTATTTCCATACCTTCATTCGTTTCCATGAAGTGAGTTCAAGAGGGAGAACCATTTCATCATCAGAAATCACAGCCCTGACCAATAATTTACCCAGAAAAGCATGGTATAGAAGCCCTCTTGATCCAAGTCCTCCAAATAACCAATACGTGCATTTGTTCTTCGGTTTCACAGCATCATTCACACAACCAAGGATTGGCAAAGAGCCGAAATTTGTTAATGGTGGCATTGCTCTTAAACCTGCCCTTGCTTGGACGAAGGTCCATTCTCTTATACTTGGATACACAGTTGATGCTTTTGGAAGAAGCTCTTTGAGTGCCATTGAGGTTTCATCTTCACAAACATTTGATGAATAATTCTTCGAGCTCCAATCCCATGTTGAACCCATTAGAACGGTTCGTGGACCTTGGAATGAGAGCCATGCATCAGATAATATTGAAGGGCTGCTGCAGCCATACTCATCCCTGAAACAAATGAAAACCTTTCAGAATACCGAACTTATTTTTGAAGGAAGCACCTACTATAAAATATTATGGGCTTATTATGTAATAGTTTCACTGATGCCATACTCTGCAGAGCCACTGGTTTCAGAACATTCAATTTATTAACAATGACATAACAACAACAGAAAAATAGGTTCAAATGTTGTCATATGTTTGTAAGCATATCCTAGAAATGTAAATGTTTAATTCATGTACAAATTGACATACCCTGAGCGAGCTGACAAATTGAGCTGTGCAACAACACCTCTACATGTTCGAAGTGGCAACTTCCCAGAGAGCTCTGGAAGCATGTCCACCTTTGCACCTAGGCATATGATAACTGCATTGTATTTTCCTGCATATTGACCAAGGCAAATAGATTAATGTGTTGCCAAAATGGGGGAGACTAGTTTTAATTGATTAATTGATTCATGTCTAATAGTAAATAATATGCATCCCGCTTAGTATTTTTTAATTGATTAATACATGTCCGGCAGTAAGTATTATACATTCTGTTTAGTCTCTTTTATCCATAAATAGATCATATGCGGTAAAAAATGTCCACCTTTCACAATTTCTCAGTTTCCTTAATCGCATCCTTGAGGAAGACAAGCAAAGTGTCCAGCATATTCTGTAAAGATTAGTTTTATAGGGCTAGTGATATTTTTTTACAGGACAGGAGCAAAGCTCATTGTATTTAGCTACTCTGTTTGGCCACAAGTAATGACCAAGATCTTTAGTTTGTGAAGCTCTAGCAATAGCTGAGTTGAATTTGTAAAATTGCTTTGCCTCGGATATAAAAGCCAAATCACAAACCAGGAAACCAGATGATAATTTGCAGCTTTGCACATTATTTACTATGAAAAATAATGCAACAATAGCAGTACAAATTTGATCTGCGACGGCAACAAAGAATAAAGCGACACAATCTAAACTTCAATAGCCTCTTATTTTGGAAAACCAAATATCAAAAAGAAAATTGAACCATAAATTCCTAGTCAAACAAAAACTCAATTATCTATGTTTTTCATATTTAGTGCAGAATTCTCTTAAATGCATGGATTAGTTTTTGATGTAATTTGCAGTAACAAAGGCGGTACTTCATAAGTCACAACATGTAAATAGGTTATGTTAGAATCCCTAAAATCTTTCAACTTCTCTGAAATCCTACCCTTTCCTATGTCTTAAATGTTTGTTATTTTGTTTCCTGAGTCTTTGGTTAGTCTATCATTCTTTAGGATTTGATCGTCTAGATATGGTGATTCCCTATGTATTAATAGTGCCATTATGCCATTGTTAATGATAACTGAAAAGAAAAAACAATTATTACAAAAATATTTGCATATATGGTATGGAAAAATCACCTGCTAGCTCACAAAGGGTATTAATGGATTCCTTGTACAAATTTACTTCCACCTTTTTAGAGAATGGTACACATAACTCATTCGCTTGGTTTTTACAGGCGGCAAAAAGAGCCTGCAGCACAAAAATTTACATAACTTGTTGACTTGAAAGTTTCAAATGAGAATTCAAAACAACATATTTAAATGTAAAAATAGATACGAATATATAGTTGAAGCTCATACTCTTATGCTTCTTAGATATAAAGTAAAAAAGAATACATACTTGAAGATAATGGGTAGGACGGATACTTATAGCTTGAGGCATATAAACAGCAGCATTGAGTGGCACATGCAAATGAGGTACAAGATTTTGTGCTGCATCCTTATCTAGAATCTCCAGATTGCAGTTCTCAATGAATGTCCTAGCATTCTAGCCAATTAAAGAGAAAATCACCATCTAATTGCATGTAAAACAAATTTTACTTTAAAGGGAGCTTTTTTCAAGAAATATGAAGGGAAATACCTCTTTCATGATTTCCACATTTTTTTCAGTCATCATAGTCCTTAAGATACCTCTGCAGGGCATAAATTATATGAGTCAATGAAGAATGCCTAGAGAACCGAAATAGGAATTTAAAATATGAAGGTTTACAAACCAAGGAATGTTAATGATCTTTCAAGTAACCCTAAATTCAGTTACAACAAATAATGACAAAAAAATAATGCATTTTGCATGTATTCCAGGTGGCAGTTCATGGTATATTAAGCTGCAGTCCTGGGCTGCTTTCCAAAAAATGCCTTAAACGGGACGGTAAAATATAACCGGCAAACAGAAATTGATAAGCTATTTGCCTTCTACAAACTATAGGTTCATCCATACAGAAGAATGATGAATCTTGGCCGATGCTATCAGGACCTCTTGCTTCTATTGCTCTTTCTGCAACCGATAAAAGCCTTAAGCACTCATTCCAGCAATCTTCGCCTCTCCATAGAACTTTAACTGCAATCAGCGATAAAAAAACCATACACTTGTGTTAGTTATTAACAACATGATCAAATTTTATTAACCCGCACTCACAAGAGAATCACTGGGACTAAGTATAAAAGCTAAAAGAATAGTGTGATATAAGAACCTTTAGGGGAATAGGGATGAAGAAGTCCTCCAGAGACACCAGATGCAGCACCACCAATTCCAACCTCATCATAGATATCTATGCATAGATGAGAGTCCTTCAAACTATGCTGCGTGGTAAGGTTGATCACACTATGTAAAAATCAGACAAAAGTATACCTTCCTTCGAATGAGCCAGAAGGAAAACATGACCAAAAGAATTAGTGAAGAAAATTAATTTTTATTGAAAATATACGAACAAGAATGCAAAGGAAGATCGTTTGAAGAATAACATACTGCACGAACTTTCAATAGAAGAGAGTTATGTTGGAACGTGAGCATCTAAGAAGGCACTAGCTAAACTTTCAGATCTAGAAACCTCAAAATTAGCAGAAAATAGGTGGTTAACACGGGAACAACATGAAGAAGGTTGATAGATGAATTTGTTACAACAAACATAGCTAATTGATTTAAAAATAAATGAAAGATGATTTCATGTATCAAGCAACAGAAAGTTAATATTTATGAGGTGTATTTCTCAAATAGATTCATCCCCAACTCATCTCCTCTTGCATAAAAAAATATGTTTAGGAGCTGTCAAGTTCAACTACTACGTAAAATTCAATTCTTCCTCATAGTAAGTGCATTGTAAAAGTATTGACTCGTTTAATGATTAAACTCGTGCTTTGAAATAGAAAGCTAAGAATCAAAGAATTTCGATCCGAATGCCATAAGGATGAATGAATTAAATAAAAAAAAGCCCTTTTTTCTCTCACTTTAAGCTCTTTTCTAGAATATTAAACATATTACTGGAACTGATGATTGTAAAGAAACAAAAAAAATTGCCTTAAATATCATTTTGACAAGGTCTAGGGGTTTGCAGACAATGGCGCAGAATCACAAGATTGGGATTCAATTGCACAACTTCAAAGATAAAGACAAGAATCAAATACTTGCCAAAAACCATATAATCAAGCAAATCAGCAGAAAAGCAATCGAGATAAGAAGATAAGAAGCTATCAACCTGAAGAAGATGCCATGCCACAGAGAGTCCAGCAAAGCCAGCCCCAAGTACCGCATATCTTGTCGAGCAACTGTTTGCTCGAATGCTTGAAAGACACATCCGGGCATTCAACATCGTTTTCGTTCTGCTATACGAGAGTGAATTGAAGGAGTATTTCCTTCCATTAGCGTCAGGGTAAGGGCTAGGGTTTGGAGAGAACGCCGGTGGAGTTAGGAGACGGAGAAACGAAGGCATGGGAGTTTTGCGCGCGACGCTCGCCATGCGAGGATAGAGTTCTCGCCTTTATCTCCTATTCCAAACCACCGATAATTGCCACAAAACTTGATGGACGGTCAAGGCTTAAGCATTTCACTCCTCTGGAAGGTTGTACGCATACTTTCATCCAATTTTAGCCGGCTACTTTCACAATGAAAGGTTCACAAACAGTAAAGAAAACAGTTAAACTAAACTTTTATGAATATTTAACCGTTTAAAAAAATAATAAAAAAATAGATAAAATTATATTTAAAATTTCACACTTTTACATTCGTTAGAGGAACATAAAACATATAATTTAAAACATAAAAAACTTTTAAATAAACACTTAAAATGAGACAGAGCCATATTATTTTACCAAATAGTCGTTAGTTTTCAAGTACAAGTTCAAGAAAAATCTAAGTTATAATTTTGAAACCCGTTATCAAGTCCAAGTTATAAGAAACTTTTCAATTTATAATAAATCATAAGTTATAATTAGTTTTAAAATAAAAGGATGAGATGAAAAAAAAAAACCAAAATTTGAATGTTAAGTGAAGGTTGGATATCTGCAACCAAACAACCTTGATCCCATTACATCTTCGGTTATTCACATTATACATGTATATATCAATATGCTTGTGAGCGTGCAGTATTTGTGCATGTGTGTAAAAGCACAGCAATACCAGCAATAACCCACAAGATAACGGGTTAGAATATAAGAATCTCAACTCAAAAAAGAAAATGACCAACTTAGTCCACAACTAAGAACTGGTAAAATTCAAAACAAGACACAATAAAAGCTATTCCTTAACAATAATATCTTATATGAATGGTATAGTGGTATGTTAAATAATGCAAGGTAAGGGTTAATTGGTTCATCCAGAATTGCATAAAGGGCAAAAAAAAGTTGTCAAAACAGGAGCAAGGATGCAATTTCAGGGCATCCTAAAACTATAACAGGCCACCCTTTAATGATAGGCTGCTACTTCAGCCTTGAAATGTGAAAGAAGTTCCTCCATGCTCATCTTTGTAAGATCGGACTTGTCTCTCACACGCACACACACCTGCAAATAAAACAGGAATCAGCCAATCAGGCACCACAGCTTGCAGCAGCAGAAACATCACAGAAAATTCTAATTTACAATTTTGGTAAATTCACTTTAGGGTGTGTTTAAAAGTCAAAATTATTATCATCTCCAATTGGAGATAATGAGCTGAAAGACATTCTTTTGGGCATTAGAACCTGATATTAAAATTAAGAGGATATATTTCATTCTGTAAGCATCAACTGAACAAATAAATTGATATCCGTATGAGCAAACAATTAGGAAAAGATTAGATGTCCTAAGTTTCTATACACCAGATGACATACCCTTAAGAGATGCACCAAAGAAGCAAGTATAGAGCGTACCTGTCCAGTGTTTGCTTCTTCTTCACCAACAACCAATATGAAATTGTACTGAGCTAGCTGAGCTTCTCTCACCTGCGAATAAAATAGAATAAGAATACCACAAGCAAAGAACTGAATAGCATGCATTATCTAATAAATTTTCTCACTATCGAAAATAGAAAATTCATGCCATATAAGTTCAAACCATGGCATTCACATGGTAAGATGGAAGAGCATTTAAGTTGTCAAATATTTCACAGGTCATCTCAACATTTTCTTTAAGGTTTCTAAGAAAAATAGTACAAGCTATGTATGTTCCCAGGACAGTTTAATAGAATGGTTTCAACATAAATAATCAGGAGACATTATGTTTTAGGCACAACAGTTCAAATGGATGTCTACAGTTCAAACATTCTGAACAAGTTTATAGACAATAAAGGTTGGAGTAACTTATTATAACCATGGCATCTTCCTTCCAAAATCAGAAAAAGAGTTACTTCAAAATTCTTTATAAAATAACTCGGCCAAGGGTTGTAGCTAGAATGCAGTTATTTGCCATTGGTGAAGAGTAGAAGTTTAATTCAGCATGCTGCATGCCTAAGCATATAAACTAGTGAAATTTGTGAGATTATTACAGGCATAATAATGTTACTGTTCAGACGGCAGTTGGTTAAAAAGTTGCAAAGCTTAAGAACTATTATAGGATCAAGTTTTAAAAGGAGACCAAGTGTTATTCAGGCTTGACAAACCTCATTCAAAACAAAAAAAATTAGAATTTAAATAGATAACAGCTTATAGATCAAATCACATTTCTTTATTTGTCATTATATAGCATTTAGCTGTATAGGGCAACTTATACGAACAATGTACTAGTTTTTCTATATTAATAGATTTTATAAAGATGGCAAGCTTCCTGGTCATGTCAATGGCCAGAAATGTAGAAATAGCAAACCAGATTGAGAGAAGAATGAGAAGCATGCCTTCTTCTGGATCTTTCTATCTGTCATGTCAGTATCAACAAAATAACCAGCTTTATGTATCTGCTCGTGAACCTAGAGTATCATAAAGAAAGATGTTAGTAAGCAATATAGTTAGAGTCCCATATAATGTTGTTGTGTATGGTCAATCAAATGAGTGAAAAAAGTCTCTGGTGATAGATAACAAGTAAAAGTTAGAAGCTCAAAGTAATTTCATAATAGAGACAAAATAGATACCAAGACAACAACAGAAATCTCGCATGCCAACTAGGCAAGTTCAATAGATAGAGAAATTTTCATCAACAAAAAAGACTATAAATATTCAATAATGTGCATAAATCCCACAAGGAACATGTGATTGTGTTCTTAGCTCATTAAATAATGATTCACATGCTACTAAGAAGAAAATCAACTACCAAACACAGTTAGATGCCAACTACTTAACAATAGGAGCTTAAATCTAGCAAGGCAATAATGTGCACCTTGACAGCAGAACCATTGTTGCTGCCAAAAGAAAGTATGGAGTTCACTAAAACTTAATTGTTCATATGCAAGAAAATAAAAGCCAGCATCTAGTTATGCTAGAGAAAATAAGGCAATTAGTCAATGTGATGTGTAAATCAGATAATATGGACCAAGTTTAATAGATTTTATCAAAAAGGGTCAATAGGGAGATAATCATCATCCACTGAATTCGCAGCCATAAGAACCTCTTTATCAAGAACATACCATAACAAAAGAACTGCACAGGACAGATGCTATAATAACCATAGTATTGACTAACAATAACATCTTAGATACCTGCAGGGCATACGGCTGCGATTTTTCAGATACAGGGCAAACAATTGTCTGACGTGGACTAAGCCAGAAGGGCCATTTTCCTTTGTAGTGTTCCAAAAGAATAGCTAAGCATGCGTTCAACAGATCCTAAGATGGCTCTATGAATCATCACAGGGCGTTCAGATTTAGCTTCATCTTCTGCCGAGTAGGATAATTTGAAGCGAATAGGAAGTTGAAAGTCCAACTGCAACCAAAGGTTCAGATGTAAGGAAGCACAAAGCATTTTAAGACCCCAAAAGAATCCCTTGTTAAATGCATACAACCTGAAGTGTGGCACATTGAAATTTTCTCTTCAATGCATCAAAAACACCAATATCGATCTTTGGCCCATAAAACGCACCGTCGCCTTCATTGATCTATGCATGGAAGAACAACATACACATGTAGCTTCATCAATACAACTTTCAGAAACAGAATAGTAAAAATTGGCAAGCAAACAAAGTCTGTATGGCTACCAATTATATTACTCTATGCCATAAATTTAGCACAGGCTTCTATTTCATAAGTACTTTGTGCGCCTGTTGCAAACATTTAAGTGGCAATTTTCATACCAAAGATAGTAACAGAGATGGAGAGCAGATCAGAGCTTTTTTTCAAATATCATGAAAAATTGTGATATTATTCTCACCCCACTAGATGTACACCAGGAAAAACCACCCTACACTCTCCAGAGTTCAAGTACAAACCCCGTAAGGGGGCTAAAGGCTCTACCACAGAGGAGAGGGCATTTATGACATAATGTCACATCAATAGCTAAAATTCCCACTATCAAGGAAATAAATGCATCTTTATAGCTCACAGGTCAAACAAAAAAAGAAGTGAATTATCAAAGAAAATTAAGGTAAAATCATCACCAAGAGTATGAAAGTATACACAGTAAAATAGCTGTGGTAATACATCCTGAAATATAACCGAAAGTCGCATAGTCAATAATGTCAAAGCTGGCTATGAAGTGTAAAATAAGAATCAAATTGGACTCATGCATGATGCACAAATCATGACAAATTTGGACTTTTTAAGTAAACTTCTACAATGAAGACTATATTTTTGAGAAATGCTCCCTGGCAATAACACTCAAAAAGGTAAAAGCATTGACAAAGGCAAGCTTCCAACCATAGAGTAGTGATCAAAGAAAAAGGTGAAAGGATGCACACACACAAAAAAAAAAAAAAAAAACTTCACAAACATCTTTATAAAGAACGTTCTCATAAGGGTTGTGTAGTTGTTCTTAGGACAATGAAAATGTTTCCTGCAAGCAGTTCCACAACTACACAGGCAGATACATCAAGAAACACAACGTTGATAATACACTTGTTAAATATCTGAGCAATAAATATCCAGTCAATATATCTTTGATAGCCAGTAAATGGCAGCTCAAAGAAAAAGAAACACATCAGCATACATGAACATTCACAAACTCTGGAGTTTCTCAGATTCTAAACAGAGCCCAACACATACAAACCATCTCAATGGAGAAACTTGACTTAGTCTAGACAAATGGAGGATTTTATCTATATTTCCCATTAAATTTCAAAATAATGTAATCATTAAGAGCATTGAAGAGCATGAAAATTATAATAACGCAGAATCAACAAAACCGTACATAGCATATCATCTAAACATCATCCTCTCCCAAAAAAGCAGAGAAAAAAGAAAAGAAAAAATAGAATAAGTGAAATAGAATAAAAGCTTACCTGCCATGGTCTGCCAAATTCTTCTAAAGCCTCTTTGAGCGAAGCCTCAGCCTTATCCCAAGTTTCTATCTCCCCCATGTATTTCTCAGGTCGCTGCATTTTCAGCACAAGTCTTGAGATGAGTTTGATCATATGTTAGACAACATATCATATTGATATTGTATAACAGTAATGTGCTGACAGTGGTGGTGACGCACAGTCCGCAGGCGGATCTGCTTAACTTACATCGTAAGGATGAAAAGGCTGCAGTTGGGAAACTCATAATAACAAAAGCTTGGAAATTTACACGATAAGTTGAAGAACATCATAATAGGAAAAGCTTCGCAATAAGTCACATTCTATATAGGATCAAGGTGTTGATACTGGATCATCAATTAGAGCCATGCATAGGTCTGCGAGGGGATTGGCTTAAACCAAACTGCTGTGAATATAAGATACACTTGGGAAGGCCATACAAGCAAAACCCTAACTTATAACATGGAACAATCAACTTAACCAAAAAAAATAATATAATAAAATAAACAATATAATAAAAAATAATGAAAAAAAAAATTGAAGAACCAACAACAGTTGGAATGCTTGTTGGTGATATACTCAAGGAGATAAGGCCCTCCAATAAAAGTTGGAGGTGTCACTTGTGCAAGTAAGAATTCCCTTCCTCTCATAAAGATCATATAAAGAAACAGAATGCACAAGTGGGCCATTACTGTTTTCTGGAAAAATATACAGAAAATGACAACCAAAAATAAAATAAAATTTTTTTTTATAACAAGCAGGCATTTAATCGCACTACATAGACTGAATTAGTTTTAGGATTAAGTTGATTTGAGATGATAGCTTTTACTTTTGTTTTAACAAAGTTCATAAAGTCTGTATGGAAAGGATGCCCATAAACACATTCAGACAAAAATATTAACAAAATTTTCTGAGGTAACAAAGAACTCTTGACATAAAACTTGCCAGTGTAAAATATCCTATCCCATTAATGAGCATATATGAAGTTATCTGTAACACTCTTTAAATTATATATTGGTTTAGTAAATGACATTTTAAGTGATAGCACAAAAGTTCATACATATAGTACAGAATGAAGTAGTATAACAACTAAAAGCAAACTGAAAGTAGCAAATGTTAAAACTAAAATGTAAAAATGCCCTTATTAAGGGAAAGAAGGAACTACAGAGAACTAACATACTGTTGATAACTCCAGCTCAAATGTGAATCCAAAAATATCATATGTATGCTTGACAAACTCCAGAGCATTCTTGACCTCCTCTTTGACCTATCAAAATATGGAAATCAATTACCCAAAAATGAGGATATGATTCATTCATGTAAAAGAAAAAACAAGAGGTACGAACAGCAGAAGGTGACCAAAAGCATTCCTCTAGATGCATAAAATATGGGACTACTGTAAAAAAATGATACACCTTTGTTTTCTTCTTTCGCATGCCTCTGTCCTTCAGAATCGATTAGACCACAGATATATTTCTCTCATATATAAAACATAAGATATCTCAAATCATCTTGATAAAGATGACAGACTCATCCTCCTCTCTTCCTAATAGAGAACACTAAAAGCATTGTCCAATGTGGACTTCTTTCAGAAGGACTAGAAGACATGACACTATGCCATGACTAAGCACTAAATTAATTCCACAGAATAACTTGAACTAACCTGGCTCTCCCTGCAAAATATATGTGCATCATCCTGTAAGGAGACATGAAGACAGTTTAGAAAAATGATTCAGGTTAAAAGGTAGGCTTTCTGAGAAAATATTGTTAGCACATAATCTATTGAGTCAGCAGAAAATCACACAAAACAGTTACATCTTAATGTTTTAAAATTATTACCTGCTGAAATCTCCTCACACGTGTCAAGCCAGTAAGTGCACCACTTAGTTCGTTCCTATGCAGAACTCCAAAATCAGCAAGACGCAGTGGCAATTCTGTAAACCATGTCTGAGGGTTATTCATCATTTAAGAACATTACTCAGCAAAATAAAATTAGAAGTTTTATAATGGAAGCAAGAAAATATATTGACGTTCATGAAGAAAGAATGTTTATATTTGTCAACAATATCGTTCATTTGAAACAGGGATCTTCAAAGAGGGGCCCAAAACTTTGACTAGATCAAGTTATGTACTAACAGACTTTCAGCCCTTCTCATAGCGTAACAAAAATCTCTTCCTGAGCACTGTGAGTTGTAGAAACTAGACACTATTGTGTTACTGACTAAATATGTAACTCCCTCTGGTGAGCATTAAAAGAACACAAGACACAGAGAGTATTCATGATGCCAAGAAGAGGTAATTTGATACGTAGCAATACATTGACCCCCCTTGAAAAACGTTTTAAGCCAATCCTTAGTATCTCAACATGTGCACAATATGTCATAATGCAAAATGGTCCATATCAACATAAAACATACATTGATCATGGGCTACATGCCGTCACTCAATTGCACTCATAAACAATATCTACTTCATGAACATAATTAGGCACATATATGATCAACATAAGACCAGTAACCGTAACTAGGCAAGGAAAAGGATTAAACAGCCTAACAGTCTGCAACAAGACATCATTTCTTGCAAAAGAAACATACCTTACAAGCATGAAGTATATAATGTGATAGCACTCACCTCTATATGACCTAACCCTATGCTCAAACATCAAACAATGCCCAGGGCAATTCATTGGCTTTAGGCCAAATTCCTGTTTCTCTATCTGCATTGAAAAAGATAACTTGTAACATCTGAAAAGAAGTATGATACAGGCAGCAAATGAAATGATAATGTTTAAGGAATTCTATCAAGTTGTGAGTCTCCAATTCTCCAATTCAAACTCAAAATAGACAACTGGGAAATCTAGAAGGATAATGATTGCCTCAAAAACAAACATATTCTCTTTGTAGTTTGCAGCATGCCCAGAGGTTTCCCATAGTTGCATGTTATACATATTTGGAGTCAGGACCTGAAGATCAATCATGACAAAAGCAAATGAATAGCTTAAAAAATTATTTCTTAATCCAATCCAATTGATTATGGAAATAGAAAATAAACCTCCTGATAGCCTCTTTCCCAATACTGAGCTCGTATGAATTCCATTAGCTTGTTATAGATCCTAGTGCCATGTGGAAGAAAGAAACAACTCCCAGGGCTGATGTCGAAACAAAGGCACGTTACAAATTGATATTACAAAGGTGTACAAACCAAAGGAAATTCATGCATGCAGCAACCTGAGAGGGTGAAAAAAGAATAGTTCTTGATTCTGCCCCAACACCCTGTGGTCACGTTTCTTTGCTTCCTCTAGCAGAGCCAGATATTCCTGCAAGAAAAAGGAAAGGTAATATATTATAACCATCTGGTATTTATCACTGAGGTTGCAAAATGAAAGCTAAGAACTCAACAATGCCACTAATTGTCACAACAAATGAACAACATCCAAAAAAGGCATGTATTATAGACAATTAAAATTGCCTAGCCAGCATTAGTTACACCACATTATATTCTTTTTGTAGAAATGTGTCAATAGTAGGTATTCATGGAGGCAAAAAAAGGACATTTCATGGTCTGCACAAGCTAAGATGACAGAAAGAAAATCATAGATTACCTTCACGTCAAGTAGTCTTCTAGTTTCTAGAGACAAAACCAATTTCCAGAAAAATTAGACCAGTCATAATTCTGACGCAATTTAAAATGTAACTTTACATTAAGTTCTTGGATTTCACACCAAACTATCAGGCCGGAATCATGAATAAATGATCAGCAGGCTAATCATGCAAATGTATATGTTGCATTAAAAATTTCTTGCACTACTTCTACCTAGACTGCATGCAACCTGGTATGTTGGATTCAGTAGGTTCAGCCCTAGGTGGGAAGTTGCTGAGAAATATGCTCACTAAGCCATGGCTGCTACGATCAATAGAATACTTTTGGGCATGCAAAACTATCTTCATGACATTTGCAGTCACTGCTCCCAGAGCATTTATTGCAAACTCCAAAATAAACCATTATTAACAATGAAGAAGATATCTCAGACAGAAGCATCAGGAACACAAAGGGAAGAAAAGCAAACTGTCCTGTTTAAGACAAACCAAGTGATGAGAACTTATACTTTGAGCCGTTTTGAGTCTGGAAATGAAATTCCATAAACTCTTTGCAAGCTTTCACGGTCTGCTCGCCCCCTCCAATAAGAAGATGAAGCCTACAACATTTGAGGGTTAAAATTGTGGCTTGCATAAGTAGCTTTTTTTAAAAAAAAAAAAACAAAAGGGATATACATAATTTAGGCTAGCACCAGAACCATCACCTTTAGACAAGCAAATGCTTTCACAAAAGATGTGTTTGGAATGTGAGGTCCACGACAAAGATCTACTAATGGTCCACATCTATACACTGTGATGGTCTTGTCCTCAGGCAATTCATTAATTATTTCAACCTGCATGACATGGAGTTATAAAACATATGCACTTAGAATAAACAAGTACCTAGTATAGAGAACCACACATAAATTCACATGGAAAACTAACCAAAAATAAATAAATAAATCTTGGTAACCAGAATGCTTCACAGTTTTTCACTCCGAAATAAATAGAGCATCAACATGAAAAATTACTATCGTAGTGTTTAGAAAACATACATAAAAATAATCACTTGCCTTAAATTTATTATCTGAGAACATTTCAAGTGCCTGGTCCCTTGACACTTCGATGCGCTCAAAAGGCTGTTTTTCCTACATAAAAGATGGAAAGTATTAAGCTCATAGCTCATACACATTACATACTCAAAGTTTCATAACAAAGAAACATAAGATATTAGTGATATAAAATAATAGTTTAATAAGGCAATACCAAAACAGCTTTGGCAGCCTGGGACTGAATTTGCTCAAAGTGCTCCTCGTTCAAAGTCAGATCACTGTAAAATGCATCATAGTAGAAACCCTAGCAGAAGTGGAAGTGGACAATTATATCATATGATCATAAAAACAAACACAAAGCAAGTTAAATAAAAGGAACTTCCACTATACAAAACTGTTCTACAAACATTGGAAATATGAAATAAGTTGTATGCTTACTATTCTAGATGTTGATGATTTTTTTTAATTCCCTTACAAGAACTTTTTGCTTATCCATTTAGTTATTTTCAATAGATAAAGTAAGGTTGAGGAGCAAGGAGCGATCAAAGAATAAAGTATCTTACCAAAAGAAGTAAAATAAGGAAAAACAGCAACTCTACAAAAGACATTATGAGCAACACAATTATATCAATACCTCCCCTCTAGTAGTACATGGCCCTATGCAGAGCTTGCATCCATACTCCATCTCAAGGGACTGCAATTACAAGAAAGCAGCATGATTAAGGAAAAGGAAATCAGAACAGTACATTAAGTGTACCCTAGACAACATAAATTTTACGTTAGAGCTCAGTTTAGTAATAACCTACCGATGACAAATTTTACACAAAAAAATAAATTTCTGTATATATATATATATATATATCCCACAAACAAATAATCAAATCTGTTTTGTCAAACCATCATTAATACAGGAGAGATACCCTCCCAAAAAAATAAAAAGAAAGTTTGCTTCTAAAAGTAAAATAAAAAACTTTGCAAAAAGTATTAAAATAATAAAATAATAAAGACCACACTTGAAAAGTACATTCTCAGTTTACAGCAAAAGCCAATAATAAGAACCTGCCCCAGGATGTGAGCACTAGAATGCCAAAAGGTATCACGCCCTTCATTGCTGTCAAACTTGAACAGTTTCAGGGTGCAGTCTTCTTCTAGTGGTCTTGACATGTCCCAAAGAATTCCATTTACCTATAGACGAATTGTACGCAAAAGAGTATTAGTAGCAACATTTGTCTTGACTAGTAACATCATAATAGGGATAGAGCATGCAAATATAAATTTGATGTCATATCCCACGCAACAGCTCCGTTAAAAAATAATAAAAATAAATTCACTTATAACTAAAACATAAGGCAAATAGGGTAACAAATAAGCACAATACCAATTAAAATTTGGGCATTTGGAAACATAGAAGAATTATTTCAATAACCTTGCCAATATCACATTAAATGGCTTATAGCTTTTTTCATGTTAAAATACTGCTAATGTATAATGAAATATAACTAACTCACTGGGGCTTGGGCTTAAACATAAGATTTTTGAAGCATGACAATTATATTCTCCACTCAAAGGAATATAAAAATATTGCAAACAAATGTAGAAGTAGGATACAAAGGATGACTACATACAAACAAACAACATGGTAGAAAGGGTCCCTCAAGTAGAAGATACGTGCTCATTGCTTAATTTATCAAGAGATATTCTGCTTTGTGAAAAAAATTGGTGGATAAAAACTTACTTGAGCTATCAAGACGCTTGCAGCCAAACCACTAGAGATCTCCTTTGCAATGTCCATAGGTGATGATATCCACTTCTTCCCCTCCTTGACAGTGCCATCCGGCAATGTTATCCTAACAACCAATAAAAAATGAATCTAATGATGCCATCACTGCCAAAGAATAACAACAAGTCATAAATATATGGCATACTGATTAAAAAAGAAAAAAACAGAAATAGCACTTGTTGCAAATTCCTTTTGATCCTTCAAATAATTCAAATCGTTCATCTTTAGCATGCCATGCTTTAATCAACACAATAAAAGGGAAGATAAAATTCTCTCTCTCGATTTCTATTACACTCAATTTAGATACCACAGTTTTCATTAGAGTTAGAGGTGACAATATACAATCTTGATACCAAACACCATGCTTCTTGATACTACGTTATAAATGGGAAGTGCATGTCCACCTTCTTTTTTCCCTCAATTCACACAAATAAATGAAAAAAATGTATCGCAAAAGGAATCTAACTTTCTTGAACATATTGACAAGAACTCGAAAAAACTTCACTATAAAATAACACCAATTTTCAAGAAATAAAAAAAATCAACACCAAACAATGAGAAAACAGCAAATAAACCAACATTTTAGAAACATTTAGAGAAAAGAGAAGGATCAAATTTGAGGGTTTACTTAATAGGATCTCCACCAATGCTCTGGCGCTCAGCGAGCTGCGCAGACTGGATAGACTCAAAGAGACGGATTCGCTTCTGGATGACGGTCTGGAGGTACGCCTCGTCCTTCACGGACTTATTCTTGGCCGCCGCCACCTTGGACTTCGCCTTGGACACCGAAGCATCACTCCCGGCGCCGCCGCCTTCCCCCATCGCCGGAGCTGAGATAAACGAAGAAAAGGAGAGAGATTGAAGGAGAATCGATGAAGGAACGAAGGATCTCAGCTCGCAGACGCTCTTCGAAAAGCGATAGAGCATGTAACTTCGCGCAGCCGGCGAAATGGCAAATTGAAAGAGGGTTTACATCGAGGGCTTTTAGATCCCACGCTTTCGCGAATGTTTTTGCACATTTACCCACAAAAATCTCAGTAATTATTTTTTTCTACTGAAATTTTCAGTTGCATACCTACAAAAGCAACTTTATACGTATACATAAGCGTATCTGTACCCCAAACTATTGATTTTTTGATTTTTTTTAAAACCCGAATTAATTGGAACTATGTCTCCCGCCGCCATTGACGAGGACACTAAAATATTGTTTTTTATAATTAATGAAAAGTACAAAATTATAAATTTAAAAAAAGTCTAAATTAACCGCCAAACCTTCATCAAAAGAGTGAAGTAGTAGGAATTATGGTGTAAAATAAGTGCACAAATTAAAAAAACTAAGTTGAAAATTAGCAGATGCATCATCTGTTCATGGTGACATGATAATCAGATAAAGTTAAAACCTAAAGAGCGTCAAGATTGACAACAATTTTCTTGATGTTTACTGTGAGGGATCTAGATTTTACTTGAAAAGGATATTTTTACCATCATTTTTTAGTGATTTGTTTTTTTTTTAATTGTGATAATATTAATAATTTACGAGAAAAACTAATGAAAATTGGTTAAAAAAAAAACAGGAGAGCAATCACAAGTAATGAGTATGCAAATAACCTTCAAGCCACCAAAAGTGGTATTTTTTTAAGTTATTTTTACTTGTTTTTTATGCAAACAAATTTAGTGATTAAATTAATAATTGCAACAAAATTGTGAAAAACCTATTATTAAATTATAATATTTACAGGTATCATTATTTTAGAACCTATTCTGAGAAAGTCTCCTACTAAACTAAAGCCAAATAACAACTCATTAAGTCAAATATACATGGAAAATACTACAAAATACCTTCTCTTTATTTTTTTCTGATTGTTGTCACTTGTCAATATTGAACCACTTCAAACTTTGACAATAAAAAAAAGTAGTTATACTAAAAAGTTCATAGCCCAAATGGTATTTAACACTATCATTAAAAATAAAAGTGAGATATTTAAAAAGATCCAAATTTAAAACTTGTTATAAACAATAATGATAATAGATTACTATTTATAAATTCGAATTTATAGTCCAAATTTCTCCGGTTGAGTTTTTAATCTATACATACTCTTGACACATGGTTTGTTCATGTTTCGAAAAAAAGGTGAATTCATCATGTATACCCTACACATATAGGGGTGTAAATGATACACCTATACTCGCAAGCTACTCGGGCTCGACTCAGTGAAAACTTGAACTCGGCTCGGTCATGGTCGAGTCGAGCTCGAGTAATCGAGCGAACCAAGTTCGAGTATCTAGATACTTGCCTTGAGTGCTCTCGAGGCTAATCAAGTAGTAACATATATATATTATGAAAATAAGAGAAAAATTTTTCGAGCTCGAGCATAATGTTTATAATCATTTTCGAGCTTAATCGAGCGAGTTTAAGTAGCTCGAATTGTGTATCGAGTCAAGCTCGAGCTATAAAATGAATACTCGGTGGAGTTCGAGCCGAGTATCGAGTACCGAATATTTAGTCGAGCTCGAGTTCGCTACTACTCGGCTCGAACTCGATCGATTACACCCTTATACACATATATATAATATCTCCTCCTCCTTTGTACTACTTTATTAAACACAATTTGACTTGCTTGCAAATCATACAATTGTCTCTCTACTAGGGTGCATCTTGGTCAAATTCTTTTAAACGCGAGAGAAAGAAGCAACACACATAAACCCTGAATAAGAGAATTAACATCTCATTTAAACCAAAAAAACTGAAAAAAAATAAAATAAAATTGACAGTATGGAAAAAATGTGAACAGAATTCCAACAAAATGTATGATCTAAAATAAATACATATATTCATAAAACCCCTTGAAAAACAATAAAAATATTGTAAAGGCTTTAAATGCAAAAAGGCCATGTGCCCTGTCATACAAAATTACAAAGAGTGTGCCGTCTTGTGCTAAACTTCCACTGAACAAGACTTCCGAGAGATGGAGAAGAAGATATAAGTAGGTGAGTGAGAGAAAGAAGAAGCACACACAACAACGCCATTGATGCCTGAAATCCATCTCCACTTGCTCGTAAATTTCTAGGGTTCATCGCTGGCCATGAGAGCTCCACATCCCATACTGATCCTTATAATAAGAGGAGCAAAAGACGGGTCAACTCCTCCTCCTCCTTGATTTCTTCATATATCTCTTCTATCTATTTCTTTCTTTCTTTCTTTCTTTCTATTTATTGGAGGATTTGAGAAAGGGGATCTGAAATCATGGCCGGAGGTGGGATTGGGCCGGTTGGGGTGGCGAAGGAGAGGGCGCAACAGTACAAGGGCCGTGTGACGCCGTTCGTCTTCATGGCTTGCGTCACCGCTGCCATCGGTGGCTCCATCTTTGGCTATGATATCGGCATCTCAGGTATGACCAATTTGATCGTATTCACAAACACTTTGCGTGCATTCATTCTCATTTCATCATTTGGATGCAAACTGGAAAAATAAAAAGAGCGGAATTGCTTATGTTGATCACTAAATTGAGGATTTCCTTTTTTGAAAAAGTAAATTTGAGGGTAATTTGAAGATCATACGCAGGAGTTATTTAATGTTTTTTTAGGCTTTTGAATTGTTTTGCACGCATCTCAAGATTGGGATTTGTGGAGATTTATTTTATTTTATTTTTACAAGAAGTCACCTCAGACTTCAACGACTAATTTAGGAGTGGAATTCTCGCTATCTCTCGCTGAAGTCGCATGTATTGCTGCTGTGGCGAAAATTCTAATTGGTATATATGGATTATTATTTTTATTTTTACCTTTATTGTCTTGTAAAACTTTAACTAGAAAAATGTATTTAATTTAAAATTTTAAAAATTCTATATTTGAACCACCAATTTATGATTTCAGTATGAGGTGACTTGCATTTAATGGTTTTGGAAAAACATCACTTAATGTTTCTTGTTCAAATTTAAGACAGTTCAGACTGGTTGTTCAACTGCCCATGTATGTAATATTCCCGTATATTTTCTTTTATATTTTATTTTATAATTGAACTTTAGTGAGATGATAAAGATTTGATTGACAGTGGAATCCTTTAATGATATGAGAAAAAGGACCAAATAATGGAGGAATATGTGGCAATGGTTGTCAGCAGGTCCGAATATTCAAGTTGGTGAGTGATGGTACTCATGGTCATGGATATTTTGTTACCATAAAATCCATTATTCGTATGTGGCTTCATGTTATCCAAGGCCGGTTGCGCTACCCAGAGCCACGGTTAAATTCTTGGACTACTAGAATTCAAGCATGGTTTGTGGTGGGACTCTTTTTGGTTTTTCCACTAGTCAATAGAGATGTTGAAATTTAAAATTCTTGCTTCTTTTTCTTTGTGAACTTTCTTTGTTTGTTTAGGAGAGAGTGGTATGTAGGAGTCGTTGTTAATGTGAAGTGCAAGTTTGGTGCGTCTGAAAATTAAATAAGTTTAATTTAAGGGAAGACTTTTGATTGGGTTAAATTAGGGTCCTCACCTTGTTGCATCTTATTGTTGCGTCTTCTAGCTATAAGAAGAAAACGTTTGTGCGTAATATTTATTTATTGGTACAAACAGAAGTAGGCAGAAATTGGTTATGGGGCCCCACATATATTCTCAAAGCCAGTGTGGCTCAGAATGGGGAAAAAAGAATGGTAGGACCGCTGTGCCTTATTGGACTTTACTTGTGAAAGTGATCCAAATTCTATTAAATAGTTAGAAAAAGATTTTAAAAATAAATCAGGAAAACAAACATAGTATGTAATAAATACATAATAAAGGTTTCTGATTACTAGTAGGTATAGAGGAAGTCTTCACCGATTCGTTTCTTTTTTTTTTTTTTTTTTATTATCTTTTTCTTGCAGTCCTGCTGTGTATTGTAAGAAAATTTGATACCCAAAGAATTACGGACAATGATGGCTTAACTTTACGTGTCTATCTTCATTGTTTGTACCCAATAAAACATTAGAAAAGTGTCTTCCTTTCTCTCTCTTTTCTTTAGGGAGCTGTAAAGCTCTTCTGATTTCATGATACAGTCCAAATTAGTGCCTGGACCGAAAGAGAACGAGCTTTTTCCACCGTACACACCCTTATTTAAATTCTCCTCAATGGCAGTGACTGTGGACTCCTACCATCAAACAACTGTGCGCACGTGTGTTTCCTTTGATGAAAGACTTTTTAAACTCGTTTAAGGATTTCAAAGAGATGCATGCAATTGACAAACATGTCATTGAGTACTTCCACAGGGCAGACCCTGTGCTTGTTATAATGCAATTTAGCTACGGTATCAAAGTTTTCACATGAGCTATTATTATCTATGATCTCATGTAGCCCTACTTGTGAACATTTGACAGGAGGAGTGACATCCATGGACCCATTTCTGGAGAAATTCTTCCCAGTTGTATACAGGAAGAAGAATTTCCGATCTAAAAACAACTACTGCAAGTATGACAACCAAGGCCTCTCTGCTTTCACATCTTCCCTATACCTTGCCGGCCTTGTGGCATCCCTCTTTGCCTCCTCAGTCACCAGAAAATACGGCCGTCGTTCCAGCATCATTTGTGGTGGTATAAGTTTCCTAGTAGGAGCCACACTCAATGCTGCGGCGCAGAACCTGGCAATGCTGCTTCTAGGCCGCATAATGCTCGGCGTCGGCATTGGCTTTGGAAACCAGGTGACTCTTTTACTGCAATTTGAGGCATAATGCACCAAGTGTTTGTTGTTGTGCTTAAAGTATCATGGACTGATACGTTGTGAAGTATGTATGGAACAATTAACTAACTGCTTTCTGATTCTGTGAAGGCTGTGCCTCTGTATTTATCAGAAATGGCTCCTGCACATCTCCGAGGAGCTCTCAACATGATGTTTCAGCTTGCTACTACTCTGGGCATATTCACAGCCAACATGATAAACTACGGTACTGGAAAAATCAACCCATGGGGATGGAGGCTGTCTCTTGGCCTCGCTGCCGCTCCTGCCTTTTTAATGACCGTTGGAGGCTTCTTCCTCCCTGAAACACCGAATAGCCTTATTGAAAGAGGGATGGGGGAGAAAGGAAGGCGAGTTTTGGAGAAAATCAGAGGCACTCATGATGTAGACGCTGAGTTTCAGGACATGGTAGAGGCAAGTGAACTAGCAAACTCCATCAAACACCCTTTTAGGAACATCATGGAGAGAAGGAATAGGCCACAGTTGGTAATGGCCATCTTCATGCCTGCATTCCAGATCCTCACAGGCATCAATTCCATACTGTTCTATGCTCCAGTGCTTTTTCAAAGCATGGGATTCGGTGACAATGCTTCACTATATTCATCAGTTTTGACCGGAGCTGTGCTCGCCTCATCCACTGTAGTTTCTATTGCAACTGTTGACCGCTGGGGCCGCAGAGTCCTGCTGGTCGTCGGAGGAGTTCAGATGATCATTTGTCAGGTAAATAATGCAACAAAAAACTCACTAATGACCTCACATCAATTAATTTGATACATTGTGAACTCGCAGACTATAGTGGCCGTCATTCTAGGTGTGAAGTTCGGCAATGACAAGCAACTCTCAAAAGAGTTTTCCATTATAGTCGTCGTAATAATTTGTCTCTTCGTGGCGGCATTTGGATGGTCATGGGGGCCATTGGGTTGGACAGTCCCGAGTGAGATATTTCCTCTTGAGACCCGGTCTGCGGGGCAAAGTATTACAGTATCTGTGAACCTGTTTTTCACCTTTGTTATTGCACAGTCCTTTCTATCACTTCTCTGCTCATTGAAGTTCGGCATTTTTCTTTTCTTCGCCGGATGGATCACTGTCATGACGGTGTTTGTTATCGTCCTTCTCCCGGAGACAAAAGGAGTGCCGATAGAGGAGATGATACTTCTATGGAGGAAGCATTGGTTTTGGAAAAAGGTGATGCCTCCTTTACAAGATGATAGTGAAAGTAGAGGAACTGGAGTTCGAATGGCTGATGTGAGGGAGCTTTGAAAGAGCGGTAGTAAAGTCTCATGTGTGCTGTTCGATGCCATGCATAAAGAGTTTGTGTTGTATTTATATGTATTTTATATAAAATTAGTCAACACCCTATTTCCATCAATGTTTGAGGTTTAAAATGTTTTTGTTGATCTTGGATTACCACATGAGTTCTTTCCTCTAAAGAAAAGAAAGACTTAACCACCAAGTGGTTTTGACAATGGCCATTCCTATATTCGCAGAAAAAATAAAAATAATAATCTTCACGTTGGGCTCACAATTGCTGGGATAACAGATGCAGTTCAGAACACAATAGGCAAAGCTCAAGCCCAAGGATTATCTTACAATTCTTCATTTAATTATTCCAATAATTATATGTATATATATTTAATTTTGAAAATATGTATTTTCTTTGGTATCCGTTATCACGTGACAACAGATAATTGGTTTCTTTTATTGTGAAACTATGATTATTGATTAGTTGTTTTGGAGAGGCGAGATCTCTTATTCAAGGGCACTCATGATAAAAAATAATAATTACTCAATCATATTTGCGTCTGTGCTTTCCTAATCGATTCATTGATAACACCACATACGACAAAATATGCCAGCCCTAAAAACGATCCTTTTTTTTTTGTTGGGTCAAATCTTGCCCATTGTTTAAATATTTCCATTGTAGATGCTAATATGACAAACAGCACTTGGAGAAGAGAAAAAAAACCATAGCAGTACT
Source organism: Dioscorea dumetorum (assembly GCA_902712375.1). Taxonomy (NCBI): domain Eukaryota; kingdom Viridiplantae; phylum Streptophyta; class Magnoliopsida; order Dioscoreales; family Dioscoreaceae; genus Dioscorea; species Dioscorea dumetorum. The sequence continues at coordinate 2,737,440 of CACTHL010000592.1, read as the reverse complement.
CGTGCTTACAAATCATCCAAAACAAGATAATAAAAATGGAAACATTAAATTCACAAACTTGGCAAGGCAACCCAAATTTGCAGCCCATATTTACAATAATAAAAACAATATATCAGCATTTCTGCTTATAAATCATCTACAACAAGGACAAGAAAACCTCCTAGTTGTGTAGCAATATAATGGGAACAATTAAATTCATTAAAACTGATAGCAAGGTCAAGGTGTGGTAAATCTCCGTTAACAGGTTTATCAGACCAAGACCAAAGAAAGGATTAATTCCACTGAATCCACAACAAGGACTAAAAAAAAATTCCTAGTTTTGTGGAAAAGCCTAATGAAACCACAAATTAGGTATCAAGGTGCAGTATTTTTTTTTTTTACCCCAAGTTAAAAAAAAAAGGGGTGCATCAGTGAAAGGTTGTAATCTTGCTATTAGTTTAGAAACAGTGAGAGCAATAAGATGAGTATTAATTACTGAAGAAGCATTATTACTAAAGTAATTAGTATTGAACTGGTCTTAACCATAACCAAACAGTCATCTAATCAAACCCCTCCTCCTCTCTAATCCTCAATCTAATCCTATACACTCCTACTCCATCTTACTAACCCTTTTGTCTTATATATCCCAGCAAACAGAGTCAGGGATTTGATCACTTGATAAATCTCAAAATCAATGAGGTTTTTTTAATTTTCAAGAAATAAATGTAATCTGATCCTAGTTTTTCATCAAATTTTCAATGTTTCAAAAGAAAAGATTCCCCCAATATGTATCAATGTAAGCGAAAATACAAACTCATAAGGCATCCAACCATGAGGCCAAACCAACAAAACAAGCATCAGTGATTCTAATTTTCTAGAATTTTTGTTTTAAATAACTAACAATACAAACAAATCTTTTCTCTTACCCACCCCTCTCGACTGCAAAGGGTAACAGATGAATAGATACAATGAAAACAAGAAAACCATAGGCTTTCATAAGCCCTAATATATCAAAAAAAACATTGGTGAAAAAACAAATTGAACAAATATATAATTATCAATAGATATTAATCAGAAACTAAAATCCAACAAATCCAGGGAATGAAAAGAGAAATTAAAACCTTATTGAAAACAAAATCCACAAATATGATACTACGACCACACCAAACCCTAGGAAAAAAAAAACTCTAAAATTCATTCTATCAGCACCCCCATAACAATATCACTGACTATTTAGCAGTATATCACAGAAGACCAGGAAGACAATCACAAGTACTACGATTCATCACAAGTTCCCCGTTTGAAAAAATATAGAGGATGATTGCATGAAGGATAGAACCAGATCGGAGATAGAGAGGCGAAGGAACTCACAATCACGATCATGATCCACTAACAGTGCCCGATCAGAGATCCACGCCAAGATCAATCCATCTTTCTTTCTCTCTCTTTCTCTCGCTTCACAAAGCTTGAATTGATCGCGAGCAATCAAAATCCGTTCCCCGCTCACGAGATTCTGAACATGGCGGCCTTTGAACCCCGGATCAAAGCATCGCCCTTCAATAACATGGCCGGGAACGGCAGCGCGCTTGGGGCAGGGGAGGCAAGGAAGGGTGACCCCCAGAAACTATCAGCAGCGTCCCTGCCGGGGACTGCGGAGGTGAACTGGATCTGGTTTGCAAAAGCATCCGGCTCGGGTCCGAGCCGGCGCGTTGAGCAGGGGGTGAAATCCGCGCCGGTGGATGATGGTCGGAGGGCTTTCAGGTCCTCGCCGCGCTTCAAGATGGTAACCTCCTCCATGACGAGGTTCTTCGAGGGGAGCTTGACGACCATGGCGTTCTCCTTGTCGGAGAAGGCGACCTGCCGCCCAGGACGGGCCCTACGCCGTGCCTCCGGCGAGCAGGATCCGCCGTACTTTCTACCGATCGAGGGTGTTCCCATGAGCGGTGAGATTACCGCGGGGAAGATTAAAGAGAACAAGAAACGCAAGGTAAAGGCTTGATTGTTTGAGATGGCGGAGAAGCGGTGGGTTTGTAACTTTATATAAGGGCTTGAAACGCCTTGTATTTATGCTAGAATTACGTAAATAGCCCTGGGATTTTTAACTATATTCTAATTAGACTCAAATAACTATAATGTGTTAATAGGTCATTTCGGGAAAGTTCGATCAATTGGTGTTAGATTAGGACTCAAATAATTGAGGCGTGTGGGGCCTTGTAAATAATTTGTGCGGCTGAGATTGAGTTTTTCAGGAGCCAATTTTTATTAATATGGTAATTTTAAAAAAAAAAAGAAGGTTCATGACTCATTGCTGAAAATTATTTATTTTAAAATTTTTTTAAATGTGTAATGTTTTTATCATTTAAACAATGAACTCTTTTTTTTTATTGATGAATTTGATATAAAGAAGTATACTTTTGATTTTGGTAAAGTGAGGGGTTTTGATAAAAAAGAGGGTGAAAACCTAGAATCACGTGATAACGTGGAATCATGGAAGGACACGGAAAAAGCCCCAAAGAGTAGCCGTGTCGGCTGCACGTCGGGTTCATTATTTAATGTACGTTCGTAGAGGTGTATCAAATAAATAATTAATTAACTTTTTTAAACTTCTAATTTACTTTCTTGTTAACGCAATATTTTTTTTAATCAACAAAATTATAATTACATCACTTAATTCTCCAAGTTGAATTGATGCAATTAAAAGTCTATGGATCAGTCACAGATTAAAACAAACATGCCATAGCCATATCTATAACATCTAAACTAGTCTAGTCTAATTCATATCCAAAAATATTACATTTTAACCTAATTTGGTCTCATTCATCTCCAAAAAAGGCCTTAAGATCAACTTGCATATTTTAATAATCAGATAAGCTAGCTGCATGAAGACAAACTCATTGATTCTTAGTGTTTGAAAGTCTGGATATCTTGGGATGAAAATGTGATATCCAGAGTCACATTGTTTGGTTGCATGGATAGAGGCTTGGATGGGGATGGCCCCCATCTTTGAAAATTGGATGAGCGGCAGTGATTTAATACCCGTTATTTAAGTCAAATACTTAATAAAAATATTTAAAAAATAAATTTCTCTAATCATCCATTATAATTGAATTTAATTAAATAATTTAAAATATTTTAAAAATTATTTATTAAATCCTTCAAACCAAACACTTAAACATGGATATTCCTATCCATGGATATTTCATCCATATATATCCATGTCCATGGAATACAATATCCCACTATCCAAACATTACGGTAGTTCACAATCCAATGGCAACCTATGGATAATAAACTGAAAATTTTTGTAACTATTTCCTACAAGAAGCTCTTTTTGGAATTTCTAAACGACAATGTCTAAAAATGCTCAACATTTCCTAAGCTAACTGAATTTCCCTGATTCTAGTGAGGCTCAAAGACGTTTTGCAGAAACAAGTGAACAATTAAGTGACAATGGGCTTCTTCTTTCCTTTTCCTCTATTTTGTCCTTTTACAGCAGTAATATCACTAACATAGTTGAGGAAAAAGCAAATCACTTGCACTAAATATAAAGCCACCAGGTATGTTGAGGGGGACAAAGATCTATCCTTTTCTCTTAAACAATTGCAACCAAATACGCACAAAATATGGCACCTCAGGAAATACAACTTTTTAAATCATAATAAAATACAAGCACCATAGGAGCCAGTTATAGAATTCAATTTGAAGAATATGAAAGAAGAAAGTTCAAGAAATACAACTATCATGTTTCACAAATACCCAAAATCCAATAAAAACAAAGCCATGCAGATATCATAAAGTTAACAAAAAAATGACAAAAGAGATGATAAGAGGGTAATTATTTTGCCTATCTCATTCGCAAACTACAACAGATCAAACCAAGCAGATAAGAACTAAGTATGAAAGTAACATTTGGGGCATCGGCATACCACATTTTCTCAATCTGTCTGTCAGTGAAATCACCACTGAGCTCCAGCTGCAATGGCAGTAGTTCAGTCCAGTTTGACAGAGGAGAAGAGGTAGTGAACGAACCAGAAGGAGGACATGAATCCAACAGTGCCTGTGGCAAACATAATGGCCAGAACCATAACGAGGGAATAGCCAAGGTAGAGGGTGGCAGACACTGGCCCGCTCAAGCTCTTCAGATCAAAGACGAGATAGTTGACAGAGTATAAGAAGATATATATGGCGACAGAACCAGAGGAGAAGAAGGCCTTCCACCACCACCTCCAATCCTCCACGCAGAGATGCATGTAGGTCAAGACCAAAGAGACCTCAGCACAGACAATGACGAGGAGAATGAGAACAATGAAGAGGAAGCCAAAAACATAGTAGACGCGGCCCATCCAAAGGCTGGACATGATGAAGAAGAGCTCAATGAAGAGGGTGCCGAAGGGGAGAGTGCCAGCCCCGAGAACCAGCAGCCATGAAGGGTACTTCTGCGGAGGGATCTCGCGGGGAATTTGGTTTGTCCTGACTGGGTATTCAATGTGGGGAGCCCTGGCACCAAAGAAGCCGCCGATGAGGGTGAGTGGCACGGAAATGCAGAACCAGAGCAGGAGGAGGACGATGAAGAGGGAGATGGGAATCGCGCCTGTGCTATGGCTTCCCCATAGGAGGAAGTTCAGCGTCGTAAGGATCAAAAAGGCAATGCCGGGGAAGAAGCAGGCCACACGCCATGAGACTGAGACCCAACCGGAGTGATCACCACAGCGAAGGGTCTTCCAGAGCCTCACAGCGACGTACCCGGCGGCGATCCCAAGCACGAGGTAGAAGAAGAGCATGCCGGTGATGAGGGTGCCGCGAGAGGCTGGGGACATGAATCCGAGAGCGGCGAAGAGGATGGTAACAACTGCCATGCCGAGAATTTGAACGCCATCTCCGACCATGATGCAGAGGAGGGAGGGGTTTGTTGGCGCCCTGAAAACATCGCCGACCACGAGTTTCCACCCGGAGAGTTCCTCATTCATCTGCGCCTGCGCCTCCTTGTCGAGCTCCTCGTACCGGGTGAGATCCCTCCTCACGGTGCGCAAGAAGATCACGAGCACGATCCCAGCCAAGAAGGCGATCACCATGAGAGAATTCAAAATCGAGAACCAGTGCACCTTAGCACCCTCCATCTTCAGATACGCGTCCCACCTCGACGGCCACTTGATGTCGCTCTCCACGAACGAGACCTCGTAGGTGAACACCAGCGGCTGGTTTTCCTTCACCACCATGGCCACTGTCGTCGGATCGCACTGGATCTTCGCCGGATACTGGGAATACATCTTCGCATTCTTCACCGAATCAGCATCGTGCTGGAAGCTGCAAGGCACAACCTCGAATCCGACGACCATGTAACCCAGGGGCCCAGATCCGGCCTTGTCGAGGGGGATCACATCCGCGGCATCGCCGGTGCCCATAACCCTTGCCACATTCGCCTCCTCGTACTTGTGCACAAGCACAGTGAACTTGAGATGATTGAAAACGTAATACGAATCGCCAACACGGATTCCCACAGGGTAACCAGTCCACCGGAGCATAAATTCATCCTTCTTAGTATATCGGATCGCCGGAAGGTTGTCAAGGATGAGATTCACCTGGTACATCTCATCGATGCGCTTCTTAAGGAGGCTCAGGGCGTCGGCGTTGAGGGGATCGGTGCGGCAGAGGAGGATATCGGACTCGTTGGTGAACATCTTGAAGCGATAGGGCGAGTTCTCAATCCGGTCGCCCATGAGGAGCTCGCCGAGATTCTCAGCGGAGTCCTTGACACCCTCCTCAGGTTTACAAAAGGGGAGGCTATAGTAGCTGAAAGGCATCTCGGTTTCAATGGAGGTAAGCGAGTTTACCTTGACGGAAATCACGTCGCCGACGCCGTACTTGTGGGGATAGCTGCCAGGGAGGTAGAAGGAATCGCCAGAATGGAGAAGGGTGAAGACCGCGATAAGGACGCCATAGATCCAGATCGAAGAGAGCTCCGCCATGGCCTTCGTCCCAGATCTGGGAGACGAGAAGGAGGAGATCTATTAAGACGGGATCTGGGGAAGTAGATGAGATTGGGGACCTTTCGTAACGGGGTGAAAGAGAGATCTTGGTGTATATATATAGCTCCGATTTATTCATACACACCCCTCAAATATATTTGAATTATCATTAAAACGCTGTGAAGCAAATTTTATCTACACCCTCGAAAATTTAATCCATGCGCGTTTACAAATGGGAATTTGCTTACAAAGCTCCCTAAAGCCAGATATATATATATATATATATATATATATATATATATATAGACTTGTAGTATTTTTTTTATGGAACAATATTTTAGTATGTGTAATTAAAAATTTTAGAGGGGCATTTTCTACAAATAATGATGTTTAGAGGGAAAATATGCAAGGAGGCCCTTTGTGGGGGCAGTTTGGGAAGCGAATTCCGAAAAAGGGCTTTTCGTTCCAGTTGTCGGTGCTGCTGTTCACGCGAACAGTGCCAGCCGGCGTCAATCACTCATCGTTCCTGATTCACATAAAAACCACGTGTAAATTGCATATATATAAAATAAATTTTAAATTATAATTTTAACTTATTGTATTGACTAATCAAACCAAATTTAACACTTATTTATTGTTTATTCATCTTGTTCACTCGGCAAAAATGGAGATATTATTATAAATAATCAGGAGATTAGCTTTAGCTTGGGCATTATGAGAAATCCTGCCTTGATTCTCTTGTGAGCACCTAAATAAAAACATTGTATAGAAACTCTTATAAATTATAGAAAAATCATCATAGAACTTTTATTTTTTAAAAAAAAAATTGTAAACGTAATCAAACTTGAAATAATTTCGCCCAATAGTTCTTTTCTTTCAACCTCTTCTGAGGTTTTGGTGCTTATATATATATATATATATAGCCTCAAAAGATAGGAGAAATACACCAAACATTCTCAAAAATATATAATAGAAGATATGTATAGATTTTTTTTTGGTTAAACATAATCAACTCAAGGGTAAAGATGCCATTAAATTATACATCGATGAATATAAAATTATTCTTGAAAGCTTATACGTGCAATATATAGACATATACTTCAAAAACAAATAATAATAATAATAATAATAATAATAATAGCGATTAAATAAAAAAAACCTTGAGAAACCATTGAGGTGGCGAACGGAGAATGGGGGGTTGAAACGAAAAAATCCAATAAATAAACTAATCGTACTTTGTTTGTATGGTCGATAAAAATACATTTTGGCAAATGCGCAAGTGTACATGTTCAAAAGAATGATACAAACTTGGAAGACGATTTTCCACTGACTTTTGGTAGCACTAACCATACAAATTCACGATTCTGTCCTTGTTCAAATGCACGACAAAGCGCGACAAAATTTATGAAAAACAGAAATACATTCTAAAAGTCAAAATTTAGTTAAAAAAAAAATTTGTTTTTTGATACTCACCCACGCTTTAAAGATTATAAACCAAAATCAAGTTAAAACAATATGAAACAAATAGGAGTGCGATACCACCACCGACTTCCAGACTTCCTAAGAAACGAACATCTTACATGGAGTAGTCCACTTCCGAACTTTGCTAAAAATACAATTTTGGGCCACTTCCATCGTTTTCCACCCTATTTCTGAAAGGGATCGTTCCGTTCCATTTACAAACTTCGTGATTTCCACCAAACACAAAAGCAAACACAATCTTTCATTAAAGCCTAACAGAAACGTTCCTCTGTATTGTAGCAATATGATTATAATGGTTGTGTTTGGAATCAAGTGTTCTTACCAGCATGTTTGTTTCCTTTTTCTTTTCCCATGTTTTTGTTTGTGTTTGAGGTCTTGACTTGGTGAAAATAGGACAATGGCCGCCAAATAATCATCCTGCTCCTCCATGACAGCTTCCGGAAATCGGAATCCAAGCAAACAATGTTGTCTCATAGTAACTAAATTCCAAGTGAAATCCTAAAGACACTGAATCAATTGGCTCTGATATCATGTTCTTATGTTCAGTAGATTTGGAGCAAAAATAATGACCATTCCAAAGGAAGCTACCAAGAGGCTGAAAAAAATTAAAAGAAAAGAAATAATTTTGCAATGGCAAATATATAGGTTTCCTGGCATTGAAATTGTGGTCCTTGTCACAATTAGTTGATCTCAACCATTAATTAAAGAGTGCTGAGCACATATTTCAATATTCTGATGGCAAATCAGCTACCACATACACTAGGACCATGATAGGCCAGTACCAGCGCTTAGCAAAAGGATAGCAGGACCGAAGACTCTAAATTGAAGATCAGAGTTGGAATCACATATTGAAGATCAACATGTCTTCAGATATTTAAAATGGATTCAATACACAAAAACTTTATGCTGATCTAAGAAAAATAAACGTCCATTGACCAAACTGAAAAAAAAAAAAAGGCATTGTCTAGGTAACTTGACTTTGAGAACAAAAGGGTGTTCAATGTTCATAAAGATTTCACTTTGTGAATAAGATGAGTGTATCCAAAACAAAAATATGAATGACGTCATATATGCATCAGCAATGAACCTTCTCAACTCTTAAAACTCTAATATCATGTCGCTAGATGTGCCTAATAGCTTCTTCGATTTGGGCTTAGATCAAAAAGCAAATGGAGGTAAGGCTCAGAGTGGAAAAGAGATATCCCCATGTTCTTTATCCTTAAAAAATTTCAAAAGACAACTACATAGCTTATAAAAAATATTTATTGCTCAGAACTTTCAGTCAACACAAGCAAAGTAAGAAAGATATGAATATTTTCCTTTACACAAGAACAAGTCAGCAGCAATTTCAAAAGCCAAAACAATATGAACTAAAACAGAAATCAAAATAAGTTATAAACAGAAGATCCCTCAGAATGCCTAATCTCAACATAAAATGAAATCCGGCTCCTCAACCTCGGCAATGAAACTTGCCGAGAGAGCACCGATTATTCATTGTCTCAAGTAAGTTCAGCTTACTAAATTTGTCATCACAGGGATTATCTGGCTTTACAATAGATTATTCGAAGCACAAAAATCTTGAAAAAAAGGGTTCTGCAAAGGTGATCTTTCGTATGAATATTAAAATTTAGAGCAGATGGATGGTTGTTGTCAAATTAATTGAAAATGGCTTGTTAATTATGGTAATTAGCACTGCACAAAAATAAGCTGATCAGTTTACCTCAGTATTAAACCAATCCCTAGAACAAGTTAATGGTAGTCACATGCGGGATCAATGATAAAATATTATTATGCTACTTCCCGAATTGAAGGTTCAGTAGAAAAGAGGGAAACTTGTCAAACCTGATAAATTTAAACTGATCAGTTTACCTCAAGATTTACATTTAATACGACATACCACGGTCTGGTGAATGGATATACAGTTCATGTGATTGCCATTTTTCAGTCTTATTGGCAGATGAGACACCTTGACATCAGCTCTTGTGAAACCAAAGCTTGGTGGCTGCTAGTCTCCAGATTCCAGGTGAAACTGGCTTACAGGTTCAACCTCTCCTGAAACAATAAGAGCAAAAGATTAAAGAAAGAGAATAGAAGAAGCCTTTGGAAACCAGGGTGTAGGGAGTCTCCAATGCATTTGATAAACATAATATCAGATACAGAATGCAACAATTAAGATGGGAACTAAAGCATTAGAAGTTGCATTCTTGCTTCAAAAATAATGAACTAAAGCATCAAAAATAAAGGAAATATAAACCGCATACGAGGGAGCTCTCCCACAAATCTATACTTTTTATGAAAACATAGTGCACCACACGATATAATGCTGAAAATAGAGACAGTTCAGTCATAAATAAAATGTTTCACTAATTTTGCTTAAAACTTGAGTATAATAAAGACTGAACAGAACAAGATCATGAATCACCCTCCAGTAGATCACTTACATATAAAACTTAAATTTTAGATAATTACTCCATATAAATTTTTCTTATAGATATAATGGAAAACCAGTTGAGTTGAAAACTCGATTAAAAATACGAACAGTATTTTCTTAAACTGCCGCATCAAAATAGTTTCTGAACTGTTCTTAAACATTGGCAATAATATAATGCAGAAGAAGAAGGCATGCAAGTACCAATGGAAATCAAAATATATCTTATCAAAACACAATCTTTACATCACAAAATAATGTAAACATCATTAAAACCACTACTATGATGCAATTTGAACAAAACGAAAGAAGCTTTATTTTCAATTCACAAGCCATTCAAATTCAATAAACAAAATCATGGATGTGGCATTAGAGAATAACAAAAGAACTCAGACAAGATCAATTTCTAGACATATCCCATTTCAAACTAGACATAACTAGTAAAAGCATTTAAAGGCAAACCACATTGCATCCATCGCTGATTGGATCTTTCCCAAAGCTGAAGCTTGTTAGGGTTGCTTCGGATAGTTAAAAGATGTCTCCAAATCGGAGGAACATCAAGAAGACAAGGAACAAGCACCAGATCGAGGTCCATGAGAGGCTCCGTCTTGCTCCTAGATCACTGGCCATCCAAATTGGCGGGGGTTTTGGGGGCAGGGTTAGGGTTTTTGTTGGTACACGAGGCTTTTGCAAATAGGACCCTTTAAAAGTGTAAAATGATAAGTTTAGAGGGAGTTTTCTCTCAAATTTGTGGTGAAGTTAAAAGTTAGGGAAATTAAATAAAGAATTTATTTTAAAAGTTTATAATTTTTTATTTTTCAAGAAGCTAAGAATAAAAATATCATTCTGTTATATTTGATGCGCTTTTTTATTTTATTTTTTATTATATTAATAATTTCATATAAAGTTTTTTTGTTTATATGCCCCCAACAAAATAGAAAATTGCCTATAAATAGTTATAAGAATGATATTTGTTTATATATTCTTACAAACTATTTTTATTTGTTTATATCCCACAAATAAAAAATTAACTAAAAACTTATCCTAAAAAGCTAACCTATTATTTCCTCTCGTCTTTATTTATTTCAGAAAATTAATTTATATTTTAATTAAATTAAAAAATTGACTTTTAATCTTAGTAGTATAAAGGCATATTATCCATCTATATCGAATGGCCGGTATAGTTTCAATGGTTTATTCATATTTTTCATATGTACATATATACATGAACTCACGTTTTTGAAAAACATACATAGATTTTGAATTTAAATATATTTTTCAAAACCATTAGATGCATATCCAAGAGTCCTGTCTTTTATTTCTCACATCCTTTCTCACCCTTTCACTAAGGGCATGTTAATTTCGATGTAAGTAGGAGAAGGGGAGAGACATGAACTGAATTTCTCCACTTCTAATGGTCTTGTCTTTTGAAGTGGAGAAGTGGCCACTTCCTTCACTTCAGACTGAAATGAGTTTTAGTTATAATTCACCTCAGCATTTTTTACATTGAAGTGGGGGAAGTGAGTTTTTTATAAAGCTCACTTTCTCCCACTTTTAAAAACCCTTCGGAAGTGATACAATTTATACCAAAATGAACACCATTAGTGGAAAAATGAACACTTCATGGAATTGACACTTTCTATAAAATAAACACAGGAAGTGGTAGAAGTCATATCACTTTCACTATTTTTCACCACTTCAGGGAAGTGATACTTTCTCCACTTCCTAACTTCCTCTCACTTGAGGTTTCACCAAAATGGGCACCGAAGTGGCGGAGGTGGCCACTTCCAGCCCACTTCGGTGTGTTTATTTCACTGATTTGGACCGGAAGTGATGATGTGACAACTTCTGAGTTCGGCCACTTCGGTATCTGACTTCAGCTGGAAAAATCCCGAAGTCACGACTTCAGCCTCCCACTTCAGCCCACTTTTTTCTATTTTTCAATGATAAATAAAATAATTGTTACCATGGTAATGAAATAATTAAATCACTACTCTCACTAATTAATAATTAAGCGTAATATATTAACCGATTTAATTTAATTTAATAGCATGGTATTAAATTAATTATGTTGTATGCAAAGTTTTTAATTTAATAAATAAATTATTTATTACCATCGTAATAAAGTAATTAAATCATATAATTAAATCATATGATGTAATTAAACAAGTGTAAAAAACGTGAAAGGGTAATTTCACCCCTCATTGAAAAGTAATGAAGTGGGATTTTTCAGATACCTACTTCAACCATTCAAACACAGGAAGTGGTATCCGAAGTCCAGTTTTCAGTTTGAACCAAACACACTGAAGTGGATAATTTCAGCTGAACTGTTCACTTCCACCGAAATGCCACTTCCAGACTTCCACCATTTCGGCAATTTACTTCCGAACCAAATGACCCCTTACATCGAAATGAATACGGCCTAACTCTCTTTTATTTTTTGTTTTCACTTAATTCTAATTAATATATATATATATATATATATATATATATTAAACAGACACCTACTCTTGATTAAAGTCACATGCCCTCACGCTTACATCACTCATGAATTCTCCTTCTTCAGAGACCATCATTGTGCCTCTTAAATCCATTTTTATAATTACATAAAACATGTATTTCATACATAATATATAGTCCTATATAAGGTAATTAAATATTAATCTTGAGGTTTTATAAATGAAATTAAAAAAGAAGAAAAAGAAAATGTTGATTAGAGTCAAAGAATGAGAACTTAAAATGGAGTTAAGTGAACCATTAAAAAAGAATTAATTATACTTTATACATCGGATGCCTTTTTTGATCTCGTGGGTCCTACCAATTCAATACAGAGGCCAAGTGCCCTCTTCTCTGTCCATTATCTACTTATTCTGATTTTTTATCATGTTTGGTTGGTCACCTTTCACTTGTGTTGTTGGTGAGAGACATGTGTTTGTGAATAAAGTTAGTCACCAAGAAAATAAAGAAATAAATAAATATATTACACACTCACAGTTTCTTAATAAAAAGATATTTACATGAGAAAAAAAAAGGTGAGAATTACATGAGCGAAAAAAAGGAAGAAATAAATAATTAATTAATCAAAAGATTAGAGCAAGGGTGATAATTTACTCAAAACACATTAGAAAGTTAATGTTGTAATATTATTTTTTTCCTTAATTTTTTTATTTCAAAATTTCTGTGACAGCTCCATTGCGGGAGAAATTAAAAGTAAATTTTAAAAAGAGAAATGATGTAATTAATATTAGTCATAATAAATGATTGAAGTAAATATAAAATGTGCACTTAACTTATTCTTTATTTAATTTTCTTCTAGTCCATCTATTTTATAATAAAACTCATTTTTCAAAAATTAAAAAAAAAATACATAATTTGTATGGTGTTTCTTTCCAATGGCGTTGAATTAATTAGTAATAAGATGACAGTAAAAAAGCAAATAGCAAATAGCAAATAGAAAAAAAAAAAACTAAGTGTTTAGAATAATGTTACCATGATATTATTATTTAATACAAAACCATCCTCTCATGAACTACTCCCACTCAAAAGTAACAAGAACTTGAAAGTCAAGCCACTGTTGCTAGTTTGGAGAACAACTAGATGTCACAAAATTGGACAAAAGGTCCACTAAGCTAGTGCTCTCAAATCATGATCCTAAACCCTTAGCACAATTCCTCACTGTTTTTTGCTTCTATATAACCACATAGAAACACTCCATTGTATTTGCAACTTACTCATCATCACTTAATGGCCACCATCCTCAATGACCTTATACCAATTGAGAAGGAAGACATCATCATGGTCAAGCCTTCACAACCAACTCCTTCTCCTCTTCTCTCCCTCTCCACCATTGACAATGATCCTAACCTTGAACTCATATGCCAATCCATCTATGTCTATAAATCTAATGACACTAAGCTTGATCCAACCTCCATCATCAAACAAGGCCTTGAAAAAGCATTGGTTGAGTTCTATCCCTTAGCAGGGAGACTCAAGAGATGCCATGAAGATAACAAGCTTAGAGTCAAGTGCAATGGAGAAGGAGCCCCATTCTTAAGTGCAACAACAACTTGCACACTCTCTTCACTTAACTACTTTTATGATGTGAGTGTTGATGTTGCAAAGAAGTTTGTTCTTGAGTTTGAGTCTCAAAGTGAGGATGGAATTCATCCTCTAATGTTCCAAGTGACAAGGTTTTCATGTGGAGGTTTTACAGTAGGGATGGGGTTGTCCCATTCCATATGTGATGGCTTTGGAGCTTCTCAGTTTTTCCGGGGAGTGGCCGAGCTCGCCGCGGGCAAGGTAAAGCTCTCGACGAAGCCAGTGTGGCAGAGGGAGAGGCTTTTGGCCAACCCAAATGAAGAACCACTAGATTTCCCTTATTCTAAGGATTCACTAGCATGTTCTCCTCACTTGCCATGCGATGATCTCTTTCATGCAAGCTTTGACGTTAAGTCTGACAGCATTCAAAAACTTAAGCTTGAACTTAGCTCTGATACTGTAAAACTTGGGTCTGATACCATTACCACATTGGAGGTCCTTGGCGGCTTTGTTTGGAGGGCAAAGGTTAGAGCTATGGAGATGAACTTAGATGGGAAGGTGCAATTCTCACTGGCCATAGGAATAAGGAACCTTTTGGACCCTCCCTTGGCTAATGGATACTATGGCAATGCCTTCATTGGTTCTCATGTTTTCATGGATGTGAAGGAGCTTTGTGAAGGGCCACTATCAAGAATTGCATGGCTTATCAAGGAGAGCAAGAGAAGAGCAATGAGGAAGGAGTACTTGAGACCATATTTGGGAATGATGGAGAGATTCAATCAAGAAAACAAGAAGGTTGGGGCAAGTGGAGCCGCAACTGTTTTAACTGATTGGAGGCATATGAGGCTATCGGATCAAGTTGACTTTGGGTGGAACAACTCGGTGAATGTTGTTCCGGTGCCATGGAGAATGTTCGGCCATGTTGATCTCGTGATCTTTATGCCGCCGTTCGGGTTGGACCCGGCCATGAAGGACGGAGTTAGGGTTTTAGTTTGCCTTCCTAGGGTTGCCATGACCAAGTTCAAAGAGGAGATGGCTACTCTTTGATAGTTTGAAGCTTAATGGATACATGCATGTAATAATATGACATTTGTTTTCTGATAAATGTCCTTTTAAGCTAAGAGTTTTATTATTTCGCTAATTTGATTTTTATATATAAATAACAGAAGAAAAAAAAAATCTAAAATTAACCATTATGAGATAATAATAATTGCACTGATGTGTCTGTGGCATTTATCATCATCAAATCACAAAAAATTAAATTCTCAAGTAATAAGAACTTTTGGCCAACAAGGTATACTTAAATTAAGGATAGTTTCAAATATATAATTCCCAAGTTTATTACACATGATATATTAGCAACATCAAAGCTAATAGTTTCAAAATGGCAATAGTATCAAGAGAAGTGTTTATGAGTTTCTCTTATTTCACAGCATCAATAGATTGATAAGCGGAAGTTACCTAAAAACCCTCACATAAACTGGAACAAGATCAAAAAGTTCCAGCATAGCCTATCATACAAAATAGGATAGCTCGAAAACTGATCTCATCTTAACTGACATTGTGGAAAGAGTCAATAATAGCATCCGCAAGGTATTCGCATTTGGACAGAGAAAGACCGGCCAATGATATCCTTCCATCCTTGGTCATGTATACATGCCACTTGTCCGTCATATTATCACTCTAGGGAGAACATTAAAAACACCATCAGCAGAAAAGAAAGCAATTTAATGATCATATATAGAGGTTTTTTTTCACCTGAGCTTTGTTTAAGCCAGTGAAGGAGAACATGCCAATCTGTTTAAGAATGAAAGACCAATCTTTCCCACTTGTATCCTTCTGGGAGAGACTGTCAAACAGCTTCTGCCTCACATTCTTTATCCGGCCAGCCATCTGTTCCATCTCTTCTTTCCACTCATTGAAAAGAATTGGATTTCCGACTACATTGGCCACTATTCGAGCACCGTGCACAGGAGGATTTGAGTACATTGGCCGGGCTAGTCTCTTCAGTTGGCTTTTCACCCTGATCATGGTAAAGGAGGAGCACAACATCATTTTCAAAATACAGAGAATTAACATAGTTGACACATAAAATTTGTATCTTCCTCACGTTGTACCTTGTAGCTGCATCAGGAGATGAACAGACTACATTGATAGCCCCAATTCTTTCTGCGTATAACCCAAGATTTTTACTATACGATTGAGCAACCAGAAGTTCCATCCCACGCGAGACGAATGTCCTCACAGAAGATGCATCTTCATCAAGGCTACCACTGGCAAATCCCTATTGCACAAATTCAGGAGCCAGGATAAGCTGCACTTCTCAGCAGAAAATGATGAGTCTGCTTACCTGATATGCCACATCAAAGAAAGGAATATGGTTCTTCTCTTGAATGACATCTGCAATCTTCTCCCACTGTTCAGGAGTTGGATCAATCCCAGTTGGATTATGAGCACAGCCATGCAAGAGAACAAAAGATCCATCTGGGGCAGCCTGAAACGGCAAATGTGTTACCAGAAGATATTAGATAGGAGAATACTCTGGCTTCTGTAAATAAAGGTAGCATTTTTTTCTCAAAAAACAAACTCTTTCAAAAAATTTTGCAATTAAAGTAAGCTACTTATGACCAATTTGAAAATAGGACTCACCATGATAGCAAGATACACAAGAAAAAAATTTTAATCGGAAGTACAGATAACACAAACTGGTAACCAAAGCTCTGAAATGTGGAGGGGAAACATATGCTAGTACTCTTATTATGGGTGTCATATCAGGAAAGAGATCTCAAGCATATGTGTCAATTTGCAACCTGTATTCAACAAAACGTTTATGAGTCATACCTTAATGTCTGCTATCATGCCATCAAAATCCAAACCAACAGTTCTAGGATCATAATATCTATATTCAGACCAGGGAACTCTTGCATCATTGAAAATGTTCTTGTGGTTACCTGTTCAACATTTAAAAAGAATTATTTCAATAATGACAAAATCAACTTAAGTGGATCAGCAAAAAATCTAAGCACGCCAATACTGAATGTGCACACCCCAAGTTGGAGATGATATCAAAGCTTTTGCTTCAGGAAAATATCGTTGAATAAATGCAGCTGCAAGACGAAGGGAACCAGTCCCAGAAAGACCTTGAACAGTTGCCACCTACAGTGAAGGAGACGAAACATATAATTGGTGGAAGCAACATAAACAATAAAATCCTGGTAAATAACCTAAGTACACAATATCCATACCCTTCCTTCTTGTAAAGCAGCATTATCTGCTCCCAGCAGCAGCTCAGCAGTGACCTTGTTGAATGCAGCCAAACCTTCGATAGGTAGATACTGCATAATTAATATCCAAAGTTTAGGAAAAACATGCAGATATAAAGGGATCATGCTAGCTTATTGCTCCAATTACCTCTTTGTTTTCTCCTTTCTCCAGCATAAGCTCCTCTGCCTGCATAAAGGAACTAGAGAATTAATAAATATCCCATCTACAACACCATCATTTTTTCCCTTTTGCAATCCAATTAATGACAAATTGAGGGTAACAACATTTGATAACAATTGAGCCACAATGTGTTCTTATACGAGTTAGTTAGTGGGAGCTTTAGTTATGCAGGACACATGATCCTATCCCATACCTTTTGGACAACCTTCAGAACATAAGGTTGAAGTTCTTCTGTCCTATAAGCTCCAACACCTAAGTTGAGTTTCAAGTCACTTGTATCAGCTTTGAATGCTTCTGAAACTCCAAGAATAGGATCTGGTGGGGCCATTGTCACGCCCTCAAAGCGAGACACATTTACAGAAACAGCCATTCGTATTCGACCAGACACCTGAAAATTCAATTATTGTAGAATTAAATGCTTTAAATGTGTCCATTGCTGGAATAAAATCATTAAGAAAGGTACGTAGCCTACAAAAACTTGACAGTTACAAACATGAACGACCACTTCTGCCATCAGACATATGTTCTGCCACATGAAATGAGTGTATATGTATATACATATTTGTAACTTAATTTCTAAAGGTTTTGCTGATTAATGTTTCATAACAACCCAAAGCCTCCAAGTAATAATCAGTTATCTAATAGATGTTTCTTGAATATAGTAATATTTTGTGACTCATCACTTTATACCCTTTTCCACATAACATCTTCCAATGATACTATAAGGATTTAGATGCACAGTCTGCATATTCAATATCAATACCAGGCATGAATTTATACTTGATATCTGGGCAGAATAATAATTTATTTTTGGTCTTATCATAATAATCAAAACCTTCTACTTGAATAATGTTCCATATTTCAAGACAAAGTAGATGCATAAAAAGTCTTCATACCTATAAATTCTGGTCAACACTGAATCATGTTTCTACTAAATGCATAACTACAACTGGCTTCAAACCAGATAATGCAGTGAGCGCCTAAGGTTTCCTCAGGAGAGTATAAAGAAACAGATCCCACCAGATAAAAATTCACATCGGTCTCCTAGCTTAAACTCCCAGTCCAATTTAATCCTGCCCAACCCCATTTACAAACCCCAAATACAAAGATCAAAATTTTTTTAGCTACTCACTAACCAATTGGTCCAACAGCCCCAGAACGAGGTTTTTCAAGAAACACAACATGAAGAAACGAGGTGAGGCAACTCACCGAACCAAATTCCAATTCGTGACTCCTGCTTAATGCAAAAGGTGATCACTATGCATTGGAAAGACCGACAACGTTATGACCACCTTCAACAAGTTTTTAATCAACTAAGTTTTCCAGCTAATGCACAAATTAAACCAATCTAATTTCCAAAATCCACCAAGAAAAGCAACGAGACAGAATCCAAACAAAATCATTAAAAGGTCACAGCTCAAACACAAAGGCTAGAAATCACTCTACCTTCCCCTTGATGAACAGATCACCGACACTCTTTCTGACCCCGATCCTCTACACAACCATCAAATTCCAAACACTTAGAACACTCGAAATCAAAAATCTCATACACTAACCAAAAAAGAAGAAGAGAGACCTTGGAATTGTCGAGGATGGCCACCGGTGAGAAGAGGCCAAAAGAGAGCATCGTGGAAGCCATGATGACGAACAGAAAGCCCTCGATCAATGGAGGAGGTCGAAGAGGAGAGGAATGGGCAAGCGAGGAGGAGCAGAGCGATGGCGATAAGATCACAGCACCAAACCTTTGGTTTCGCAGGTGGAGTTCGATCTAATGCCAAGTTTTCTCCGCCAAACCGTTAACGCCTTCTTATTAATAATTGCTCTTTTTAGCAGATATACCCCTACAAAGAGTAATAATTAATGAACAGAAATGACATATCTTATTATGTATAACCATGATAATTAAAATTTTTTTATGGATCAGTGTAATTTTATTAATATTTAATAATTAATAAAAATATTTCAGTTTTATTTTAAAATTCACAGAAATGCCAGTTATCTCTTGATCTAATAAGGTTTACGTCCTTGAAGTTCTGGATGAATGTCATTATGAAATTTTATGGGGGTGTATATAAAAAAATATATAAATATATATCAGTTTTTTCATAATTATATATTATGTGGACTTTCTCTTTGATAATCTCGTTTATTCTCAAATAGATAATATGAGTGTGTGGCCAAAATGGTTTTGACCTACTGCATTTAATATGAGAATTGATCAAATAAAATAAATTAATCTTTATTCCAGGAAAATTATATACATTCTTAAATACTTATGACAAATAAAAACTATTCATGTTCAAATGCTATTCAGGAAGGAGTGATCAAGTGCCAAAAAAAAAAAAGCACAATTTATTCTTATTATTACCACCAAGACCAACATCTTAAATAAATTAATCAAACTCTAACATTCCTCATAATCCCATTGGGGGTGGTTATTCACTCCACCTACTTCTAAACTCTCTCTTATTAAAACCAGAGAACAAATAATTTAAAAAGTAAAAAAAGAAAACAAAAATGTAAACCAAAATCTGAAACTTATTATAAAGCAGGTTCTCCAAATCCCCGCAGTTCCATCTCCTCAAACGGTGTAATGCTGTTGGATAGTCTCAATGTCCAACCCCTTGAGTTTCACCACTGATTCAACATGTCCTTTAAGTGTGTGTAGTTCCCTAAGCCTGTAAAACAAAACAAGAAGTTCTTCATCAACTTTCTCAACTCTTATTTGGAGAGCTTAATTTTTCATAGAATTATTCGACTCACCGTGCAACTTCGGCACGTCTTTTAGCTTGCTCGGCTATCTCCGACAGCTCTCTATAACTATTCTTATCCTGGAAAAGATTTGAAGTGTCTGGTGGTTGAAGACCATGGAGTGTTCTTTGAGCCAATGCCCATTGTGCCTCTCTTTCACCTCTACCGTAATCTTTCTTCGAAGTAAAAGCAGTCTACAAGATGTATATACACAATTGTTAGATGAACTCTATTCAACATAAAATCTTAAGATGATAGAGGGAATAATCAATTCTCTCTATGGACGTCCATAGATAAAAACTCTATGGATGTTCATCATTAGCCGTTAGATCTAACATTGATGAACAGTAATTACTACAGTAAATGTAGGGTGGTTACTATTTGAAACAATAATTTATAGTAATCAATGTCGGCCATTGAATCAATATCCAACGGCTAATGATGGACATCCACAGATTTTTTATCTATGGATGTCCATAGAAGATGTAAATTATATATATATATATACAAGTTATTACCTTATTTTGTAGAAGGTTGTCCCAAGCTTTGCCACTTAGAGCGAAACGTATCATGAACTTAAGGATATCTAAAGGGAAATAAGTAACAATGCTGTAGAGCCAAATGATTCCCGCCCATCCCCACCCAATTCCTTTGATCTTTGCAAAATGCCAATCCGCATAAACAGCGATAATTGTTGCCACCTGCTCGTCCATGTTTGTTTGTTTAAAGTAGATGATGTGCCGAACTATAAAAACTATTATCATTTAATAGAATGAGATCTTACTAGTTGAGCAGCTAAGAAGGCGCCGACGAGCAAGAGACCGGGGCGCTCGATAAAGGACCAGCTTCGAGACCTGGTGACGAAGATGAGAGCTTGGCTTATAATGCTAACTTGGAGATAAAGAGTGGCGGCGAGTTCATCAGTATTATCATTGATGGTCCTCACTCCGAAGTGCCTCTGTTTTCAAATGTTTAATTGAAAATCACCGACTCAAATCTATACACGGAGGGAAAAAAAAACGAAAAGAAAATTGGAGGCTTAGAGTATATACTGACAGGGAAGAAATCAGTGTCAATGGTGACCCAAAAAAAGACGACAGTCATGACAGCAAGGTACGTTCCGAGGACAATACCGGTGGCAAAGATCTCAGAGAGCTTCCAAGAATCAGGGAGAGGAGAAGGCTTAACGCGATCCTTTGATATGGTCATGATTGTGCCGTCATTGAGGATGGCAATGATCAGGACCATGAAAGGCGGAAAGTCGAACCGCCAAATAAGTGCAATGAGAAGGAAGCCAAGAACTATACGTATGGTGATAGAAACTGCGTAAATGGTATAGTTTTTCATACGTTGGAAGATTGCACGGCTAGTCAAGACGGCGCTTACAATCACACTTAGACCGGGCTCTGTCAAGACAATGTCTGAGGCGCTACGGGCTGCGTCGGTAGCATCATCCACCGCAATGCCAATGTCGGCCTTCTTCAATGCAGGTGCATCGTTCACTCCATCGCCTGTCATACCGCAAATGTGCTTCTTGCTTTGAAGCCGATTCACAATTTCGTATTTGTGTTCTGTAGATGAATGAATGCAGTTGGACTTTAAAAAATTGGAGCTGCCAGAATTTTTAGGACTCTTGCTTTTATATATATAATGTATATTACCCGGGAAAACTCCGGCAAAGCCATCAGCGGTCTCTATAAGCTCATCAATCGGTAAACCAGTGATGTTGTCACCCTTTTCACCAAGAAGAGTGGAAGAAGGATACATGTTGGTGCCCATACCAAGCCGACGACCCGTTTCCTTTGCAATAGCAAGTTGATCACCAGTGATCATCTTGACATTGACACCAAGATGGAGTGCTCGTCGAATAGTTTCTGCACTATCATGTCTCGGAGGATCAAAAAGAGGAAGAAGGCCCATGAATTGCCATGGCTTTCCAGGGCTATCCTTGGTGGCCTCTGGCACCTCCTGTCTGGCAACACCAAGTGACCGAAGCCCACGGTCGGCGAAACGGTCAATCATCTCATGCACCCTCTTCTTTGCATCTTCACGCAGGTTGCAAAGCTCAATGATCTAAACAAAAGATAATGAATGACACTTAAGAAAAACACACACAAAAATATATGTGTGTGTATATATATATATATAAATTAAGAAGTATTAAGAAGTCTCTTTGATTACTTGCTCAGGAGCTCCTTTGCTAGATCTGTGCCAATTGCCATTGGCATCAATGTAGGTGATGGCGGTACGCTTCTCCACCGGATTGAATGGCAAGAAGTGCACTTCTTGAATACCTGCTCTCGCCTGTGCAAACACCGAAGATTCGATATATGATTATGATCTCTAATACAACCGTATGCACTTTCTGACATAATTACCTCCTTAGGGTCAGCAAGCATTCCAACAATGGAAGTATCAATGGCATCTTGGTTCTCAATCCTGGAAGCTCTAGCAGCATGCAAGACCACTGTGTCCTTGTCTAAGTCCTTCACAAACACCTACAAACAAAAGAAATTAACATCATTTGAAAGATCACTATCTTAGTACATGTTTGGTTATCTATGTATATTTACATGTATGTACCTCTATCAACGTCTTATCTACGGTGAGCTTGTTGAGAGTGAGGGTGCCGGTTTTATCACTGCAAAGGACATCCATGCCTGCCATTTCTTCAATGGCAGTCATCCTCTTAGTGATGGCTCCTTGCTCAGAAAGACGGTGAGAACCAATGGCCATGGTGACGGACAACACGGTAGGCATGGCGATAGGAATGCCACCGATAAGAAGCACGAGGAGGTTGTCAATGCCATCACGGTAAGCCCGGTGTTGGATTGGATACATTACCAAAATCTCAACCAACATTCCAATGGCAATGGAGCAAATACAGAAGTTTCCAATGGAGGTGAGCACCTTTGCGAGTCCAATCAATCAAATTTAGAACATTTTCATCTTAGAGTTTAAAGTTGTGATACACAAGTTGAGAAAGGAGACCTTTTGGAAATGGCCGACGTTGTTGGTGCTATCGACAAGATGAGCAGCCTTGCCGAAGAACGTGTGGACGCCGGTGGCAATGACAATGGCCTCGATCTCTCCCTGCTTGCATGTTGAACCAGAGAAAACCTCATCTCCAGGGTGTTTGGTCACCGGGAGAGACTCTCCGGTGAGGGCTGCTTGGTCTATCTTTAATGGATCACCTTCAAGAAGTCGAGCATCAGCCGGAATGACATCACCGAGCTTTATGCTAATGATATCACCAGGGACTAAAATGGATGCGTCCTGCTCCGACCACCTTCCATCCCTCAAAACCTACCGTCATCAGCAGCACACCCAATAAATACCGAAAGCAAATACGATCACCTGGAAATAAGAACCAAGAAGATGCCAAACCTTTGTTTTAGGCGCGAGACCAGCCATAAGGGCGGCCGCTGCATTGCCGGCGTTATTCTCTTCAATGAAGGAGATGGTAGAGTTAATGAATAAGAGAACGACAATGCCGACAAAGTCAGGCCAGTCTGGAGGCTTCCCCTGAAACACAAATCATCAACCCAAACAATCTTTGTCAAAACCATGAACAATGATCCAATTCAATTGCATTGTTTCTAAAAGCAATCTGTATATATATATATATATATAGATATATTTATAAGCCTTACTCCTCCATTAGCCAAAACAATGGCCATAATGGCAGCAAACTCCATCACCCAAGAAAGAGGGTTCCACATGAATCCCAAGAACTTAAGAAACTTGCTCTCCTGCAATATATACATAAATATATAAACTTAAATCATTTTTCCGCATTGAATTTTCGGATCAAACCAATAATCATAAACACATTACTTTCTTCTCTTCAAGTTTGTTCGGACCGAAGATCTTAAGACGCTGTTCTCCTTCTGTGGAAGAAAGGCCATCCTTGGAGCACTTCAATTGTTCGAAAACTTCTTCGACAGGGATCCGCTCCTGAATAACCAGAATTAATTGATTACTAGTTCCACACTGGTTCAAGTTTATTAAAATAAATATAAAACTCCGAGCACTTACAAGATCAACAGTCTCATTCTTGATCTCTTCAAGAGAAATGCTGCTTCCGGCCGCCATAGTGGAAACTTTTATATACAAATACTAATTCACAGAAGGTCAGTATATATATGTATATATATAAGTATGCAAGAGGGGTGAAACGTGGAATGAGAAGGAGAAAATTGATTTATAGAGAAAATGAGTGGAGATGAAAGGAGGAAGAGGAAGAGGAGTTAAGTGCTCATGGTTTAGAGAAGGTGGCGCCAAAAAAGGGTTGTGTTTGAGCGAGTTTGGTGAGGCCGCGCGTGTGGAGAAGAGAACCTTTCGCATGGACTTGGCATCACAACTGCCCTCACCCATCATCATCCTAAACTCAACTTTCAACTAACATCTGCGTATATATATTAATTTCAGATCCAAACTGCAAAATATGATTACTATATATGTAACGTTGATATTTTAAATTAGACGTGCACCTCTGTCATGTTCTAACCATGGAATGATTTGCATGATAGAAGAGCTTCGCTCTTTTAATAAGACACGGTTATTTATTTATTTTTTTAACTTCTTTAGCTCTATTTTATTGGATATGTTTGTCATAGGTTAAAGATTGGTTATATTTTCAAAATACAAATTTATTTTATAAATAATTAGAATTAGGAAAAAAAATAATGCAGAAAAAAAATTTATATGAAGAGTGTACAATCACCAATATTACCATAATTTTTGTATCAGATATTGAAATAATAATTAGTTAACTTGACTGGCAATTTCCAGTCTTACATTATGGTATTGGAAGTCAGTGAAATCTACACAAAAATGTATTTAAATTTTATAAAAACCATTTGAGTTAATAATTTATTTATTTATTTAGATAATAACTTTTTTCAGAGTAATTGCGGAGGAATTTTGAAAAACAAAAGAATATTTTGGGTAGCCGGAAATTGGCAACCAACAGGACGTCTTCCACTGAAAAGAAAATAGGAGAATTATGCCAAATTTCTAGTCAACATTATTTGAGATAAGATTTGAGCATTGATTTAAAACCAGCCAGCCAACATCACCAATAAGTCTCTCATGAGCTCCTGTCCTAGCATAGCATAATTCTGGTGCTATTCACTCAAGCCATAAAACATTCAGAAGAAACCAAAGTAAACAAGGGAACTTCATGCGCATCAATCCCAATTTACCCAAGAACAAAGAAACAATCCTGCCTCTAGCTTCCCTTAATCCCACTGTCAGCACTATATATTGCTAAAAACTTATATGCAGATATGTCTGTCTGCTTGTATGGGCAATAAACACACAATACTCATTCTCTGTTCCAGTTATGAACATACAAGCCATGTCAACCCCTGCATACCAAACACAATGAGATCTGATTCTGAGTTAAGAAGCAATCAAAATAACATACCATGCAGTATAAAAATAAAAAATAAGAGTTCTGTGAATCTGCTTGCTCCTTAATCAAGGTAAACTAGGTGATCTGACATTATTAATACAATTGGGGAGAAAAACACTCAAAGGAGATCTGCATCCCACACCAATAGCATAAAACATTGACTGAACAAAAACATAAAAACCAGAACTTTAAAGATCTTGAAAAATTCTTTTTATCCACTCGATGCTAAATAATTGAAGAGGCATGATGATGCTACATTAGTTGCATCAGTTTGACATCAAAGAACATCCTCGTATTCCTAGTAGCAGCCTACACCTAGTAGCTTACAAAATGATTCCGCATCTCATCCAACAAGCTCTATAAAAGCACCTTTTTTTAATAAAAGATCAATTAAACAACATCATTGTTTGGAAGTCATACTAAATTATCACTAATTGTGACAAACAGTAACATCACCTGTGGGATTCTCTATGCAAAATACTAAAAAAAAAAAGTTTCACCTGATTTTGAGAAGCTCAGAAAAACAAGATAATTACTAAAATCCACATTCACTCTACAGAAAATTTGTTTTCCTTTAGCCTCCAATGGGTTAAGCCTGCATCAATATACCTTAAGTCTGTAAATGGCATTTAATTTAAGGATAAGGATGGACCGGGCAACTATACTCAGGGGTGACTCGGGTGAGACTATAAAGAGTACAATTTTTAGTCACATATCTCAAACAGTTACGGATGAGGCAGGTTTCCAGAAAACACCAAACCTAAAAGATGTCACCCAATATGATACTAAAGTAATTTGCTCAGATCCATCATTCCCCAAACAATATTCATTTCCAGTTCTACTTATGAATATAAACCTAACAACAAGCTTCCACATTTACAATAGCACAGTAAATAAAAAACAAAGAAACAGACACTGATATTTTGAGAGAACCTAGGCATGCCTTTAAATGCCTCAGTAAGCAATGCTCATATAAAGCCAACCACTTCCAACAATGGTATAGGCAGCTGAATAATAAGCATCAAAAGCCTGCTAAAATGCTGTCCTGCAATCAAGTTTAAAGGAAAGATCTATAACTAAGAGATTGACGAATCTTCCACATTTCTATCTAAAAGCAACTCCAAGATGAAAGACTGCAGATATATTAGTATCTAATGAATGTATTAAATCAATACCAAAGAAACAATCCATACAAAAGCCACAATTGGAAATATCAACCATAAATCAAAGCATAGTACCGCAGGTAAATGCATTCCATAGAATTGAAAGCGTATAACATTGATAAATACGCATTACCAGCCACAAAATTCAAACTTTAAACCAAACTAACACCACATTCCCACACAAAGGAGGTTCACATACGGAATTCAAAAGGAAGCACAACACGAATATCTGAAAACCTAATTCTACGAAGAGGAGCAAAGATAAGAACCTAGGGCATCCTTAGAACCCTAGCTTCGTGCGGCGCCAGTGCCTGCGCTTCGCGTTGTACCTGCGTCCCAAAAGCCCTTCAGCAATCGATCAAATAGGAAACCAAACAAGAATATCAACAGAGATAAGCACCAACCTGATGGTGTTGTCGGTGCGCATGCGGATCCAGTGCGGGATGGGCCTGTTCTGGCGCATCTTCTTCGCCAGCTTCTTCTTAATGATGAACGTCTTGTGTGACGGCTGCGGATCAAGAGCAATCAGAGATTGAACTGCATGAAACCCTAGAAAAAGAAGATCGAGTGAACGAGATGGAATCGAGTAGGAATGGAAGGATTACCATTACTGCTGTGCTGCTGCTCCGAAGCTCGCGAACGCGGCGATGCCCAACCCTCGCAAACCCTAGAAAAGAACACTTCGATGTTATATAGAGAGTTTTTTAATGGGCCGCGTTTCCTGGGCTTTTGGGCTCCAGCTATTATCATTTAGCATTTTTGCGTTTAAACCCGTTAAAAATTTGCGTTTGTGTATTTAACTAAAACACTGATGGCGGGTTTGTGTATTAGTATAAATATTTGTTATTTTTTACACATTAAATAAAAATTGGAAGAAATAAATAATCAAAATTAATTTTTTTTAATATATTTAACTTTGTTATTTTAACATTTTTTAGATAATTATTTTTAAAAAACCTCCAATACCACAATGCCTCTTGTTTTTAGAGGCATATCATATGAATTAGAACAATTGCTAAGGAAAAAAATTTTGATAAATATAAATGAAATGTCAATCATAATTTTTGTTTTTTTTTTGAAAAATAAGCAATAAATGCTCCCATTTAAGAGATGATGTGAGGGATATTAATATAGAGAAAACTCAACAAGTGTGTGTGCGTTCACTTTATTTATATTTTTTCCTTTTTGATGATTTTATAAAGCTAAAATAAATTCTAAACGATTTGTTTAGTTTAAAGATCATGAAGTATAATTTGTAAATTTCTATCCAAATGTTCAGTTCAGTTTCATGTAAGGGACTGCATGAGATCGATCTCCACATCCCTTGAATTGAGATGGGACATCACTGATCCCACTCGTTTGATTTATTTTTTTCAAAAAAAAAAAATCAATAGAATTAATTAATTTTTTAAATAAAAATAGTTATAATTTTAAAAAATTTGCAAAAAACATATAAAATTTTAAATAAAACTATAACTATTTTTTTATTCAAAATATTAAATATTTTAAAAAAATATTAAATTAACTAATATTTTTAAAAATATATATATAACAACTAATTTTAAAAGAGAAATATATTATAATCAATCAGATACAAGTTACAACACAATATATATATATATATCTGAATGAAAAATAAATCTCCATCCCATCTCTAAACACTCAAGATTTTTGTTTTTTTTTATTTAAAAAAAAAGTCCAACCAATATTGTTTTTTTTTTTTTTTTTTTAAATAGGGTGACAAACGCCAACTCTCGGGAACGTAGAGATTGCCTACAACGTCCTCATCTTTTTGGAACGGAAGAAAGCGATTCGGAGGGATTGAACTCGAGTCTCCTCTTACGAGGGGACCCGAGGTACGCTACAAGCCCAATATTGTTGTAAGAAGTTATCCTTCAACTTATCTCAACCACCCTTCCAACGTGAATTTTCAAAAAAAAAAAAAAAAATTATAATTCTTTTGAGATGCTCATCAAATCAAATCAATTTCTTATTCAAGCATGCGGTCATCCGAGCAACAAAACACCACAAAAATGCACATAAATGGAGCTTCATGGTGGACCACTTCAAAGGTGGCCCAAAGTCTTATCACAGAAACAAAAGGTGGCGGTTGTTGATGGAGTTGACAGGAGGCGAGCACATTAACAAAATCTCCTTTTAGAGACCATCTACTTAATGTGGTTGTGGACAGATGACCATACCATTATCATGTCCAAATCCCTAAATTAAATTAATTATAAATAATAAATAAAAACTTAAAAACTAAACAAATAAAGCTGTCATGATGGTAATACCATAGGGACTAAATCTATTGAAATGCTATAATTAAGGACTATTTTGAATTTTTACATTGGTTTCAAAAACCAAAATCAATGCAAAAACATCTTTATTTATGATATTATTATATAATCATCTTTTAAAACCATGTTTGGTTATAAAATAAAAAAAAAAATGATATAATTTTATTAGGTAAGAAATGCAAGTGATTATTAGGTAAGAAATTGTGACATATGCTATTTTTACAAAAAAGTGTTTTGGTTAACAAAATAAAAAATTATTACATAAATATTTCACATACTTTACAATGAAAAAAAATCACTCATTTTTAATAAAAAAATATTATATTTTGAGTGGAATATATTTTTTATGTTATAACACCTTTATTATGTAGTAATTATATAGTCTAAATTAAATACACAAACAACCAATATGACACAATTATTATGAAATATTAAATTATAGTATATTTTATGTATTATATTATAATTTTGAACTATTCAGATAGGACCTTAGTCTTTCTAATTTACTCATTGTACCCCTGCACATGATCACATGCATCATGCCTTTTGTTCTATACATATTTTTTATATTTTAAATATTTGTAAACTAGATTTTTAAATATTTGCAAAAACTTAAGTACATGCATCAATATTAAGTAAAATAAACGAGTGAAAAAGTACAATCAAAGTATATTATTTTTTTAAGTTATATAATAAAAAATTTATATTTATGAGACACGATAAATTTTCATTGTTTTTTGTATTATCTTGCTTTACATAATAAACTTACGAGAGTTATTAAATCATTGTAACTAGTGTATTTTTATATTTAATTATTTTTTATCAGTTATTTGTTAAAAAAATAAAGATACACATTGTAATTTCACATTTAACAACGGGTATATATATATATATATATATATATATATATATAGTATTTATTGAATTTCCACTTATTACTATATTGTAAAATTTGAAAACTGGAGGGCCCTAACAGAATTTTACTAAAGCCTAGTTCACTCTATCCTCCTACCTCCCTCCCTTCTCCTGGAAACTATAAAAATGGAAACACGAGATTTTGTAAGCTCTTCGAGAGCCTATTCTCCCAAGTGATTCCCCATATTCTCTTCATCCGCTTCCGGATGAAGCGCTCGTCGTCGAGGAGGTCCGGCTCCGCCGCCTCCCATGTCAGCTCTTCCTCATCTGGCTCCAGCGATCTTCTCCGCTCCGGTAAATCCACCGCTTTGTTGCAGTATCATTCGTTCTATCTTTATCGTAGTGTTTCCTATTATTATTATTATTTTATTTTTTTTTTTGGAGGAGTTGGAATTGTATTTTGGATTTTATTTGAAGCTTGGATGAGATCTCGAAGGGTTTTCTCGTATGATTTAGTTTGGATTTTGTTTTTCCTTTTCTTATGAGATTTAATTTGGAATTTGTTGTTTTTATGAGGAGGTATGGGAATTGTTGATTGTTAGGGTCTTGATAGAGATGGGGATACGAATTGAATATCTTGTTATTGCCTCTTTTTTGTTTTTTGAGAATCTTGGCTTTTTTAGGGAAGAACATTGTTTTGATGAGTCATGAGAAAACGGTAATGTTAGGTTAGATGGTGAGGGGATAGGAGATTGTGGAATCAAATGACAAAAAGAAGCTTTAATGGCTGGGAATTCCAGAGAAGCTTCGTTGGTCATGAGTCAGACTAATTCGGGGGATTAGAGGAGATACCCTCAAGAAGTTTGATTAGTTGTTGGGGAAACCTCGGTTATTTTAATGGGATGTAATCGTTTGTTGCTTCAGTGGCTGATTCAATTCGTTCATAGGAGGTCCATCTGTGTTTAATTGGGCATCTCCCGACCATGAGAAATGAATGGGGTTGTTGTCAAAAGGGGTATGCATTGTGTGTTGCAAGAATGGAAATTCTGAGCATGTGGAACTAGAATTCTATGGTTGATACTACGTTGTATTCTAAAGCTTTCACCAGTAGTATTGACAATAAAAGGCGTCATGAAAGTTTTTTATCTTGTGGTGACCGATTTAGTTGATTCAGTGGTGTTCTTTGGGTTTTTTGTTTTTTGGTTGGATGCTGATTTTTTTCTACTGTTGTAGATGTCAAGGTTTTAAAGGATGATAAGACTTTACCTGTTTGGGCAATGTGTTTTGTGCAATTTATTGACATAATGTTTTCTTGACTATAGGAGTATGAAAGAATGATATGCTACTTGGTTTGTGTTATTGAGAGGGGAAAAAGACGGAATTTGGAGCAGGAGATCAGAACTGTAGAATAAGTTTGATAAGATTGTCTAGAGGTTCTCTGGTGGAGGAGGCATTTTAGACTCTTATGGTGAAGTCATGTTATAGGGTTGATAATGGATGTCTTAGATCTAATCCCCGGTAGTTTTTGCACTGGGGACCCTATTAAACATCAAATAATTGGAGATTGATAGTCTGTGTTGGAATTTGTTGACGATAATGTTGTAGTAGTTTATTTGTTCTTAAAGAAACCGAAGATCCTTAGAAGGCAAAGCCCAAGTCTTCTTGGATGATCTTAAACTCATAACAGCCGTCTTTTGACTAGTGTTGTGCAACATAGATAGAGTTGAGGAGTAAAGGGCATAAAGCGAGGATAACACTGTGCAGCCTCTCTTTTGTTAAGAGATGACAGTGGATTTTATTGCCAAGAAGATAATTGGGAAAACCATTTTAACTACTTGGGCTGAATGTAGGTTTGCCTTTCAGGAGGCAGATGATCTCCCTATTTTGTTACATATGCCTTAGTTGCAATAGCCATATATCTGGTTGATGTTTTTATTTCCTTTACAGTAATTTTAAACTCTTATGTGAACCCATTTATTTTAATATCTGGGATTTATCCACTTTACAAAAAACAAAGCAATGTTGTGGTATTTCAAAGTAGGTTTCCGCATATCTTTTTAATTATCATATTCACAAATTTGTATGCTTTGATATTTTCCCTCAAAGTAGATATTTTAGCCCACAGTTGAAGAAAATTTCCCAATGGTTGTGTTGTACTTACCTATCTTCTAGGCCAACGAATTGACCCAAATTTAGAATGATACGAAGAAAAACTTTAGATCTACCCCTTCCCCTTGTAAATCGCTAAAATAGTCCTCGCCCTAAAGTTTCCAGTAGAAGAAAAAACCTAAAACTTAAATCCTTGGGTGAGTTTAAATCTCAAATCTCGCAATTAGTTGGATGGCAGAGGTCTAGCTGAGTCTATATCACCCTGCTAATATATTTAATTCACCTTTATGTAAAATTTGCTTCCATCTTATATTAGATTCTTTCTCCTCAAATATGTCTTGTTTGAGCGACCTTAATCATTGTCTCTTTCTCAATTGTGTTCAGGCTCAAGTAAGGCAGTATCCAAGGAAACAGAACGAATTGATCAACTATTTTACACATATATGGATAAGCCCTCCGGCATGATTGAGTGAGATTTTTGTAATCACAGTAATTTCTTCTACTTCAGTGAAACCATATATCGTTGTAAGAAAGTTATTTCCCATTGTATACGATGGCTAACTGACTAGTTGTTGCATCGATGCATTAATATTTGAAATTGTTTATTCTTATTTCTAGATAAGATTGCTTATTATTGGTATTTACATGGATTCTTTGTTAGTGTCCTTCTCTATTGGTTATTTGCCAAGGATGGCTTCCTGTTTTCTTTTTTTTTATAGGCATTGCTCTAGCATCTGTGTTTTTTGCATAAGTCAATAGTATCCCAGTAGCATTGGTTTTACTTCCATGCTTGTTTGTGCTGCATCTAAACCTTGGTCTTGTAAAAACTCAATTCTAGTGCTGCAATTTGGAGTTTGTGTTTTTGGTTTGCTCTTAATTGGGTTATGTATATGAATGTGGCTATAATAAAAAGACTCGTGATAAAATTGGAAGATGGAAAAACACACTTATTGTTTTATGATTAGGTAGACACTTAGGATAACATATATATAGCCTATGGATAACTAAATATCGAACTGATAAGATACAGATAATAAGATATGGATAATAATCAAATCAAATCAAATACTTGCTAAATAAGCATATCATAATGAAGTCAATTTTCTGTTGGTTGGACGCTGGTTTATAATCTTCATCTGATTAGTATTTTACTGTGTTTAAGTGGTTTTATTCTATTCATACTTAAATTGTCATTTTTGTATGTGTCAAAATTTTGTTAACATTTGGATTTTTCTTACTCATTATTTCTGACCCTTAGCTTTTTTTTCTTACTCCTTTTATGGTAATAAATTGCATAGTCAAACATTCTAAGAATCATCAACCGCTGCAAATTATAAAACACTTCAAAAAATAAATTAGAAGATGCATGATACAACTCTACACTTTTGCATTAACTAGAAGTTATATTACAGCAAGGAGTTGTCAAAACGGAATAATCAACAAGCTGAATGTATGTTTCCTTTGATTGAATCAGTTGGTGACAACCCACTCCAATTGTTGCTTTTCATCTCATGATGCATGCAATTTCTAAGATGAAAATAGCTTCTTTCCATGATATTAGGTTGAAAGAATGTTTTCAGATTTATTTCACAAACACATATTTGACAGATTCTATTAATTCATCGCCATTGGTTGGAAAACATAATTTCCAACCCAAAGGATTTGTGTAAGAATCTTGTGTGTACAACATTATGTGTGCAGATAGAAATTTGGTGTGTATACCTTTCATTACTGGTTTATGGGAGCACATGCCTCTTATTATTTCTTTACTCATATGAATGGTCTTCTAAAATAGCTTTAACTTCAAATTGTACTATATTATAATCATTGAGATACAAAGTCAATAGATATTACTGGTCCATTGTGTGGTTAAATTACTTCTTTCTTGACAGCCCCGAAGGCATTGAGTGTTTCTGTTCTGATCTTGAAGTAGATCATACCGATGTGAGAATACTTATGCTTGCATGGTAGGTTATGACTACCATTACCATACTGAGCAAGTTCTTGCTGTTTTCCTCATGTAGCTATTTAGAGATTAATCATTGCGAGTTTGTAGGAAAATGGAGGCTGAAAGACAAGGATATTTTACCCTGGTATTTTCTTATTTGGCTAAATGCAAACTTATGTTTGCCATTTCTTTAGTTTTTTTTTACTTCACTTGTGCATTACTTTTAGAAACATTAGTTAATGTTAAATAAATCTCTATTTTGACGATGTGTCCAACTTTTTTTGCCCTCTTCTGACAGGAAGAGTGGCGAAAGGGCCTAAAAGCCTTACATGCTGATTCAATAAGCAAAATAAAGAAGGTTCTGCCAGACTTGGAGAGGGAGGTCAGGGGCATTATACTCTGAATCATGATTTATTCAGAATTGAATTTTTCTTTTGTTGTTACACTTTTTTCTTCAACCTATTATATTGTAAGAATATTGTTGTATGGCTTAGTACATTTACTGATATTTTTTTCTAACCACAAAGGTCAGGAGACCTACAAGTTTCATGGATTTCTATAGTTATTCATTTCGTTATTGCCTGACAGGTATCATATTTTCTCTACATCTTTAGTATGTTGGATGCTCCGAAATGGTGATTCCTGGATCATGAGTCTGACATTTAAAATTTGATCTATTTATTTCACCAGAAGAGAAGCAAAAGAGCATAGATATCGAGAGTGCTTGTGAACTGCTGAGTGTTGTGCTAGGTTACCTCTTCCGGCATCAGGTGGACAAACTTGTAGAGTATCTCAAGGTAATATTGGTGTGCCTTGACACATCTTCTGATTTTTATATTTATCTTCATTGATAATTTAGCAATTCACGTTCTTGTCATTATGATGCATCTTTCTTCCTTTCTTAGACGGTTAAACAAATCTAATTAAATACTGTAGAACCAGCATGAGTACAAGGTTATTAACATGGACCAATGGATGAGTTTCCTTCGGTTTTGCAATGAGGTAATGAACTGTATTCAATTGGCTCTTTTCATTTCATGCTTATGGTTGCATAGTTATGAATGCTTCTAATCAGATAAACTTCCCATCACTTGAAAACTACGATCCAAATCTTGCTTGGCCTTTGATTTTGGACAATTTTGTCGAATGGATGCGTGAGAAACAAAATGGATCCTTGGGTCTCAAAAGTTTTTAGGTATATAAAGTATTACATTCATTTTACTCAAAATTGTGGCTATTTGTGTCTACTTCCTCATCTCTGAACTCATATCTTTTGCAGCTCCCAAACTGCTTCATACTCATCCATCTCAAGAACTAGATAATTGCCCTTTCGGCAGCACAAATATCTGGTATGGTATTTTTTCCCCCTATTTAATCAGTCTCTTTTCATCAATTAGATTGTTTGAGTTCTCAAAGTATGGAATAAGAGTGTTGCAGTTTTTTATTGGGAGGGGAATTATTGGCAGATCTGCAATGTGAATCTCATTTAAATTATCAATGCAGTGTGCTCTAGTTATATGCTGGTTTTAGTTAAGAGTATGACAATATATATTCATTAGATAGCTCAAGGCTTATATACATATACACATATCAAGTACTAATAATAGGAGCGATCTAACTATACTGATTTGTTTTCTATCTCAAGATTATCATCCCTCTTCCTCCCTCCCTCTTCCCCCTTTTGTATTACTATCAGGAAATAATTTAAATGTACAGATATATACTAATTATTGTTAGTTATCATTGTATATTCTTAGGTGTGCTGTCATTTGGGTCTGATTTTGTGTGGAAATGCCTTTTATCTTTTTTTTTAATAAGTAAAGGCTAAATTTTACCGTCGGTGAAAGCATATCCAACTTGACGGAATAAATTTCTCACACCTTATTCACGCAAGCTGTTTGATATAAATAACTTCATTTTTTCCATATACGGTGGTAAATTAAGGGCACACGGGAGAACATTCAAAATGGCCCAACCTATTATTATTATTATTATTATTATTATTATTATTATTATTATTATTATTATTATTATTATTATTATTGGACGTATTTTTTAAGTAATATTATTAAATTAAATAATTTTTTAAAATGATGTGCTTTTGAAAATATTTACTAAGCTAATGTTAATGTTATGGTTCTTTAACTTGTGTGCTTACCTATCCTTTGTTATATAATGACTCGTGAGCTTAGTCTTCCGTATTTTGTGTAATGCGTACTTGTGCATGCAACTCTAATTTCTTTGGTTTTCTTTGCTTTTAAAATTCTTTTCTTCAAGAAGGGATTACAAAAGATTTAATCATCTAGCATGAATCTCTCTTTTGAATACCCCCCTTAAAAATTAATTGATATCTATTCTCGCCATGAAGTCCAAGTAAAAAGTTGAAAGTTGAAACATAACCTGAACTTTAAGAATTACTTTGACTACAAAATACAATAAAGGGTCAACAACGTAAATAGACTTTCCATTTTGTGCATTTCTATTTTGATCATTCAGTTATAAAAAATTATGATTAATTTTTGTTATAATAAAGTTAGTCGGGGTTTATAGTGTTAATCATGATCATACATGGTTTGTTTTATTGTAAATTGTGTAGACCCCTCAAAGTGATATTATTGTACGTCATGTATGAATACCGTACCGTTTAACATCGTAAGCTCAAGTGAGTTTATTGTAATAAAAACTAAATGTAGAGAACTAAATTGTGATTTTTTAAAGGTTGGGTGATCAAAATTGAAATACATGAAAAAATAGAAAAATATTTATGTTGTTTACCATAGAATAAAATCAAATGTGATTGTCATTGATAGTATTTTAAGCATTAATTTTATTAGTTTAGAAGTTAAGAGTAAGATGAGTGATGAGTGTCACCATCGTAATAGCGAGTAGCTAAAGCACTTGATTTCTATGCAGGGGGTCAAGAATTCAACTTCATGATTGAGACATAATAATAAATGTGTTTGATATTATTTTACAATGATAATATTAAATGCAAAAATAGTTTATATCTTTCAAGTACATTCAATTGTTGCTTTTTTTAACAAAAAATATTATAGTGATCATCACCTGAATCTTTGGCTGAAAATTGCAAAATTTTAAAATATTTTGAATATTAATTTATCTAAATCTCAATAAAGCTTGTAAGTTACCAAAAAAAACATGAATTTAATAGGGAAAAGATATTGAAAAAATAAACATCAATAAAAAGAAGCGGGAGAATAATATTTAAAAATATAACTAACATTATGAAAGAAATAGTTCCAAAACCAAACACAGAAGACGGGTGAATGCTTTATATTAAAGAAATATTAGTAGCGAAGTCTTGGTGGGTGGCATAGATAAATATAGAAATATAATATTAGCTTAATTAAAAATTTAAAAGTAATGTTAATTCCATAATTATTTAATTTAATAATATTATTTTAATAAGTTCTCATCGGTATTATTATTATTATTATTATTATTATTGTTATTTGCAGAAATTTTAAGTTCGCTGTTTGTTGAATAAGGGCTATGTTTTTTACTTACTTATATTTTTTATCTGAAAAAAAAAACTTCCAAATAATCCTTATCAAAGATTAAATTGTGAGTAATTCATCATCGTGCATTACTTTTCCAATAAAAGCATCTCTTCAAGTATTGTGTTTAAGAATTGTAATTGATATATCTATCGCTGCAATAATTACACTAATTGCCAGGCAGATCTAATATCCTCAATTTATTTTTTTATTTATTTATTTATTTCTTATACTCCCTACATCTCGTTACAAGTGTCTTTTTCTATAATTTTTTTTATGTCCCGAATTATCTGTTCATTTAATTAATTTAAATGTGAACTTTCAAATTTAATTTTACCTACATTATTTTTCACCATTATTGCTTTAAATACATAATCCGTACAATATTAGTGAATGGAGAAAGGATTGTGTAGAATAGAAAAAACAAGATAAATATTCATGAAACTTTTAATTTCAACTACTTTTTTTTTTTTAGTGAAATAATGAAGATGGGCTTTTAAAATAGAACCGAAAAGATATATATATATATATATATTTTTTTTGCATTCATCTAATTTTTTTTCCATTGATCAAATTGACTTGAAAAAAATTAAAATACGCCGCGTTTTTATGTACTCAAACCTACCCTGTGTTACGTTATTAATGAACTATCAACAATTTTGTGGTGCTAACAGCGTCTAACTTACCCATTTAAATCTATTCACTTTTCCCACAGTTTCAGTTAGGTGTAACAACCATATTAAAAAACTTTTCCCACAATTGTTTAACGGTCCATCAATTGTTTAACCTGTAAATTCATTAATGCTCCTCTTTTTTCATGAGACAACATTGCATTAACATATAATTATACAATTATATACAATTACAAAGAGTAGATTTGCAAGAAAGTCTTGGACACAGGATAAGCAGGACACCATTACAATTTCTTTTACAAGATTTAAATTATATATTTACTGATTATCTAAAATAATTAATTAACCATCCTTTTTAGTTTTTCTCTTATAAAAAGTTCATTTTTGGTTAAAATTTTCTCACCAATAAAAGGAACCAAATCTTTCTATCTATAAGTTTATTTTTTTTCCCCCCTTAAAAATAATTCTAAAAAGTATAACACAGAGAAAATAAAATGAACTTTAATTAAGTCCTTTAAAACCAGTTTCTTTCAGTCCACTAATTTGATTGACCTAGAAGTGTGGTCCTTGATTGTCCTACAAGTGTGCCCTTCCAAACCACAACAAAGATCAAAATCAAACCACTAGTTGGTAGTTATGGGAAGGAGTGCAAGAGAATGGTGAAGGAGTGGTCCTCCTTTGGTTGTCATGCTTCTAAACCATCAAGGGGGAAAAAAGGCCCTTAATTAACTAATCAGCAACTACCCTAAACTAAGGGTATCCAAAGTTTCTTTTAGGGTTTGGTGCCATTTTGATTTTTCTAAAGAAAGCACATAACACAGTAAGGGAAGTAGGGAACCCAAAGTGGGCAACAGCAAAGCATGCCAGGGATTTCATGGGGCTCCTCTTTTAGAAGAAGGCATTGGAGCTGCTTTGTTTCTTTTGAAGTTAACCCTAGAAAAAGCATGCTAAAATGACAAGAAGATGCCATGTTGGAACCCTAAAATGCAAGCTTGCAATTGCTTGAGAATCCACAAACTTTTCTATTGCTTTGAAGGAGTTTCATGTTGCTTGCCTTCTTGATATGGATGTCTCAACCTCCATACAGATAAGAACTACCATACCTAGG
This sequence comes from Dioscorea dumetorum, assembly GCA_902712375.1. Classification (NCBI taxonomy): domain Eukaryota; kingdom Viridiplantae; phylum Streptophyta; class Magnoliopsida; order Dioscoreales; family Dioscoreaceae; genus Dioscorea; species Dioscorea dumetorum. Next base: position 2,698,300 of record CACTHL010000592.1, on the reverse strand, counting down.
AGGATTATTGATTAAAAAAAAATTAATCATCACAAAGCCAAAGTTAGTGTGGCAGATGTAATGATGAAAAGCTATAATATTACATGCAAGAATATGCTAAACTAATTAGATCCTTTAAAATATCAAGAACAGTCATAAGACTTCATTCACTAACTAAAGGTACTAATTAATTAAAAAGGGGGTGTTTATATACACTCATTCTCCTATATAATCTTTTATTAATTGCATGCTTCCGGCATTGGTATGTTAGCTAAAATGGAATTCAGTAATGAAGGCCAATATAGATGTACCTAGTATGCATTAATTAATAATATAAAGCATTGTATCCTAAGTACTTCAGATGCGCATGATGAGATTGAGCTTTCATTAAAAGCTCGATCGCATCTGATTAATTTCTTCACAATTAGGCTTGGGCAACTAATTATGATGAAAGATTACTGATAATATGAGATGCATTCACTGTTAAAAAAGTTAAAACACATGGCCAATGACTACATTGATGATTAAGTGGAATTATATATATATTACAACATTTGGCACAATGATACTAAAGTATACTTCATTCTCTATAGGTCTAAATTAAACACTAGATTCTAAACTCTCTTCATTATAGAGTTGATATAATTAACACCTCTCTCCTGAATCAGATATAAAAAAATTTGAAATATATTCATATACTTTGGTTGAAAATATCATGCATTTGAAACTTAAATTTCATTAAAGTGTATTGTGGAAATTACAAAATATGGCGGAAAAATTCAAGGACATATATAATGAATGGACTCATAATTAAGACTATCAGTGAGCATGACATGTATAAAGTATAAACCGCGTAGAAGGTTAGACATGAGAAAACATGCATGTGCATGTCCCAATCATTCTTGGTAAACCAACTCTTTTTCAACATATTATCTAGAAAAGTATTAGCTCAGTCATAACTGAAACTTCCATAGAATGGACTCATAAATAAACTAATAATTAAGGTCACAAGAAACATATTTTTATATATTTTTCCTTCACCTAGAGTGATTTGCAAAGACTTGATATATCATCACTTAAAGTATCTCTCTTGACAATATTATTTAATTTGGTCATTTAAGAATACTAAACAATAAAAAATAATAATTAGAAATAAGAGGAGATCATTAATATATTATTATTAGTTTAACAACAATAGAGGAATTAAAAGTTTAGTAATTAAAATTTCAATTATATTAACGTGATGGGGGGACAAATGAGGGAACCCTGGGGTCATGTACTGTGGTCTTTTCCAAAAGTGTTAGGTGATATGTTTGTGTTTGAATTCATTTATATCAGTGGGAGATGAAACAAAGGGCACCAAATAAGTATTCATGTTTAAATTGATGGTTTGCTAATGAGGGAGCAAACTTCACATAATTCATAGTGATTGAATCGCTCATCTTAGGACAATTGGTCGTGTGATTTAGAAAGAGTGTTTCCTTACAACAAGGCTATCAAAATTCTTGCAAGGACGCCAAGGTGGCTCTCTTTCTATCTATAACACAGGAGAAAGAGGTTATACACAAAATGATATATGTATATATATATATATATAGCATTCAAAAGTTGTTAAAAAAAAAAAAGAAAGAATTGTTTTGATTAAGCTGTCAGAGTTTGATGGTTTTTTTTTAAAATTGGTATAATAATTAAAACAATATTAGCTTCGTAATGGAACTGATCCAACATAGGAGGGGAAAAAAAACAATATTTAGTTTGGGTTTCTTATCATTTTCAAAAGCCTATTATTTAATTATGCATCTTTCTTCCAAAATTTTAAAAGCCATGGTTCACCAACTGATATTACAAACTAAACCACCAAAAACCTCAATAATTTCATGATATACCCCCAAAACCCAACATTCTTATCAATATATACAATGATTCTATAGTTATGAATCCAATTAACAGTTATAGCCTTCAAAGTAACTCTTATAAAATTTTTGGTTTATTATCAGATTTTACAGATGATATAAGCCCTAAAAATAACGTTAAATACTTTTAGATTCAAAGATGAAAATTTCTATAAGAGCATGCATGACCGCTATAACGACCTAATTTATATTAGGGTTACTAGAATAAATAGACCTTAAGTACTACCTTAGTTGACTGATATATATATAAATATATATATATTGATGTAATTGATATCTTTAAAAAAGATAAACCGTATTGAATACTCAAAATTAGTGGGGCAAATAATAGTGATTGTGGCCTTACTAAAAATGAAACAAGTCTAATTAACAAAGTCCAATTAGGTCACAAATAAGAGATTAATTTAAATAAACCAATGACTATTCTCTTTGCTCCTTGCCCATAGAGTAACGCTAAAGCTTTGATTTTTCTTTTTTAGGTAATTTTCTTTAAATTGTCTTGCTTTACCCTAAAATAGATATAAACCAGCTTCCTGAGAACTACCCAAAAGAGTGTTGATAAAATTGATACCCAGACCCAATTAAGTCAACAATGAGACTCAAAATTGGATGTATTTGGCTAAACAATGCTAGCAAAGCTCAAGTCTGTCTATTTTGATCTTTGTATGGTTGATGTACACACAAGACTCTCATTTTGGTCAATTAGGGTTTCTAATAGTTCTCCAAATCTTGATCCATTCGATTCAAAAAAAAATTAACAAATACAAAGACTGGAATAGAAACAAATAGCAACAAAAATATTAATTTAGGGCATGAATGTCATCTGTGACGCAATTTTCCCAATAGTCCAATTGAGTCAACAAATAGCACCTAAAATACAGAGGCAAGATCAAATTTGCCAAGTCCTGAGGTCAAAACTACAAGGGGTTGAGTTGACCCTTCAAACTTCTTTTATGGTGTTTAGGAGGTCAAAGACCAAGTAAAGACTCAAACTTTGAACAAGACCACCTCACATTTATCTCCTTCCCAAAATTCAAAAGAATCAAAACCACATGCTAGTGCACGCCTCTGTCCATTACCACAATGTCATTTTGTGCTCTTCTTAACTTTATAGTCACTTTGTGTGCCTTTCGGTGTTTCTTCAACATGTACAGTTGTTTTGAGAACAGTAAGAGATGCATGACAAAAAAAAAAAAAAAAAAAATCAAAGATACTATTACATCAAAAGATTTTCTTATATAATTAGGTTCCATCCAATATTTTATAATAAGAGTCACAAATAGGCAAATTGTATATTTATATATAATCAAAATTATATCTTCCAGAACTCCTTAATCAGACATTTTATTAAAAAATATAACAAGTTATCCTATTTATTAGCGTAACTAATGATCTCACATTAATTAATCTGATAAATATAGATCTCTTATCTTGTCAGTTTTAATTTTTACATTAGATATCTATTTTTTTTTTTATTCAACTGTTCAAGTCAAATAAATTTTACTAATTCTTCTAACAAGATGTATATTTTTAAAATTATTAAAACTAAAATTATTTTTTTATAGAACTCCATCTCTCCAATATAAGAGTATATTTCATTTCTTTCTAAGAAGCGTTCGAATCTTATCACTGGTTTGTCGATATCTGTATTACAAATTTTTATTTGTAATTATTTATTTTTCAGGGGCTTATGTGCAAGTTTTTGAGCATCTGATCCTATATTGTCCACCTATTTCGCGATTGATAACAAGCAACAGCAGCAGAGCAAACAAGAGAACCAGAACATTAAACAGATAGATATAGATATATATATATAGAGAGAGCGAGAGAAACAGAGAAGCCGACCTGGGGACCGACGAGATCTTCAAACCCAAACTCTGAACGATGCCTGACGTTTTCCAGTGCTGCTTCCGGCCGGCCGGAACCTCGCCGGCAACGACCCCAGCGGGCCCCACCGTCGCCACCTCCGTCTACGAGACCACGATGGGTCTCGTCGCCCTCTCCTGGTCACGCACGCTCCTCGGGCTCTCCCTCCGCGTAGACCTCCGCCTCCACGACTCCCCGGCCTTCACCTTCTGCGTCCGCCCCCGGCTCCTCTGGCGCCGCCGCGGCCGCCGCCGCCTCCCCCTGCCTGGCTCCTCCAGCTCGATCTCCCTCTCCTGGGACCTCTCCCACTCCATGTTCCCCTCCTCCTCCTCCTCCTCCTCCCCTGAACCCTCTCACTTCTCCCTCTCGCTTTCCCTCGACTCCGTCCCTCTCCTCCTCCTCGGCGACTCGTCCTCCACGCCTCCCCTCATCTCCCGCCGTGAGCGCATCGTCCTCTCCGACTCCCACCCCTTCAAGACCACCGCCCGATTCGCCGGCCAGGACCACGAGATCTCGATCTCCTTTGACCTTCACCCCGGCGGCGAGAGGGATTCGATCTCGGAGACGAAGGCGAAGAAGGATCGAGAAGCAGGGATGAGGCTCTGGATCGACGGCGGGATGGCTTTACACGTGCGAAGAATCAAGTGGAAGTTCAGAGGCAGCGAGCGTGTGGACCTTAAAGGGTTTCGGATCCGGGTCTCTTGGGACCTCCACAACTGGTTCTTCCCCCAATCCGGATCCGAACCCGATGAAGCTGGCCGGGCCGTGCTCCTGATCCGATTCGAGAACAGCGACGGCGACGGCCAGGGGTATTTCGGGAAGGAGATCGAAGGGGCATTTAAGGAAACGGAGGGGTGTTTTGGGAGGAGCTGGGACTGGAGTGATAGAAGCAGCAGTGGAGAGAATGGGAAGAAGATTGGGAGCAGGAGGATGACGAGCTCGTCATCGTCGGCGAGTTCGTCTTCGGCTTCATCGGCGAGCTCGTCGTCGGTGATGGAGTGGGCCAGCGCCGAGGAGACGCAGCTGAAGAGCGCGCAGGGGTTCTCGCTCTTGGTGTATGCGTGGAGATGACGTGGCATTTGGGGTTTCTTTTCTGGGTTTCTTTCTTTGGTGCGCGTTCTTGTGATTTATTTTTGGAGCGTTTGGGTTTGTTGTAATTTCAGATTCAACCAACCGGATTTGTTTTATGGAGATAAATAAATAAATATATAATTAAATGGGATTTTAAAATAGCTCGTTTTGATATTAGTTTATCTTTTTTAGTTTTTTTCAATAAAAACAAAAATACTTTATAAAAAAAATTGTATTAATAAAGCAAAATTTTATTTAATGTGAATATTCTGAGTAGCAAAAAAAACTCAACATTTGCGGAGAAAGAGGAACACATATGATGCATATTTTTTAAAATAAAAGTTTGAAACCCTTTGATTGTTGCTCGATTATTTGTGATTTTAATATTTGTATTAGTGGTGGTTTTGTTTGGTGAGAACTTTGAGTGGCGATTTATATTAAAGTGGTTATCATGTTCTCATTTGGATTCATTAGCTTGTGGAATTTGCTCTGAATCAAAAAATTTGGTGATCATTATTTAACGTTAAAGTTTCACATTTTATATCATGCGAGAAAATTGTTTTTTTCCAAAATAACTAAAATAAAATTTTATGAAATAATACTAATCAAAGGTATGATATAAAAAATATATATATATATTATATTGAATCTTTTGAAAGGATGCAAAATCATGTGTGCAGTTTAGGGGCCCAGTGACATGCTGGTGTATGGTTGGTGTTTGGCCAGGCTTTTGGCAGCTTTGGAATATTACTTTTTATTTATTCTATGTTTCCTTGTTTCATTGTCTCTTTATGGTAGCAGTTTTTGCAAAATAATTATTGAAAGAAAGGAAGGAAACTCCTTTATTTCCTTAATTATTATTCCAAATAAATCATAATAAAATTCAAAATGTAAAAATTAGTATAATTTTTATGGTAGTATGCGCACATTTTTACTCATTTTTTTAATATCACCGGAGAATATCGAATATGTTGTAAAAAGGATATTTATAACTTTTTTTATATTAATTCTTGAATTTTATTTTATTTTTATATTGATCTATTAGATAGCTTCCAACTAGCCGTTGCATGCAAATTTGAAGGATATAAATATTAATAGAAATTTTACTCTTATATATATATATATATATATATATATATATATATATATATATATATATAAAACAAGCTTGAACTCAATATTGTCGTATATTATTATATGTTTAGTTATGAAACACCAATGTATCTACAGCTATAAATGATAAAATCCACTTATTGTTTTTGACAAATGTTATAAGTTCATATAAAATCAAAGACGTACAGAAATCCAAAAATTAAATATTTGGTACTGTGTTCTCACTCAATAGATATGAAATTTGAGACTACTCTTACTGGACTACCAAGAACTGTTATTATCTCTGTATCTAGTAGGTCTGAAACTTAGATAATGAAATTCTCACATCAACACTGTTACATTGAGACTACTCTTAGGGTGTGTTTGTTTGAGTGTATTTGTTTTTACCTGTAATTGTAATTACTTCACTGTAGCAAATCTGGTGTTTGTTTGAGTGTATTTGCAAATGTTTGATGTAATTGAGTTTACACATAGTGAGAATTTGGATGTAATTGGTTTTACGCCCGATTTGGGCGTAAAACCAACTACTTCAATGTAGCAAATCCATGAAAATCTTAAATAAGGCAATTTAATATTAATAAATTTATATAATACAATATATTTAACAAAAATTTTAATATTATTTGAAAATATTAAGTAAGCTATTTAATGAAAATAGTTTTGGTTTTTATGGTTATTTTCATGCACACAAATTAATAAAACATTATTAGACAAATCATCATTAAAAATAGATTTATTAACAAAACTTTTTTAACCAATTAAAATTTAATAACAATTACATCAATATAACTAACAATTAAAAATGATAATAATATAACAATAATAAAGAGTTTATTATTTAAATTGATTAATATAATAATTACATTAAAAAATAATCTCCATTCCAAAAAAAAGTAAAAACCAAAAAAATGGGTATTTATAAAAGTGTTTGGGGTAATCACACCCTAAGTGACCATATTTCTTAAATACATCAAACCAAACACCAAATTCTGCAGTACAGTAATTCCAGTTACATATAACCAAACATCAGATCTTGTAATTACTGTACTTCCAAATTCATGTACTTTCAATTACATTGTAATTGAAAATCCTTTGCATTTACGATTACGTCTAACCAAACGCTACCTTAATGGACTACCAAGAACTGTTTAGCAAAAAAAAAAAACCCACATATTAAATTAGTGTTAGAATATATATATATATATATATATATATATTTATGAAAATGATGTTCATATGTCCAAGCTCATGTACTACATGGTTCCAAAAGTTAAGAACCAAAAAAGATGGAATGGCCCCTCCTTTGCATGCCCAATCACTCAATTAAAAACAGCTATTGATTGATTTTGATTGGCCAACTTGATAACCCTCAATCAAAAACATCTCTGTACTTATTTTTCTGTGTGGATAGGAAATAAGGAGCAATTGTATACAAATTTAAAACATCGGATCCCATCAAGACTTTCATTTGAAGTTAAGAAATCAATAATATTTATAAATATATAAATAGAAGAAAAAAAAATATTTTAAAAAGAGATTGTAGAAATATTTTAAAACTATGATTCAAATTCATGAATGTTTTCATTATATCTATTTTTCCAATATCTTTGAAAAATTTAACTTTATTTTTATCAGGACATTTCATTATGTTTTCACAAAAGTAGGCTCTAATGAAAAGACATTTATTTATTTATTTATTTATTTATTTATTTATTCTATTGACATCCCTTTTATTGAAGATTATTAATCATGCATCACAATTCACAATGGGGTCCCTTAAGAAAAAAAATGAAAGGCTGAAAAATAGATGCCATTTAAACTAGTCCAAAAGGAAATTTTAGATTTTGAGGTTAATTATGCACATGAAGTCATCTATGGTGAACACTGGAAGTAGTTAATATATATATACACACACATGTGTATAGAATTCAGAATTATTTGATCATGCATGTAAAATTGATTCTAAAAAAAAAAACTCTCTTTTTCTTTATAGGAATACCGATGATCTCGGATACCGTAGAAATTTTTATATGATAAAAAATAATATAATAATAAATATAAAAAAATTATAAAGTAAAATCATAATATTATTTCAAAAATAGTAACGGTAATAGAAATAAAAAATTACTATAACATTAACAATAATATAAGGTTAAATCAAGCACAATTAAAATATAAACTTTAACAAAAAAAAATATATGTCTAAAGTTTTAAAATAAAACATTAACAAAAGAGATTAATAGACTTTTAACATTTATATTCACACACTATTAAATATATTTATATTTTTTAATAAGTTAATTTTATGAACTCTTTATTGAATTTATATTTATTAATAAATTTAATTTTTATTAGAGTTGGAATCCTAAAAGGTGGGGAATGCTTTACTCAATCTTAAGACACTATAAGATACATGGATATTTTTTTTTTATCTCTTTCTTATAGGTAAACTAAAGATCCCTTTCAAAAAACCGGATACTTGTAAGGCCCCTTTATACCCATCTTTATTCTAAAAAAAAAACTCACCCTTAAGTTTGATTTCCGCTCCTCCATACTTGTCTGTTTTTTGACTAACAGTGTTTGGCACTTTCGTCAAAAAAATAAATAAATAAATAAACATATAAAAAAATAAGTTTCACATAATGAAACATGCATTAGGATTCTCATCATTGAATACATCAAAATCCAAAGTCATGTTAGTTCCAAATTCATCAAATCTTAATACATTTTGATGAGAAGTAGTATAATAATGCATGGTGGAATTAAGAGCGTTTAAATTATCTTGTCCATTCTTGGTCTCTCCCAAGCTCTCATTCTTTATAATCTCTGCTCTTTTCCCTGTTTTCTTCTTAAGTTTCTTCAAGACCTTCTCTGGCTCAATTTGCCCAATCACTGTGGCCTTGTTTCCATCCCTATCAATCATCACTCTCTCCACACCTACATTTGTTTTATAAAAAAAGAAAAAAAAAATTATTTAAATGAAAATATATAATATAGTAATTTTATTTAATCAGAAAAAATATATATATTATTGGAAGAAGTAAATTGATTATTTACCACCTTTGAATTTGTGGAGGGTGTTTGAGACTGACTTCTCACAAGCTTGGCAGTGCATGTACACTTTCAATTCCACAATAACTTCCTTTTTATATTAAAAAAAAACAAAAACAAAAGTACTTCTAAATTTTATAATAATAATAATAATATGAAATTAAGCTTGAATCACATGGAGGAACAATCAAAAAAAAAAAAAAAAAGTATGATTTTGTGCAAATAACTAAAAAAAAACATTGTTACTTACTCTTTTGGAAGAATTCTTTTCGGCCATAATAACACTGGCACAAAAGATTAAACAAGCAATATAAGCTTTGTATGAATTTCACAAAACTAATGAATTTACATCAAATAGAATTTTTCACAAATGCTAGCTTCGTGATTATTTTTTTTTTTTAATTTCAATTTAACCAATGACAAGATGAGAAACATAATATCAATATCAACATTGTGTTTGCAAACCCTTAAACAAACATTTGCAACTTTAAATGAAATAAATAAGATAATGGATTTGAATCCAAATAAGAAGTATTAGAAGGAGGAGTTTTAGGATGAAAAAAAGGAAAGAATTAGACTAACGTTTGATATCCTTGAAAACTTTCTTCAGATCATCATGCAACATTGGAAGCTTCAATGAAACAAACAACAAAAGAAACAAAGAAGCAAATTTATATGGGTGGATAGGAGTGAGCATGGGAATGTTTTTCTCTTGGACCTCACATTGAACTTTCGCTTCTCATTTTCTATTTTGAGGTGAAGATGGTTTGGAAAAGGAGCTGCTTATAGAACAATTCTACTTTAATTTACTAAAATTGCAAAATCCTAATGATGTTGAAATAGTATTATGAATTAAGATTTTAGCTTTTTTTTTTTTTTTTGGCAAGATCAATTTTAAATAAGAAATATTTTGGTTAAAAGTCAATACAGCTTGAAGGATAATCACTCTCCCAAGGATTGATTTGATGAATCCCTTAATAAGAACCATTTATCTTCATAATAATTTCACCAACATTCAAACACAGGTAGCCCAATTTGACAAACTCATAAGAGGCACACTACTCGTGAACAAACATTATATGGCTTGGGTTTAGGATATCACTACAATTATATAATAACAATTGCATAATCATCAGCATAAAGAATATGCAATATCAGTAAGGGCATAAACATGGAAGTCAAGACCGACATATATACAACAAATAAAAGGAGTCTTCTACAAATCTTAATGTAAGAAACATGCGTCCAAACAATAACTTTCAAGTTAACAGAAAAGGAGGGTACAAAGACCATAGCAGAACTAAATTTTAACGCTTGTAAGTTTATAAGAGGAAGTGGCTGGCTAAAATATTTCCAGACAGTCGATCGAATAACAACCAAAAACCGAATGGCAAAGAATGCCAGGACTTCCGGATTCCCGACCAACAGCCTCGTTAGCCTTCAATGCAGAAACTTGGAACTCTCTCGTAGCTTAGGCATAATAGTTCAGGCTTGTTTTCTTCTTGGCTTGAACTTGAATGATACCTTCATTGAAATCCTCATGCATTACCTGTACAAAAGAATAGTTTTAGCATGAAAAATAGGTTCTACGAACAAGCAATATAGACTAAAACTTGTGATAAAAGGGATGAGAAGGGACTACAGACAAATACATGTCAGTGATATTTGCTCTACATTACTGACAAGCCTCTCTTAAAATAGCAGTTCTCTGCATCATGGTATGATAACTAGTGGCATTTAAATAATATGTTGCTGACTTGGGAAGAGAAGTTCATGTAGTAGCACATTTTATAACAAATGAAATAGATAAAAACCTCAGTGGCGTCTCGGCGGAGTGCAAGCATGCCGGCTTCCACGCAAACTGCTTTCAGTTGAGCTCCATTGAAGTCATCTGTAGACCGAGCAAGCTCTTCAAAGTTCACATCAGGATGCACATTCATCTTTCTTGAATGGATCTGTGTGAGAAACAGAAATCACCTCCAGGATTCAGATAAAGTTATTCATCATAATACAAGAACTGATTGAAAGCGCCAAATTACCTGCAAAATTCTTGCCCTAGCCTCTTCAGATGGATGAGGAAACTCAATCTTGCGATCTAGACGGCCAGATCGCATAAGAGCAGGATCAAGAATGTCAGCCCTGTTAGTTGCTGCAATGACCTGCGATCACCATAGCCATTACTATAACATCACAACAGCATCATCTAAGTCAACCACTGGACACTATTTATTTGTTTATAATCTACATACTTTCAAGTATCAGAATATCTGAAACAAGAGCATCAAAGAAAAAATGCATAAGAAAATAATAAGAAGCTAATGGATATGGCATAAACAGACTGACAAGGTGAAAATAAATTACTGAAATAATTGCATTTAGCACTGTGGTGGTTTAAAATGCCAAGAAACTTGCTCTAAGGAGATCACATCATTATGGAATATGCACATGTACGTATATATCTCATAAGCCCTCTTAATGTATTACATGATTATCCCATTTTAGAAACTCATGTAGAAAGACCATCCGCCTAAGCAGGTCATAAGCATAAAAATAACTGTTTTCTCTTATGTACAATGATGAAAGAAATCCCATCTATCCAAAACATAAGGAAGACTGAATGTGAAAAGAAATTCTAAAAAACTTCAATTATCAAACATACCCTACAATAACAAAAACTGCTTTTCTTGATTACAATTACTCTAGCAGCAAAAGGTGGAATATCAGTAGCCCCAACCAATTTTCGGGTTTATGATTCTGTCAATTCAAGACTGGAGTAGGATTTGAATATGTAACTAACTGCAAGATTTATGGTTCAAAAAGCATGGTTGAGTATCACATAACAGCAAAGAAAACATAATGATGCCATAAAAGAAATCACACAACAGATATCTAATCTAGGGCTTTCCAAAATTTTCTCTCTCTTCTACTTGGTTGCAGGTGGACGATCATAAGGCCAAATACTTTTATTTGCAAAAAGTCATTACCTTTACTAAGTGGGATCCTTCTACAGATCAGTGCTACAAATAAAAGAGCACTGGTTACTATTTACTTAGCGCGAGAATGTAAAACTGTTTTGAAAAATTAAACTGGATATCAACTCAGTGAATATTAAAGAAAGAAACTATACACTTTAACGTAAACAGCAAACCTACAGCCCAGGTTCAATAACGAACAAGATTGCTCACCTTTATCCTCTCATCACTGCTGAAACCATCAAGTTGATTCAACAACTCTAACATTGTTCGCTGCACTTCTCTATCTCCGCTCACTTCACTGACATGCATCATAAAAAGCAGTTACACAATTTGTAAAACATGACAACAGCCATGTTTGCCAACACTTTGATGAACAGTAAAATTTCAAGGAGTCATGTGGGTTGCAACAGCATATCTTATCCTAATCTTTAAGGTTTTAACTTTAACCTCAAACAACTCCAGCAACATTGTAGAGCAAATCTGATATTAAGTTGCTTAAGAAAATTATAGGATTCAAGTTCAAATTGGACTCCAACAGTGCAGCAATCATGTCTTGAAACTGTAACCACAAGTACATTTTGTTTTAGTCACTGATAAAAAAAAATGAGATGGTTGATCAGCTGTGGTTTAGACTGGAGGTGAAAGGTATCATTGCAATAGCAATAGGCTATTCTGATGCTCATACAGCTCATCTGAGAGTTAGAAGTTAGAGAAACTAAATTCAGGAGAACTACCTTGCTTCACCTTCTTAGAAATAAAAAATTGAGAAATACATAATAAATAAAGCGACATAGTGTTCACAGATAATCTCCACAGTTTTTAGGTTATATACATACATCAGTCAGATGCATTAAATATAATTCACATCTACCACTAGTATGAAGCCTTTCACGTGAAAGGCCATATAAGATGACCATTAAACATGCTGGAGACTGTAAGCCAATAATGTAATGTATTATTTAAGCATACCTATCAAATCGCTTTGTCCCAATGGCATCAATCTCATCTATGAAAATAATGCATGGAGATTTTTCCTTTGCGAGCTGGAAGGCGTCACGAACAAGTTTTGCACCATCACCAATGAACATCTGACATCACATGAACCATTAGTGGATTACTCTTACAAATGTTTTCAGTGAGACAATGGTAAATGCTCCAAAAATATAAGTAAATAAAAAGGAATTATCACATTTATCAATCATACTTTCATGGGAAAAAAATCAGAACTTTCTCACATAGCTTCTTGAAAATAAAAAAAAAACAGAAGCAAATTCTGCATGCCCTGAAGATTACTTAAGTCTTCACACATTACATTTATAAATAGAAGAGCTCAAAGTAACCTATATGCAACTTAAAGGCCTGAGACAAATAGTAAGGATGGAAGACTAGTTAGTTTTGTTGAAAGGCACACAACACACATCTCATGGAGAAAGGTGACTACAATGAAGAAATGGTCCAGATGTGATGCTCGATCAATAATTAGAATTTCTTCTGAGCTCACTTAACTCATTTAAGCAATATCTATATTGATATCATTGTGTTCGATACAGCTTGCAGTAATAGCAGATGAGACCTAGAACATGAATGTTTAAACAATAGAGATTCACAAATAATTCAGCTCCCAACTCGCTTTCTGCATGCATGTTATACAAGTGATAAAAAAACATTATACTACCATTAATCAGGTGCAGAGAAAAATTTACATGCAATCAAGAGCTTATTTTAGATCTATATAATTAATGAAATCCAGACTAACCTGAACAAGTTGCGGTCCAGCAAGCTTCAGAAAAGTAGCATTTGTCTGTGCTGCACACGCACGAGCCATCAATGTCTTTCCAGTTCCAGGGGGCCCATATAAAAGAACACCTTTTGGCGGACGAATTCCTAGCTTCTGGAACCTATCTTTATGGGTCATCGGCAACACTATGGCCTCAACAAGTTCTTGGATCTACCAAATGTTCAGAAATGATAAAAATACCCAAAAAAAGATACAAAGAATTATTGAATAAACAAAGTGCAACGCATCATAATTATCAGAGAAAGTGGCTACACATGATATTGGAAGAAATAATGTACAGTGAATAGAGGCAAAAGAATCAATATCAATGAAACCCTATCACTTATGGCACACGTGCCTTAAGTGAGAATGTTATGCTGGTAGATAGCACGAAAGAATGACAAATTGAAAATCTTATACTACATCAAACTCTGTAAAATGGAAAGAAAAGAAACCTAGAAATACCAAACATCATGTTGATAAATTTATATTATGACAAACTACAACTGGAGTTCACCTCTGCCAGGTCAGATATGTAGGAATTTACCTGCTTCTCAAGGCCACCAATATCATTATAATCTTCAGTTGGTTTCTCGTCAACTTCCATTGCCTTCACTCTCGAGTCATATTCTGATGGAAGAGTGTCTAATATCAAGTAACTATCCTTGTTTACCCCAACCAAATCTCCAGGTTTTAGGGTATCAGGATCAACTAAGCCAACAACCGGAAGGAAGATTGTCTGTAATCAGAAGAAAAAAATAGATTTGTTCATATATACACATATATAGATTAGATAAATAGGAATTGATGGGTCTGTACAGTAGTTGGGCAATCAAGATATATACAGCGCAAGATTATGATGAATGCAAATTATGCACACTGATTAAACTTGGAAAAGGTTAAAACTCAATGCAGGAAAACACTCACTGGGATAATTGCATTCACAATACCTTGCAAATCACCTACGTCAATGATAAGTTTTATAGGGATATAAGAAATTCAAGCACACATTAATCACCACAGAAGATGAATAAAGGCACCAATTGCATGTTTTATTAGAACAAGCTTGCAGAATTAGATTCCTTTAAATACAGAACACCAAACAAATATCCAGCTACCTAACAAAATGACTAGGAAAGAGAAATACAAATGATACACCAAAATTGATGCTAGTTAAGAGTGTTATTAACTTTTGCTGCCATATCTGCCATTAAAATACATGGATAAAGCATTTTAGTTTATTAGGATATTAAATTGTTAAAAAGTAATAGTTGAACTTTCACAAATTTACCTTTCCAGGCTTCCAGGCTAAAAAAAAAAAACAGACAGCAGAGAAATATTATAGCTTACTTGGCGTGTTGAAGTTTTTAAGACAACACACTTTCCCTTTCTCTGAGAATCTAGATCAATGTTAGCACCATCTTCCTCAGCTTCCTCTTCTGGATTCATTTCCAAAATCTAAAGAAAGTAAAATATAAATAATTAATTAAACAGTTAAGTGGGAAACAATATGCATCACCAAGAATACAAACATGGAAATGCAATCAATATCAAAATACCAAATTTCTCCATGATTCAGAATTTTATTTCCTACCACAAGGCAAGGGGTGACATTTCAAGAAGTAAAATTCAAAAGTTTTAGTGCGATCCAAGCAATAGGGTTAAACCATAGGTTTTAAACCCTGGCAAAACCATGTACATTGACTGTTACTTATCATAAGAAAAAGATGGCCGCTGCAGCATTCTAGCACCAAGCTCATATGGGCCAGAATATTGCCTTCTAGAAAGAGTACCAACTTCTCCCTAAGGCAAGGAGTGGATGATTTTCCAATTTCATTTAAAAATTTCGTCATGATTCTTCATCAAAAAATTGAAATCATTCAACTATATCCAATGCCTCATAGTTTTGCTTATGTACATTGTATTCTGATACTAGGCCAAAGAGCAAACATGATGAAAGCAGCAATTTTGAAGATCAAAAACTCAACCACTGCACTTGTAACAAAAAATATATCCACACGCGATCGATTTATGTACTCAAATCCTGAAAATCCATCTCGCAGACATATATAAGACATGTGAATCTCCAAGCATTAAACCAATCCATACATAACCTCCCAATGATGTAAAAATGTTCCATTACCTCGACGATGTTCCCCACGAGGTAAGGCAACTGCTTGTTGAGCTTGATCTTCTCCTGGTTTTCCTTGATCTTCTCCTTGTACGAGTCCAAATCGAGATTAGCCCGCTGCAAATCCTCCTGTCAAAGATGACCACAGTCTCGATCAGAAAAAAAAAGGACCAAAATCAAAGAAACCCTAGAAAAGTAAGACGGCGATTAGGGTTTCACCTTGAGGATCCGGATCTCAGTGTCCAGGAGCCGGGAGGCTCGGATGATGTCTTCGGTAGACATGGGAGCGATCTGATCGTCCTCAAAATCATCCATTGCGGCGGAAGACGCCATTCGAGAAGAACAAGATGGGGCTCGAGCTCGGAAAGGGAAAACCTTGGGCAAGAAGAAATCAATGAGAGTGTGAAAAATGATGGGTTTATATTTCACATCCAATAAAGTTTCAAATTACTTATAGCCCCTTCACAGTTTAACAATTTATATTAAACTCCTTTGTTAACGATTGATGATTTTTTTTGTAAATAAATCTTTTTATTATAAATATAATTAATTATTTTTTATTATTATATATAAATAGAAATATAAGGTGGGTCATAAAAATAAAATAAAATCTGTAATTGGTCCTTAATCATTAAAATAATAAAAAACCACTTACTAACTAATTAATGGGATTAATCAAAATGATTGAGCATTTAGTCTTTCAGATCTATGATTTTGAGTTCAAATTTTATTCATGCGAAAATTATTTATTTGGAGAGATTTTTTTTTTTTTTTTTTTTTTTGTAAGGCTCTCAATGCCTCATTTTATATTAATTTAGAATCAATGATTATTAAAAAACTAGTGATGGGCGTAAGACCAAAAAATGAGTGACGATTATATTTTAAACACACCCCTGCATTCAATATTCATCTTTAACAATGTAGTTAGCAAAGTGACAAATCATTTATGTGTTGTTTGATTCGTGAAATCTTATATCAACCATACAAATATGATTATCAAGAATATAATTCCTAAGTTATATCAACAATATATTTCACTTCCCACATGGGAGCTGAAGAGTGTATTATCTATGTGTGGCATGGCTTGTGAGTTGTAACTCGATCCATTCATCTCTCCATTGTTTCCCTCCTTGTTTATTTAATCAATTTTAATTAACAAGCTAATGCCCATCCTAAACAAGAAACTAAACCCAAATCACTAATTAATCACCACTCTAATCACAACGAAACACTGTAAACCACTTCTTCTTCGATCTTCTTCCTCTCCTCCCATGCAAACTCTCAATGCCAACAGCCATCTAATCATCCATCTCCGGCACCGGCTCTTTCTCCGGCGATCAAAGCGGCATACTGGCCATCATGGACCTCCCAAGCCTCACCTCCATCTTCAGTGAACATCTCCTTATAATTCACTCACATATACTACGCCTTTGTTCAGCTAAACTTTACCACCTTGGAGTTGGTAATCACTCCACATGACCAGCAATGGCTCCCCGTCTTCACCTCCACCGTCCACTCTCAACACCCTCCCTTGAAAGCAATGTTCTCCATTAAAATTATAAATATAAACAAAAAACTAATGAACAAATTCAAAATTATAAAGACTGACATATTAATTCTAATAATATATTATAATAGATATTACTGAAACATTAATATCTAAACCAAATAAATATCTTCAATGAATTTGATCAGGAACTAGGAGTTAATTAAGTTAGCTCTGATCCATGAACAAAAAACTGTCTTTATAGAAAACTATTATTATATTTTAACATTAACATGAACAAACATCAATCATAAAATAAAACTTTAATTAAATATCAATTAAAAAGAAAAAGGCTTTGCCGGATAAAATCCAAACCAGCAAAAGAATAAGCAGCCACCCTCTCTGCATCATAAACCACGGTAGCATGCCTCACCCTATTAAACACCTCAGTGGATGACACCACCATCACTCCGTTCACCATCGGCCCAACTCCATCCGCCGGAGGCACCGATCCCATGCTCCGACTCATTCACCAACCTCCACGTCCTCCCGTACAACGGCAACCCCATCACCACCTTCTTCTCCGGCCACCGACGCCAATGTGATTCTGGGCCTATGATTCTGAGAGATCAGTGTCGGTAAAAGTAGCATTTGCAAAGGAGTTGGGGCTGGGTGGCTACTTCTTTTGGGCACTTGGGCAAGATGACATCAAGTGGGAGCATAGCAGGTAATATATCTTTGGCTGTTGTTGTTTTTTATGTATGTGTACTAAATCATTGGATTTAAAAAAAATGAAATAAAAAAAAAATCGCTATCAATGACATAGCCCAATGATCAAGTTTTGGAATTCTAAATGAGAGGTTGCATGTTCAAACTTTTCCGTCATTTCATCAAATGGCTAATAGTTTTTTTTTTAAGAAGAACGAACTTTTTAATGGGCCCGCTAAACTAAGACAGGGGCGTGTGCATGTCTCGACTGCCTCGACTGCGGCCTGTGGGACCGCGCACACATGGACGCTGGTACCACCCACAGTTCGTACTCACAATTCTCAGAAGGACCCAAATGCCAATTGACCCAAAAGCCGTTGACATCAAATGACTAATAGTTAAGAGATAGTGAGACATTTAAATGGTTAGTTAGAAATAAATCACCGGTTATAAATACAGATTTGCAATTCAAATCCTTCGTCTTCTTCGGCTGAGAAACACATAACATATAACATTATGAAAATTGTAATGCATGCATTAATACTTTGGACTTAAACTATAGTTTATTTTGATATTTTCCTTTGAACAAATAAAAATATAGATGTAATTATTTCAAAATTATTCTTTTGTTGGGTTAGTCCAATGGTTAAGTCATTTTATTGCTATGTTAAAGATTTGCAATCAATTTTCATCTACCACATGGTGCATATAGTCCCATGTGCAAGGGTGGACTAAAATATTTATCATTTGCAGCTTGTGTTCCATGGGAAGAGCTCTACTAGAAGGCAAAGCTAAGCTTGTGGGAGTTCTATTGGAAGTAGATGAAGTTTCACCTCTTAATCCTTCAATAAAAATAATATAATACTAGACATTATCAAAGAACCCAAAGTACTAACATTAGATGAGTCTAATTAGAATTCAAATCTTAACTTGACGTTTAGGAGTCCTTATACACCATGGAGAACTATAATGGAAGCAATGATCAAGGGTTGACTGGCTCAAAGAAAGGGGACAAAAATACTTAAAAGTTTTTCATATGATTGTGAATGGATGCTTGATTCCCCGTCTGATGACTAACAACAGAGGCGGAAGGAAATGAAGAGATAGGCAGGGTTTAATTTATTTATTTTTAATAATATAAGAATTTAAACACAAATTAATATCAAATAACTTTAAAATTTTTTTATTATGGGATTTTTAATACATCTAAGGTGGTGTTCGAAAATTGTCTTCCAGATCTAGTTTTTGCTCGGAGTATTGAATTTGTTTTTTATACGAACAATTCAGGGGGTTTTTCATAAAACATCTACTAATTTTTTATTTTATAAAATAATAAATTAATAAATAAATTAATGAATGAATGAATGAATAAAAGGGCAATTACGACATCGAGCTCGAAAAAGGAGATACCTTCTCTTCTCTATCCCGATGCCCTCGATCTCGGCCATTGGAGAACGAGAAGGAACGCCATCGGAGAACCAGAAGAGGAGTAGGCTTCGGGGAGGAGGGAGTGATGGGGAACAAGATCGCGAGGACGACGCAGATGTCGGCGTCGGAGTACTATCTCCATGAATTGCCTTCGTCCTATAATCTTGTGCTTATCGAGGTTCTGGGAAGCGGCCGTTTCTTCAAGTCCATCCTTTGCAAACACGACGAGGGTCTCCTCTTGGTCAAGGTCTACTTCAAGCGTGGCGACCCGCTCGACCTCAAGGTTTCTTGGTTGATGATTCGTTTTTTTTTTTTTTTTTTTTTTTTGTTGATTTTGTTCTTTGGTTTGGAACACCCTAGTTTTGATGTTTGGGTATTGATTTTAGGAACATGAGAGGAAGCTTTTGGAGATTAGGGAAATATTCCGCAAAGGAGACCATCCCCATGTTTGGCCGTTCCAAGTGAGCCCCAAGTTGTTGCCTTTGTGCTGTTTAAAGAAATTAGGAGGGTTTAGGGTTTTTAGGGTTCTAATAATCTGATTTGAATTTAGTTTTGGCTGGAGACGGATAAGGCTGCCTATCTTTTGAGGCAATACTTCTTCAGCAACCTTCACGACCGGCTAAGCATGCTCCCCAAGCTGAGCCTCATTGAGAAAAAATGGCTTGCGTTTCAGGTATTGATTCTAAGTTATTGAAAACAATTTATGAACCAAGTAGAATCGAGGATTCTCTTTATTATCGTTATGCTACTCTGCATATGTTGAAGTCGCGAAGGTAGTTATGGGAAATACTTTGTGGGATTAAGTTTGAGATTGGGCTCAGAAGCACAATTTTTTGTTCTGGTTTAATTCAAATTGGAATCTTAACAAAACAATTCCCCTAACTTTTCTTGGTTTCTTCATGTATGCATTTCTGTCTTTGTTCCCTTTATATGGTTGTGGTCTTAGTTCATTTGGTTGTGCAGTTACTTTGTGCAGTGAAGCATAGCCATGAGAATGGTGTTTGCCATGGTGAGGGAGTATTTTTGGAGGCAAATAAGTTATTTGTTTCAAGATGTGCTTCTTAGTAATGTCAAATGTGGGGTGTTCTCAGGTGATATCAAATGCGAAAATGTTCTTGTGACCTCTTGGAATTGGCTATACCTAGCAGACTTTGCTTCGTTCAAGCCAACTTATATTCCTGATGATGATCCTTCAGATTTCTCGTTCTTCTTTGACACTGGTGGTAGGAGGCGATGCTATCTTGCCCCAGAGGTTTGCTCTGGTTTTTCTTAATTGCTATTTTATTTTTGTTTGTGTACTTTGTACCCTAGAAAATTTGGCATATTGAGGTTTTAAAGGATCTCATATAAAGCAATGTTAAAATTTGAAATATCTTTTTGCACCCTTTTGATTAGTTTTCTAATTCATTAACAGTTGTAATTCAATTTAAAACTACAATTTGCTATCCTGAAAGGATGATATAAATGATCTAATTTTGTATCCCTTTGAAAATGCATGCTATGCATAATAATGCATGGCCATTGTGGACATGATACTTCATGGTTGATAAGCAGTTGAGATGTGGGCCCAAAGTTGGATTGAAGCATCGTGTTTGTTAATATATTAGCAATTATTTCCTGTTGCATGTTCAGTTACTAATTCCCCCTATTCATGATCTTAGTTTATGACAAATAGATATAATTTTTTTAATCTTTCAGAGGTTTTATGAGCATGGTGGTGTTGAAACACAAATTCCATCTGATGCAACTTTAAAGCCATCAATGGACATCTTCTCTCTTGGGTATGCTTTCTTTTATATAGAAAGACTACATTTGGAATATTGACTGATTATAATCTGTCAAACTCATCGCTCTCTGGCTCAGCAAGTGACATGATTTTTTAAAGTAACTTACACTCTTCTTTCCGGAGACATTCTAAATTGGAACATAACAACAAAGATGATGTTTTGTATTATACCATCATCCATAGTGTAACTTTATGCTAGATTTCGTCTTTGCTTATTTGTTATTACTTTATTGAAGCTACCTCTATTTGAATACATTAAATGCTTCATTAAGAAATTCCAATGCTCTAAAGCTTCATTTGTGTTTTTTCCTTCTGATAGAGATGTTTTAGACATTTTGAGAAATCTTGTATATAAAATGTTCAAAATTTTGGTTATGTATGGCCCAAACTCATTAGTATGTTTACTCAGAAAGAAGTGCTTTTGTATTAAATAGGGTATAAGTATTTTTATTGATGAAATGATTTTCTAGCATGTACTTGAAGTACTTATTACCAGAATAAGTGCCTGTGACACATTGTCAAAAAGTTCTTGGTCAAGTATTGGCTTGGTTTCGTTTGTCTTTATACATATTTACTATTGCAAGTAGCACTAGCGAAAAGGAAGTATAAATAAAGTTCTGATTTCTGAGTTCAGGGAGGATTTTATTCTACATTTGACTATGGAAATACAGCTAAGTTGTAGCTCAATCTTCTAATTTCAGAAATTAAAGTAAAATTATTTGGGATACTTGGTCATGACAATCAATCATTCTTCGGTAATATGTTATAACATCAAGCTTACACTGCCATTATCTCTTTGTTTTTCAGGTGTGTTATTGCTGAGCTTTTCCTCGGAGGGCAACCTTTGTTTGAGTTGTCTCAGCTACTTGCTTACCGTCGGGGACAGTATGATCCTATGCAAAGCCTTGAAAAGGTGAGTTTTTAACATTTGCACTGATTCTGTCTCTCATAAACTTCCTTTGTGTTCCTTTTTTTTTTTTTTCAAAAAACAAACATTTATCACTTTGTTGATTTAAGTCCCCCTACCTTGAAGAATTTAATATTCTTTCAGCAGTTGAAACAGTACAAAAAAGAAATAGATAGAAAATGAAACTTTGGTTGAAAAGGAAACCTCTTAGTTTTCAAGGATATGATGCTGTTTATGGGGGAGGTAGAAGTTCCAATATTAGAATTCCAATCGAGATAATCATATTCCCCATTGAACTTTATGCAAAGTGTCTGCCTTTCCACACAAAAGGTTCAAAGTACATATATCTCACGATTAAATGCATTTATTTGAATTTGTTGTGCCCTGTTGGACGTGGCTTTAGTTGACTAAGAGAGGTCTAAATTTTTATAGTAGAAAGAAACATTTGAGGATTGAATACTACTCTCTCAATTTTATTGATAAGCTCTCAGTTTGGCGCCTGAAAGAAATGCAAAATTTCTACAGCTACATCTCAGTTCTAAATATTTTATACTTTTTCAACTATCTATTATGGTTTTCAACAAAAAGAGTGGTTCGCTGGATATGTAAGATGTTATTGCATATGAAAAAAAGATGGATACTTATTGAATTTGCGCAGTCTATTGATTACTTAGATCCATGGCACAAAATGTTGATTTAGGTGCGTGCACTTTACTATTTTTCCTACTTAATGTCTTGATTATTTTAGTTAACAAATTTTTATTAGTATTTATAAATTTATTTATTTGATACTCTGTCCAAACTTCCATTTGAGAACAAATTCTTCTGGTGGAAGAATGCGTGTGGCTGATGAAGGTTATTTGGACTGATAAATTGGAACAATTATATAGCTTTATGCTTTGAGTTGGTTACTTTGAGTGCATCAGGTCATGTAGCTATTGGAGCTCAAGTTTGAAAATTTTTTTTAAGTGAATAGTTCTTGTAATTACCTTAACATGACTTTAAATGCTGTTTTTTTCCACTTTGCAGATCCAGGATGCTGGCATCCGGAGAATGATTCTTCATATGATTCAGTTGGACCCAGAGTCCAGGCTTTCATGTGAAAGCTACTTGCAGAGTTTTGCAAGTGATGTGTTCCCCAGCTACTTTTCACCATGTCTTCATAGCGTCTTTTCCTGCTTGGTTCCACTTGACTCCGATAAAAGGGTGAGAGTTTTCTTAGTTTTGTTTCAGTGGCTAATTAGAATTTCATGCTTAATGTAAGCTCTATTTCACTGTGCAGGTTGAAGTGATCCAAAGGGCTTTTCAAGAGATACATAAGCAAATGATCAGTGATAGGTCAACGCTTGAGATTTCTGCTGAGTCATTCCCAGATTCCAGCTTTGGAAGAAATGATCTTGCACATCATATGGAATCTGGGAGACAAAACTTGACTTTGGTGAAGCATTCTTTGAAGGATGGAGAAAAAGTTGCAAATGGGTTGATTGGCGGCCATTTTCAGCTTGTTTCTGATCTTAATTCTCTTCTGAAGGAAGTACAACAAAGGAATAAAATCTTGAATTCTAAGGCCATGGTGGAGGGTGCCCCAAATGCCTTCTCGCATCACTCTAGTTCTGATCCTGCCAGATATGCCCTCCATGCTAAGCACTATAAACAGCTGTCTTCAAATGAATTAATTCAAAATTCAAAACAAAACAAAGATGAAGCTTTGTCTTTGGAGAGGATTCTCAAGAGCAACCTAAATGCTTTGATCTCTGGATATGATATCCAATCAGATACTTACAACATTCCCCTTCTACCAAGGGAGGAGAGCCAGTTAAGTTGTGAAGGCATGGTTCTAATTGCATCTTTGTTGTGCTCATGTATCCGAAGTGTTAAGCAACCACAGTTGAGAAGGGTGGGTGTACTGCTATTGAAATCTTCTTCTTTGTACATTGATGATGAAGATCGCTTACAACATGTGCTTCCCTATGTTATTGCAATGCTCTCAGATCCAGCCGCAATTGTGCGTTGCGCTGCTTTGGAGACATTGTGTGATATTTTGCCCCTAGTCCAAGAGTTTCCTCCGAGTGATGCAAAGATATTTCCAGAATATATCCTTCCAATGCTTTCTATGCTTCCAGAAGATCCAGAAGAAAGTGTAAGGATCTGTTATGCCAGTAACATCTTCAAAATTGCATTTACTGCTTACAGGTTGTTGTTTCAGTCAAAAAAGTCCAATGAGTCTGGTTTTGGGGATAAATCACTCCAAAAGTCTCAGCCTCCTACTACAGAATCACATGTGAACAAAGATTTTGATACCCAACTTTCCCAGTTAAGGAGAGCAATAGCTGACGTTGTTCAAGAACTTGTAATGGGCTCTAAGCAAACTCCAACTATAAGGAGAGCTCTCCTGCAGGATATTGGTCATTTATGTTTCTTCTTTGGTCAGAGGCAAAGCAATGATTTTTTGTTGCCTATCCTCCCTGCTTTCCTTAATGACCGAGATGAGCAGCTAAGAACCGTTTTTTATGGGCAAATAATCTTTGTCTGCTACTTTGTGGGTCAAAGAAGTGTTGAGGAGTATCTTTTGCCATATATTGAGCAAGCTCTGAGTGACTCCATGGAGGCTGTCATTGTCAATGCATTAGAATGTTTGACTATGCTTTGCAGAAGTGGTTACTTGAGAAAAAGGGTTCTTCTGGATATGATTGACCGTGCATTTCCCTTGTTATGTTATCCAATCCAGTGGGTAAGACGCTCTGCTGTCACTTTTATTGCTGCAAGTAGCGAGAGTTTAGGACCGGTAGATACTTATGTTTACCTATCTCAAGTTTTACGCCCTATTCTTCAAAGAGAACCGGCATCTCTGTCTTCTGAGGCATCTCTTCTTTCATGCCTTAAACCTCCTGTCTCCAAACTGATGTTTTATCAAGCCCTAGATAATGCTAGGAATTCTGATATGCTGGAGAGGCAGAGAAAGATATGGTACAACTCCACTGCATATACAAATCAGTGGGAAAGTAATGAAACAAAGAAGACAACAGGAGATTCAAATCAGGTGAAAAGTTCTAGTGGGAAAGACTCCAGTGGACAGAATGACAGCTATTCTGCTATGCAGAAAACATCTATACCTAGCACTGAGGAACCTGCTAAATTGAAGGCTGGAAGCTCTGTCCAAAATGCTGGTCCATTAGATGGAAGGGATACTCACTGCTCTGAGAAGTTGCAGGTTTCTGGTTTTGTTAATCCACATGTTAGTGGGGGAGACAGTTTTCTGTGTGATGGACCATCTGAAGGCATTCCTCTATACTCTGTTTTTGCAGATAAACATACCACAGGAGCAGTTCCTTCTGGATTTGATTCCTTATTGTATGGGAATCCGTTAGGAGGTGCATCATCCATGCGCTGGTTGGATCCTGTTAGTAAGTCATTGACTATGTCTTGTTCGGTTCCACCTAAGATGATTTCTGGTTCTTTTTACAATATAAGTAGTAGTTCCAAGGTATTCAAAGCTTCACATGATAACGCTGGCAAAGATAATGGCCAATCTAGTTACATCACCAGTAGATTTCAAGATGCCACCATCTCTGAAACTTTAAAAGGGAGCTCGTCTATTACTGGAGATGATGGAGCACAATCTGATGCGAGTGGATTCTCATCCTTTGGCAGGGCATCATCGTCAGCTCCAGACATTGGATGGAGGCCTCGTGGGGTTTTAGTAGCGCATTTGCAAGAACATCGTTCTGCTGTGAATGACATAGCAGTATCAAATGATCATGGTTTCTTTGTGACTGCCTCACATGACTCCACTGTTAAAGTATGGGATACTAAAAAGTTGGAGAAGGACATATCCTTTCGGTCTAGGTTAACTTATTCTTTGGATGGTAGTAGAGCTTTATGCACTACAATGCTTGGCGGTGCTACCCAAGTAGCTGCTGGTTCTTCTGATGGGAAGATACACTTGTTTTCTGTTGATTGCATATCCAGAGGGTTGGGTAGTGTGGCTGAGAGATACTCTGGCATTGCTGATATTAAGAGTAAAGATGTTGGAGAGGGTGCGATACTCAGTCTCTTGAACTGCTCTGCTGCTGATAGCTCTGTTGGTCAAATAATACTTTACAGTACGCTAAGATGTGGAATCCATCTATGGGATACCCGCGCAGATGGGGAAACATGGCTATTCAGAATCCCTCCAGAGGAGGGGTACGTCTCTTCTCTTGTAATGGGTCAATGTGGAAATTGGTTTGTCTCTGGGTCATCTAGGGGTGTACTTACGTTGTGGGATATGAGGTTTCTTCTGCCTGTCAATACTTGGCATTATCCTGTGGTTTGCCCAGTGGAGAGAACATGTTTACTCATCCCACCCACAAGTTCTGGTTCTGCAATGACGAGACCATTGGTTTATGTTGCTGCTGGGTGTAATGAAGTTTCCCTTTGGAATGCTGAGAATGCAAGTTGTCATCAGGTACTCTAAACTATGCGAGTGTTTTGCCATTTATATATCAAGTTCAGTGGAAACTAGTTAGATGACAATTCCATTTCTCATTTGCTGGAAACATCAATGACGACTGGACTTCTCATACATGTCATTTCACCATAGGATAACTGCATCTTATTGATACACCACTTCTGGAAAGTAGTTGAATGATATGTTTCTACTTGAAATATGACATATACCTGTAAGCAATTAAATGCAGTAGAACCACAAGGGTATTACATTGTTTTTAAGTACTAAGCATTAAAGTGTTATTAATTCCCATCGCTCATGTGCACACTTCTTATTGTGAGTTTTTTTTCCTGTTTCTTTTATGCTTGTTGCATTTTGATATTATGGCTAATGGCTTCATAAAAATGGTTGCAAACGAGAACTTCAAAATTTGAAAAATCTTATTTAGGATGAAGCTAGAATATTTGCGAATGTAATTTGATATCAGATAATTTCATTAGTTAACATGTTGGGTGGAATGAGTTTATATTCTAGAAAACCAATGGTTTATATGCTTGTCTTGCTTGCCAGTTTGGAAGTTTTGATTTTTCAAATTCTCTAGAAAATTATTGTGAAATGCCTAGTGATGGGGATCTTTTTCCTTTAATGTTGGCAGGTACTTAAAGTGGCAAGTAGTGAGAGTGATACTGAATTTTCCCATATCCCACGGACATCAGCAAGACCATCTAGCAAGTCAAGTTCCAAGCAAGACGCAAAACGGAATTCTGGTGCAAAGTACAGAATTGATGAGTTGAATGACCCTTCTCCTCGGCATCCAGGAATAAGATCAATGCTTCCGTTGGCAGGCGGAGACTTATTAACTGGGGGGACTGACTTGAAGATAAGATATTGGGATAATGCCAGGTTTTCATTCTATTAAGCTTTCTCCTGCTGATACTTTTCTAATATGGTTCTTCAACTTAGAGTTTACTGATTTGCAGTCCTGCAAGAAGTTTCACTGTTTGTGGGCCATCTACAAAAGGCATCCCAAATGAAGATTGCTATGATGTGAGCTCTAGTTTTGGAGTGCAGGTTGTGCAAGTAAGTTTCTGAGTCACATTTAATGCTTATTATGAATAAAATGGCTTGGATCATAAGTTTTGCTGCCCTATGGCGATTTAACATTGAATTTCTGGAAGTGGGTGTTTGTGCATGTTTTATTTTTAATGCATTATGATTAAATTGAGTGCTTCGCCTGGGATTTCGATCTAAATAGGAAACTCGTCTCTGTTTAACAGGAGAAGAGCAGGCGAGTTCCATTGAGCAAGTTGACTGAAAAAGCTCTCCTTGCCACGGCTGCTACTGATTCCGCTGGCTGCCACCGAGACTCTATTCTCTCCTTGGCTACTGTCAAATTAAACCAAAGACTTCTGATATCAAGTAGCAGAGATGGTGCTGTTAAGGTGTGGAAATAGAACAATATGAAAGCATGTGATGCATTCTTGACTTAATTCTGTACATAATTAGTAGATGAATTGAAACGGAAAACCCAATCTGATGTACATGGTTAGTTCAATAATTTATAAAAAAATGTAAATTTTGTTTTCTTCTTTCTCAAATAATCCCAGTGGGGTTTTTTCTTTCAAACCGTAATGACAACAGCATAATCTTCTATTGCTTGGGGAGCATGGTTCTCAACCCATAATGCTTTTAATACAATGTTATTGTCGGCCTCATTCACTTTGATATGTGATATATGAAAGTATGTACAAAGTTCATAGGTCACCACAAGGTCCACAACAGTATTGTATTTTCTATAAAACTGGCAATGTTTGACCTTGATTCATCGTTCCACTAAATTGTTTAATCATTTTAAGAAAAACTCATACGCTACATTCATATCTTAATAAACGTAGGAACTTTCATATTTCAATAAACAAACGCTTCACTTGACCAAACAATGAAAAGTAAGAATAACAGTGATATGACATAGAATTAAAATGCTTATTTATTTATCACATAATATAAAATGAAGTGAATATCAACCAAATTTTTAATTTAAAACTTAACACCCTAAAATTCACTCGGACATATCTTATCAATTTTTATTCCGTGTATCTTGGATAGAACTATTCACCCTTCTCTATTGCTCATCTTTTTCTCTTTCAATCTTTTTATTTTCTCTTTCAATATTTTCTCTGGACTTTTTACGGATGTAAACTTAAACCCTATATAATACATATGTTTATGTGGATATACAAATATATAAATATATAAAATAAATAAAATGAGTTGTTTTTAATTTGGGGGAAAATGCATAAATATGGGGACGAGTGGCCGAGTTCCACGATTGGGGGAAAGAGAAAATAAAATAGATTATAGGTGAGCATTGATGCTACTACGCTCATGCGCGGTGACTTTAACCGGCCCCTATCCTCCTCTTCTCCTCTTCCCCTCCCGTCTCTCCACACCCGCCACCAGGCCCACCACCGCCTCTCCAAACCCTATTCTCTTCTCCTCCATGCCGCCCTCCATCCGCATCGCAGTCGTCGGAGACGTCGTGAGTTTCTCTGTGTGTGTGTGTGTGTGCGCGTGTGTTCAATTGTTTCATCTTTGGAATTACGTGGTCCTTGATCGATCGGAGTTCCGGTTTTGTTACTTATTTCGCGCTTATTTTGTTTGATTTATTTCGGATTTTTTAGAGATGCTGGTAATATAGTGTTATAGAGTTTGGATTTAAGTGATTTTTTTGTTCATTTTTTGGATGTTTGGGATTCTTTGTACATGTAGCACGATGATTGGGACCTGCAAGAGGATTCAAAAGCTCTTCAGTTTCTTCAGGTAATAAGTTTGTTTGTTTTGATGGTTATATGGAGTCTAAACTGAGTGAATGAGTATTTTATGTGAACAGTGAAATTGAGTCGTGTGTTTTTATGTTGTTGTTAACCGATGTTGTTGAACAAGTTCCATGTTTAACAGTAACATTCGTAGTTTGAATTGAAGTTGCGTGTGTGGGTGGGTTTTGATAGTCATTGCGAGTTGTTATGCAAATTGAAACTCAGTTAATCATGTGTATGGTTTTTTATGACTTTAATGGCTGCTGTTGAACAGTTCTCCGTGTTTGCTATTACGTGTGGACACTTAACGTGCATAAATTTTTTGAAATATAATGAGTATTTAAACGCTTGCTTCTAGGGTTCAACGACATACAGTGACCCAAGAGGTGTTTATTTCTTTGTTTAGTGTCATACCTGTCCTGATTTTTTCTTTCATTTTTTTTAATTCACATTGTTAATCCTGTTTATTCTGTAGGTTATGCTGAAGAAATTAGAATTCAATCTGTACTCTTTGTTTTCTTAAAATCGTGACACGCTTGAAACTTTTTGATTCCAGAAAAAAAACTATGGTCGAAATCTGATATCCATTACCCCTCAAATTTCTGGTTTAATTCCTCTGTAGATTCATTATAAAGCATAGTGATATTGTATGCTTTTTTACCTGCTTGTTTGTATTTTTTTTAAGAAAAAAAGTCCAATGTTTATGGCAAAGTAAGGAGTCATGCCTATAGATACTAAGAGACTGGACATTGAATTGGTTATAAAATGCTACATGTATTAATGGTTTGAATTGCTTGGTTTTGTTTGCATCTTTTTTCTGGGTTTTTTAGACTGATTGTATATTTATACTGCATTTTGGTCCACTATTTCCAACTTCCGAAGTTATGCAGTCATTAATGCAAAAAAACTTAATTTTATTATTAATTCCATGAGGCCAGATAATTATAAACTGCCAAATCAGTTGCGTTATTTAGTACAAGTATAGTCTCTTTTATTTTTTATCACTTCTTTTTGACATGCCTTCTTATGTTGTAATTTCCATGCTTGCACACCATAGTCTAACTCATTTTTTACCCAAAATGCAGCCTGACATGGTACTGTTCACAGGCATGTCCTTTTTCCACTTCTTGATGTTTTCCCATATCATGTTTTAAAAAAATTGCACCATTTTCTGAACCACCAGCTCTGTTTCTGTTCTCTGCATAGCCTGTCTTTTTGAGGTAAGATTTTCTGGCCTTTTAGTTTACTGAATAACATTAGTTTCAGGTGATTTTGGTAATGAAAATGTTGAACTTGTTAAAAGCATTTCAAAGCTCGAGTTCCCAAAAGCAACGATTTTGGGCAACCACGATTGCTGGCATACTTACCAATTTTCTGAGAAGTAAGCTTTATACCTGGCAGAGAGTGGATCTTAGATTGTTTAATACTTTTGCTTTGCAAGTTTTGAGAATCATTACTTTTTACGTTTATGCATATCATCCTACAGGAAACTTGACCGAGTTCAGCTTCAGCTCGCATGGTAAGTTATTTGGTGCCTGAAAGATCTAATAACTCTTAGTTCTGCTCCGTTTGTCACAAGCATGCCAATAACCTACTCTAGATATACTGTACTACATGAAAGTTAATTGCCTATATGGAAGCTATTTGCTGTGTGTAGTTTGGACGGTATGGTATCATGCTGTCAACCTGTGTCATTTCATAAGCATTTCTATTTTTAAACCATATTTTCATGTCAGGTATACGCGAAACTTCAACCTTGTCACTACAAGTATGATTATTAGAATTAATCCCCTTGTGCACATCGTTGCAATTAATCAAAAAGCAGCAAGATCCATGAATGACTTATGGTGTTGAGTGCTTTACTGTCCGGTAACTCATGAGAACAATGCCTCATTAATTTTTAATTCTTGTTCTTTAGCCAATTTCATAAGAATAGTTTTAGTGACCACCATTTCCTTATTTGTTTCCGGTTCTGGTTTTTCAAACAAGATTATAAAGGCAAGCTGATGATTTAGTTCTGACTTCTAGGCCACTTGCGAGGTTGTACTAACAAGATCATAAAAGGCAAGGCTGATGATTTGCTTCTCACTTCTAAGCCACTTAGGTTCTAGTAACCATTATAATTATTATTCTGAACATCATTATGGCAGCTTATCAATGGACGGCTTAAAAAGATCATAATGTTGGTAGAAATGATAGCACATCTGACCACTAGTTGCGCCATTTATTGCAAGATATGATGTTACTTAATTTTTGTGTGAGCAGTCTAGGTGAGCAGCATGTCGGCTACAGTCATTTGGATTTTCCAACACTAAAGCTTAGTGTTGTCGGTGGCCGCCCATTTTCTTGTGGTGGTGAAAGATTGTTCCGCCCAAGGCTGCTTTCAACAAGGTTTAGGATTTCTCTTGGTTGTTTTTTCTTAAGTCCATGTATGATTTTTTTTGAAGTTATCTTGGGATCTCGAAAGCTCCTGTCAATTTTTAATCTATAATTTTTTTAATTATATTTTTAATTATATATATATATATATATATACACACATGAATTGGAGGCAAACCACATTTTGTTGTTAATAAACTGTGGACAAATCTCAGAAACGTCAACAAGTGTGGAGTTAAATCTTCAACCCACATAATTTCACCTTACGTGACACTTCCGTGATTATTTTTATAAATTGGCACTTGTTTGCATTACTTTTTTAATATTGATCTTCATGAGCTTTAATAATTTTAGAATTTTTTTATTTAAATTTAAATTTTATTACTTTTAAAATTTTATCTTAAATGTTATATTTCTCTGAGTCAACTTTTTTAGTGTCACTTTTGTAAAAATAGTATGATCCATGTATATTCACACACACACACACACACACACACAAATGCAGTGTGTTATCTGATTCTTATATATTGTACTTAGATATGGAGTCAATTGCATGGAGAGTAGTGCAAAAAGGATTGTTGATGCCGCACTGGAGACACCGGAGGGTCATTGCATTGTACTTCTTGCTCATAATGGCCCTACAGGTTTGCAGAGTTACATTTGGTTAGTGTTGTCAAATATCCAAGCTTGATCAAGCTGAGTTTATCTTGAGCTTCGCTCAAAGTCACTGCTCTATTTCCTCGTGTTTTTTAAATGATCAAGTTCTTCTATAACTGGCATTCGATATTTAGCACTGTTATGAGCCAGCCATGCTGCAACAAGGCAGTTCTGTTGAGTTTGGCCTGAACTTAGTTTAAAGTTAGATTTGTATACTAAGATAAAAATATCTGTCCAGGATTGGGATCAAAGATGAATGACATTTGCGGAAGAGATTGGGTTTATGGAGGTGGTGACCATGGGGATCCAGGTGAAAAGAACTTCATTATACACATACCTTAATTGTGTACATTGTATACAAATTTAAATCAACCATTGCTCATTTAGATCTAGCTCAGGCAATATTGGATTTGAAGAAAAACACCCAATTCCGTATCCCATTAGTTGTGTTTGGGCACATGCATAAAGAGCTAGCATACGGAAGTGGTCTTAGGAAGATGATCGTAATTGATTCCGATAACACCATTTACTTGAACGGAGCCATTGTGCCGAGGGTTAAATCCATAGGCCAACAAGCAACTACTAGCTCTGAAATTTCTGCTGAACACTCAGGTGCAACGAATGGTACTTTGCGCGCATTCACGTTGGTTGAGATGGTTTATGGAATGGTCGAAAAGATTTCAGAGACTTGGGTATCAGTGATAGGAGAAATAACCTCCATCCAAGAGGAAATTCTACTGTTCAAGAAACCATAGTAAGTTTATATTTTTAAGCTTGCAGTTTATGAAACTGCTTGTCTACATGATCTACTTATTGTGTGACAAATGAATCTTAAATCTGTTTCCAGATATCACTGGTGTATATTCATGCTTCGGTATTGTTCTATTTAATAGAAACATGAGTTCTACTCCCCTTCCATGATGATCATCATGAACCATTTTTGTTTTCCTATAGTAAACACTGTGATCTATTTGGATGTGTTTTCTGCAGATATATATATATATATATATAGTCTCTGCATGAATAATTTTTAGAAAATTATACCAAAAATTACAAAGGATGAAAATATCCATATCTTTAACTTGTCTTCCTTCCTTAAAAATTATATATGTGCACGGATTCAAATTGTTTTTGATTATATATATGTCTAATTTTCTAACAAAATGCTTGTAATTTCAACTTCATGACTCAGAGATATTACAAGCAATTAAGAATATGTTAGGCAGCATAAGAACTTAAAGTTTTTTATCACATTTCATGCCATTTGTGTTGTTGTTTTTGTGTTGGGCTTGCATCATCTTTCTTTGTGTTGTTTCCTAAGTATATTTCTTTCTTTCTACTTAAATCTAATTCATGTTATTGAAATAGTTTTGCTAGGAGATATTCTGAAAGATGCTTTAGATTCATAAATCTCCTTCAGATGCATTTACCAAAAAGGTTTTTTAAATAAATATTTTATGCAATCACATTTGATTTTTGTAAGAAATATTTGTGAGGACTGAAGAACATTTTGAGTAAACACCTAATATCCAAACGCCAAAGTAATTGTATTCAACTGATTGGTTAGATCCTTAAATATTTCAAAATATAAATACTTATAACTTGTAAAAAAAACAATAACTTATGCTAAGTTAAAGTTAATGGATATGTATTTAATAATATAAAAGATATTCGACCCAATTTTTATATATTATTAAATGTCAATATAGATATACTTAATTCTACTATATTTAAATATAATTTTAAAAAATCTTGATTTTTAAGAGGAACGTATCAGACTTTCAATGATATATATGTGTCATTTACGTTTTGTAGGGGTATATAATGGATTAATTAATGGGCAGTCAATGCATAGGCGAATAAATTATATTGCATTAATTAAATGTGGTATATCACGTAGCTGACTAAGATAACACGTGTAGTACTGTGGCTAATCATGTTGCATTAAAGTTGTGCACATGCTTTGTTAAGCCCTTCTGTCTGTTTTGTAACTTTTATTTATATTTTTGTACTGAACAAGAGTCAAAGGAAAAAAAATATATATATATATATTTACCGTTAATTTTGAATTTGTTGAAGAGGAAATGAGTTGACAATTTTATACTAATCATCCATCGAGTTGTATTTTTTTTAGTAGTTTAAGTAATGATGCTTGATAAAATAGATGTTGTTTAACAAATAATATGTTGTTAATTTAGTTAATAATCTTATTTAATAAATAAAAAAATGTATGACAATAACATAGTAAATGAGTTTCGATTAAATTATTATCACAAGAATATATATATATATATATATTGAGATTTTAACAATGTGATAATGTCTCAACATTAACTTGGTTGGATGCATAATAAATTTTTCCATTGGAAATTTATTCCATAGGAAATTTATTCTATAGGATTCAAATATGATTTCTATGGAATTTACTACAGAAAAAATTCTTATGGAATGGTGTTTGGATATGCATATGAAATTATTACGAAATATGTAGAATTTACCTAATCGTAGTGCTCTTTCTCTTCTTTGATCGCCCCAAACACCCAGCCCGAAAAAAAAAAAAATGTCCCCCACATCTTTATAAAATTACTATAAAATTATATGATTCTATAATAATTTTATATAATTCTATAGTAATTTTATACTGTAAAAATAATGTCTAAACAACCCATATTATAAATTTCTACATAATATTAAATTTTATAGGAATTACCACAATTCCACAATTCTTATGGACTTTAGTGGTACCCAAACATGCCGTATTTTATATAAATTATTCTAATATTTAAATTGTGATTGTAATATAAACGTGGAAACATTTATGGTAAAACAAATTTTCAACAAGTGGCTGTAGTTTAGTGGTAAGAATTCTACGTTGTGGCCGTAGAGACCTGGGCTCGAATCCCAGCAGCCACACTTTCGTAATTTTTTTCTCCTTTGAAATAATTTTTTTTTACTCACTTTCTTCAAGATGAAGAAAAATTGTTTCGTATTTTATTCGGAGTATACATATGCACATGTTTTTCTTTTTAAGAAAACACTTACTATATGCAAAAAGAGCTCCCAAACATTTGGGAGATCCATTGATGATTTTAAATTTAATGCTAGTAGATTATTGGGAAATAAAAATTATTAAATAATTTTACAAAATAAGTATTAATTTTTAATTACGATTAAAATTGACTCTTGAAATAAAATTCTAATCTGAACCTTAATATTTGAAAATAAAAAATTATTTATAAATTAAATACTCAATTTTCAGAGCTTTAAACTTCTCATAATTAAAATCTACTAAAAGATTACTATGAGCCAATTCAGGAAATAAAAAATTGTTACATTTTTTATTTCTAAAAAAAATCAAATGAAAGACAAAAATAAGTTTTTTTGTTTTCTTGTATGCTCCTACAAAAACCATTCTTATGTATTTGCATATCTTTTCAGACCAACAAAATTGACTAAATAATTTTTTTTTAAATTTTCCAATCATTTTCAAAAAAACAAAAAATGAGAAAACTAAAATAAAGATCTATCCACATTTTTTTTTTTTATAAAACTTGTAAACTTTTTTTCAATCATAAAAAATATATAAATAAATAAAAATTAATTTTTACATTAACAGAGAATCATGGTGGCAGTCATATACACAATAAGCTTTTACAGGGTATGCAAGCAATTCCAGGGACAAAAATCCAAGGAGGAAATAACAAGTGCATGCAATTTTGATCACATGTACCATTAAAGTTTGGTTGGGTCCATGAACTTTGCATGATTTCTTTTACTCCCCCCCATCCATCTTTCCTTCCATGAAATTAATTCATACATAATAAATTCACATCTTAAAGTTTATATTACCGTACAACACTTTACATCAGCAGTGAATTTTCCCAACTTCATTTTTTAAAACTATTTTAATATTATTTTTTTTATTTACTCAAAAAAAATTTTTAATCTTTTACTTTTTCACTTTTCCTTTTCTTAAAATTAATCCATCCAAATAGTTTTATTAAAGTAATGCGTGTCCCAATTATTTATGGCAGGTTAAATGAATTGTAACTTTCTAAGCAAAGATATATATATATATATATATATTTAATGATTTTTCACGGAGAGAGTTTTAACTTCATTTTATTATCATTATGAATTATGTAAGTATATGTTCATATCAGTTTAGTTGATTATTTTATAACTTATCAATAATAGATGTTATTTACTAATTTATCTTTTGCTACTTGCTCTTTAACTAGATTTTTTTTAGTAATGTCTGACGTTCATTTCAATATTCTGATTTCAACCACAATATTTCCTAAATGTTAACCATCTAAAATCTTAATGAATACATCGTACCAGATCCAACAACCTTAATCTATAATACATACATTTGGTCAATGCACACGAATCATGACTAAATGCATGTATTATAGCTCATCAAATTTCAAAGTTTTTTTTTTTTTTTTGGATAAATAAGTGACAAATGTTTCTCGTTCAATAGAAATTAAGAATATGCACATGCTGCGTGAAGTTACTATCTTAACATATTTGTATCATTATTTTGCATGGATTTTGAGATTTGATCTATTATTCTCTCTTAAATAAATACACTCCGCAAAGGTTTAGGTGCGGCCATAATACTTTTTAAAGTAATTATCAAAAAGAAAAAAAAAAAAGTAAATAATCATGTGGGAAACAACATTGAAAACCATAACTGTATGTGCACCTATTGCCAAAGATTTTGTATCATTGAATGTTGCATGCATGGGCAATAAATAACTTTGTCATTCTATGATCATCATTTGGTGTACATACTTTCAAGAGTACCACTGTCTTCTAATGAATTCAGTGCATTAAATTTTCAAGGAAACACACTTGGATTTTGGGTTCTGAATTCAGATTGTGACTACGGAGCTCTTTGGATCTTTCTCATTCATTATCTCTTCTTGGACTTATATATATATATATATATATATTTATTGGTATTTAAAGAAGACATTAATTTGCTTGTGAGATTTCAATGTTTTTTCAATGTCCTAAACAACCGGACACAATGTAAGTTTGTAGTGTTCCAAATCAACAAACAACCAACATGTTTTTTCTTTTCTGCTGCTTTTTGTTTCATTTCTTTTGTTTGGTTTAATGCAGAAAAATGGATCTAGCTAAGACACGCTATATATGTGTTAAATGTTTTTTTTTTTTTGATTTTTTCATACTTATAATTAAAATGTAATTATAAAGAATTCTACATTTGATAAGGCTATATATATATATATATATTGATGTGATTATGAACTTAAATATTGTACAAGTATATATATGAACATTAGTAATATTGGAATTGTTTTGCACTGATCTTATGAATGCTCTTAAAAAAAAATGTAAATTATGAAAATTCCATGTGGATTTACATAAGATAATTAAATGTAACAAAAATAATTAAGTTAAGGTTTTTAATCAATTAATTATTTTTTTTTATCAAATTTAACTTTATTTTCATGACATATGAACAAACTATAACTTGAAATTAATTTTCTTAAAATAGTTATATATTTCAAATACACTGTACCAATTAGCTCTGATTTTTATCTGTTGCATTTTAATTAAAACTAATTTATTGAATTTATTACAATCCAATGAACATTTTGTCAAGTGCGTTTCATGTACATGCTCATTAATCATAAGCATATTAATATATGTTTTTTTATCAATGAACTTTTTACGCACATGCATGGCTTTTGGGATTACATGTATACCCCTCTAAGCTAGTAGATTGCATTGCTAATTATATAGGTACAAAAATTCATATATATATATATACATACACATACACATGCCAATGATTTTTTTTAGTCTATTAACACAAGATTTTCTATGAAGAAACTTCGTCTCTATACTAAAGAAGTTGGTTCGAAGCTAAACTCATATAAAATGAGGGCACACATGTATTGATTTCACATTTCTATATATTTATAATCTCCTTTATATATATATATATATACACACACAATAATATTTATATTATTTATTATAAGAGTGCAGGATTTAAACATCTGACTTTTCACATACGGGTTTTTACAATTGGATTCTACCAATATTGATTTTTAAACCAATTTCTTCACAAATAAATAACATAATCTATTAAAATAATCCATTCATTTTTTTTCACCTGTTTATGTGCAATTGAAGAGTTTTGCAAGCAGTTAGAAGACACTTCATACTATATTATCATTCCAAACAAACTACATAACTTATAAAATTTCAGCCATTCCTGTTTTGCCCTTTTCACTTACCTCTCTACTCAAACACATGCATGATTACTTTTACAAAATTTAAAATTTTTAATAAAATTATGATGATCTTTTCCTTCACTCCACCTTTGAGGATTTGAGACCAATAAAATAAGATCAACTTTAGCAACAACCAAGAGAAATTGATTACAAATCTAAATTTTTTTTTTTTTAAAAAAAAAAAAACTATACAACGACCTTAACAAAATTTACAAGTTAAATAAGTTTTTATGGTTGGTGTCAGAAGAAAATATTACAAAAAGTTAAGATAAATAAATGAATAAATAAATAGTGTCCCCATGTGAATGCAACATAAGAGGTGGTTGGCAAAGATAGAGACCCACAAAACGGCAAAATGGGACAAGGGCAACACACTTAGATAAGACATGAACTTACCTAAACTCAAAAGAAGCATAACTTAGGACAACTACTTTTCCTTTCTTTAGGACTTTTTAGTGGCTAGCTAGGTGCACATAAACAAACATATCACTTGCTTGCTTATATATATTAACATAAATGTTTTTTTACAAAGCCAATGTTTTAGGGAAGAATCTTTAAAAATTATTTCCATTTAAAATTTTTATTAAAGAAAACAATCGATAGAATGCTATTATATCCGTTAGATGCAATGATGGTGACGGATCTCCGATTGTAAGTGCAAATTTACGATCCAAATCCGGTACCTTCAAATGCGGATGTAAGACTGAATGCTTAATTGTATATACACTCATAATATTTATAAAAAAGCAATGCACGTAATTAGTATAAATTTATTCAAATGTGTAAATATATAAATTTTCATTTTGATTATTATTAGTGTTATTATTATTATTGCAAATGACATAAACCTGTTAGAGAAGTCATTAACAATTCAAATCTAAATTAAGCTAGAAATCATGGTCAATAAGAAGGTTTAATCAAATGATGGCACACGAGAGCATAGACAATTAAAGTAAATTGAATTATTATTAGCATTAGCATTAATTAACATTAGAGAGCACATAAACCTTTTTGGCTTTCACAAGAAACACATTGTGATGGCAACCTCAAAGAACATGTCATTAAGGACACCTAATCATGTAATTAAACCAGCTAATCACGCAATTAAATACTCTCTCGTTCATGTTCTTGCCACACCCGCTTTCTAAATTTTCATTTTCATTGATTTTTTTCCATTACATATATATACATATATATATTTGTTTATATACCCCTACAAAATGTATTGGGCCTAAACAAGAATTATCTTTTTATTAAACTTCATAATTATATAAAATATATATAGATAAATATTTATTATTAGAGTGGGTAATCGCATATATACCCATTGAAGATGTCTATGGATCAATATTAAGCTTATTTTTATTTTTAGAAAAATGATATATATATATATATATAAAATTGTTAATTATATAAGCAATAAATGATTTTTTTGCTTGGGTGAATTGTGTAATTATGAGGTTATGAGTTACATGAAAATATAATAATTTTTTTAAAAAAGAAAATTTTAGGCAGTATTTTGTCACAATCAAAAGGGCCTTGATTCCTGGTATTTAAAAGAATATTACTTACACACTAGGGGCCAAAATTAGTATTCTATAACATGCCATTTTTATCATTTCTTATTTTTATAAAATTAATGCAATATCACCAATTCCTTCAAAAAAAAAAAAAAAAAGATAGTGAGAAAAGTAAACTAATTACGGTCAAAATTTAGAAACAAAACATTGAAAAACAAAATATAAATAATACATATTTTTAAAAAATTTCTAATTTATAAAGCTATAAATGCAAACAATATGTATATATATAAAGAGAAAATTATGTTATTATTATTATATATATTAAAAAAAAAAAGGTGGAAAAATTAAGTTAGAAGGCTTTATAAAATAAAAAGGAAGAAGACAGAGGCTCAAAGCTCTTTGGTTGTATTGCCCCATTTGGCTACCAGCTCTCTCTGATCAGACATTCCTTTCTATCAACTCTTTCTATCTCTTTCTCTCTGCCAATCCTTCTCACAATTTGGTTTGGTTCCTCTCAAAGTCCAAAGCTTTGTCTCTCCAAGCTCTCATTTTGGGTTGGAGAAAGAGCGTTCCCTCTTCTTCTTTCTTCTGGTTGCTGGAAAGGGAGTTCATTGCAAGGATGACAGTGGAGGAGAGGAGGGGAGGAAGCATGGGGAGGGAATCTGTCCAGAGAGACCAGTTTCCTGTTGGAATGCGTGTCCTCGCCGTTGACGATGATCCAACTTGTTTGAAGATGCTGGAAGGTCTCCTCCGTAGATGCCAGTACCATGGTTGCTTACTTACCACTCACTCTCTCCTTCTGCCTTTTTTTTTCTTTTAATGACTCGTCAAGTTGCATTGTTTGTGTGGATTCATGGATTTGTTTGCACAATTAGTAACTCTTTGGGATCAAGTTGAAGTCTTTGTGTGCAAGGTTGGAGCTTTTTGGGTTTTGAGGATTGTGGATTGATGTGGAAATTTTGCTTGTTGCAGTGACTACAACTGGACAGGCAGTCATGGCGTTGAAGCTGTTGAGGGAGAACAAGGACAAGTTTGATCTGGTGATCAGTGATGTTCACATGCCAGACATGGATGGATTCAAGCTTCTAGAGCTTGTGGGACTAGAAATGGACCTCCCTGTTATTAGTAAGCCCCTTTTTCGTTGCGTTTATCATTTTATGATTATTCATGAGTTGGTTATCCTTTCCTTTCCCCAATTGTGATTAGGAAGATTGGCTGGTTAGCACTGTGCTGGGTGTTTGCTTGATGTTCTCAGTTATGGGAATAGAACAGCTCTTTCTTCTTTTTCTTTTTCATAATTTGATTGTTCTTTTTCTTTGTTGCATTAGATGTTTGGACCTTTTTGTAGTTTCTAATTGTGGACGTTTGAGTCAAAGGAAATCCTAGAGCATCTTCAATTTGGGAGCAGGATATAGATTTTCCTTCTTTTTTTTTTTAAATTTTGTTTGATAGATGTGTTTTTTAGAATGCCCAGTACCTACACATAATATCTTTTATGGAAAGTAATGGTGTTAAGCCTAGGACTTGTGCTTTTGCAGTGTTGTCTGCAAATGGAGAGACCTCAGCGGTTATGAAGGGGATCACCCATGGTGCTTGTGACTATCTGCTGAAGCCTGTTCGGTTAGAGGAGCTCAAGAACATATGGCAACATGTTGTAAGGAGGAGGAAGATTGATCCCAAAGATCACACTGGCTTTGATAATGGGGATGACTATGAGAGGAACAGTGTTGGAAATGCTGAGAGTGGGCAGTGTGCTGTTACCAGTGGATCATCTGATCGAAATGGAAGGATTAACAGAAAGAGGAAGGATCAGAATGAAGACGATGAAGATGATTGTGATGAGAACGGTAATGAGAGTGAAGATCCGTCCTCCCAAAAAAAGGCAAGAGTTGTTTGGTCTGTGGAGCTTCACCGCAAATTTGTTGCTGCTGTTAATCAGCTGGGCATCGAAAGTAAGAATTTCTTATTATGATGTAGAATGAAATCTATTAGTTAGTTCGTTTGTTTGTCATGTAATTATCAATGATAAAGATTCTGTATGCCTGATTTCGTGTCATTTTTTCATGTTATGTCGCAGAGGCTGTACCAAAGAGAATACTTGATTTGATGAATGTAGAAAGACTCACAAGAGAAAATGTCGCTAGCCATCTCCAGGCATGAATTCTATCACTGGCATATGTTCTCCTATCTCAAACTTAGCCTACGTTTACATTATGTTCTCAGTGGTCATGTCCTTCACTTGAATTAATTCTTCGCAGTATCTATATACTTGTGCATGCATTTGTATTCTTCCTGTTCTTCATCATTGATTAGTTGCGTTGCTCTATCTGTGTCACGAGCTAATTATCCTCTGTTTTGCTTGCAGAAATATAGGCTCTACCTCAAAAGACTCAGTGCCGTGGCAAGCCAACAAGCTAACATGGTTGCTGCTTTGGGAGGTAGAGACCCATCTTATCTACCGATGGGTTCACTGAATGGATTTGGAAACTATCAAACACTTGTGGGGTCTAGCCATCTACCTGGTCTCACCACTTTCCAACCAAATGGGATTCTAAACAGACCAAACTATACAACTGGATTTGGACTGCGGAACCTTGCTTCGTCTGGGATGGTTCAATTTGGCCATACTCAAAGTGATTTGAGCAATTCCCTTACTGATCTTAGTAAGATCCAATGTGTTAATCTTCCAGGAAACCAACATGGGAATGTGCTTCAAGGGATGCCTGCATCTTTGGGCTTATTAGACCAATTGCAGCAACATAAGGTGTCACAGGATGTAAATAAATGCATTTCTGGTGGTTTTTCTGGTACCGGGCTGCCTGGTGTTAACTCCACCAACTCATTTATCACCGTATCAAATGCTCCCCTATTATTACAATCTCAACAACAGCATCCTCAGTCCAGTGCAGTTAGTAATCAATTTTCTATCAATGTCCCTTCCTTGAGCTCAGACCTATTTGATACAACTGTTGGATCGTCACACTTGTGCGACATTAATAGATGTAATGATACCTGGCAAGATGCTGTTCCATTAACGAGGCATCCAAATAACAATTCATCCATGGTTTCTCCTTTCGGCAATGGTGGCTTAACTCAAAATAGTATGGCAGAGAATGTTACCTCCATGGTGTCACATATGGATGGAAATCATCATGATGCATCTTCCAGCAGTGTTGGTGCTGCACCTCTTCATGATTCGGTGGTCGGAGCAGAGATGCAATTCCAGCGAAGCTCTCTTG
Organism: Dioscorea dumetorum; assembly: GCA_902712375.1. Taxonomy (NCBI): domain Eukaryota; kingdom Viridiplantae; phylum Streptophyta; class Magnoliopsida; order Dioscoreales; family Dioscoreaceae; genus Dioscorea; species Dioscorea dumetorum. Next base: position 2,654,791 of record CACTHL010000592.1, on the reverse strand, counting down.
GTGGTAATGTGTTGCTTTCGTCAACTGGTTCTCTTGAGGACTCCAAGTACTTGAACTTCAGAAGTCTAAACAAACCTAAGCAAGAATATGAGAATCAAAATCTGGACCAAACTCACAAACTCAACCTCTTTGCTGGTTCTCCCTTGAGCTCTTCATTGCAGAATCCTTCAGTAATCAGTCTTCCCGAGAATCAAAATATAAATAATGAACTTCGTGGCGTGAAGACGAGAATGAGTATGATTGATCAAACAAATTCTGGTGCTCTATTTTTCCCACAAAACAGGATTAGTAGGCCAGCTGCTGATGTGCTGCATAAAGAAGAGTATATATCGGACTTTTCTGGGCTACAAGGAGGGTTTAGCACGAAAGATTGCATATTGGATGATATAGTGAATGCTGCCATGAAACCGGTAATTTTCTCGTCTAATTCATCCAGTTGATTATTACTTCGTTTTTATTTTCATAAATTTCTCTGGGTACATGTGATTTACCTTTTTGTTAGACAGCGACTAACATCTCTGGATTTGGAATACCAATTAAATCACTGGTTTTCTTACGACGAAGTAATCAATAAATTTCTAATAGCTCTTGTTGTTTGACTGTCATTTCTGAGAGTTTAATTTTGAATCACTAATTCTTGTGTGTTGGCCGTGGTGAAATCTTTAAGAAAAAAACACAAAAAATTATGCAAGTGTGAAGGATAAAGGAAGGTTTCGAGTATTTATTCCGTTATAGCACATCTTTGTGATGCATTTACAATCACAGGGCTCACAAATTTGTTGTTTTAGAGGATACTGAAAATATTTCTATGACAATTTTTTCTGCAAACTTCTATACAATTTTCCTAGCGTTTCGATACCTCAGCAAGTTGCAATATCGCATGAGTTTACTCAATTTGTGGGCATTTTTTTTAAACATCCGGTCTTCATATTGTCGTCTAAGTGAAATCGACTCGTTTCATGCAGGATCGGGATGATTTTGCATTAATTGACGGTACCATGAGATGTGAAATGTTCCCACTTGATGCTTGTTTCTAAAAAATCTTGCAGCCAATGTTCCTTCCGGCAATGCTGAGCAATTACCGGCTTCTCATGGAGTTTGTGTCAGTATATACTTAGCTTTTAATTAAGTTAGAAGAATGGATGAAGTCTTGCTTCCTCTGCTGACTTTGTGATCATATCTTCTCTAGATTGATTCATGTGGAGTTTTAACTGGAATTCTCATTTGGTTTGTTCTCTTTTCTTATTTTTCTTTTCCTTTTTCTTTTTTTAGTTAACTTGGAATTATGGATGTGACTGAGTGGAATTAATCTCTGTTTCTCTAAGTAATTAGTCAATGTTATTGTCTACCAAGTTTTTTTTCCCTGTGTTCTTAGTTCGTACTTGTTCCAGTAAATTGCTAAATTATAAAATATGAAGAAAAAAAGCCATTCAAATATATGTGATAAAAAAAAAAAAAAACATTATGAGGTATTTATCTTGTATGAACCTTATCTTTTATGAACGTCTAAGAACCTTAAGACGTCTATCAAATGACTTGACTCCTAAGAACCTTATCTTTTATGAACGTCTATCAAATGACTTGACTCCTTCCACTCATATACTTAATCTTCCGTCCAAACACCAACAGGAGAGACACAAACTGCCAAAGAGCTGAACAGAAGATCTGAAACCCTAACCCTAAATGTTTGTATTCATGAAAAGATTTTGAGAATCATGAGAAGGGACAAAGAAAGAAACATAATACAACCATGCACTGAGACAGTCCTGCAACGCTTTTTGAGTTGTAATATGCTTTGTATGTACTAGAAGTTTGTTTAGGCCCTGCATGTTGGATACAAAGAATCCTCTGCTGTTTTCTGTCTGTGTGTGTGTGTTAGCAGTCAGACCATTACTGATTTCTCTCATGTCTTCTGATGCCCATTCAAAGATCATATGCTTCTCTTTAATTATATTTGTTGTCCTCTAATTAGAATTCACATGGTTATTAATTATTATATATATATATATATATATATATAGACACACACAGACTAGGGTTGATATATAGCTAAGCTTTCAAGAATATACATGGAAAATATGAACATTGTTATATTATGCTGTAAATGAGAATTCAAAATTTGTCAAAAGACAAAAAGGTCCCAAGGAATAGAAGCAAGCATTGGAGTTATATTCTATGTTATGCTGCTACTTTTGACTAATGGGGAGAATGTTAGCTAACAAATTAAGAAGAGCTTCATTTTAATGTAGCTAAGTGCTTATCATGTGCAAACTAACACCCATGCTTATGACCATGCAGATAAAGCATATAAATATATATATGGTAGGTGAAATACATATGGATATATATAGTTAGATAGATAGGCCATTAGGGTAAGGAGGAATACATTCTGCTCTATCCTTGCACCAAGGCAAATAAGTTCTATTAAGACCATCCCTCCATTAGTTTAGGGCAAAGGTGAAGGTAAGGGGAGGATCAAAGGAGGCCCCAGAAGAGCTTTTGGGGGGCCCTTAATGTTAGCAAAGATGACAACAAGAAGACAAGATGTTGAACTTCACTTGCACTCATGCTCATCTTGAAGCCAACCACCCTAACTTTCCTAACCTTTCTCTTTGATGCCTTGATCATTCTCACCACCTTAGTTTAATTGTATGAAGTGCTTTTGTTTAGGCTTTTCTCAAGGGAATAGATAGGGATGAAAGACTACAAAAGATAAGATTAGGGGCCATTAACTAGTCCTAAAGGCAAGAGGACAAAGTCACAAAGGAGTGGAGCTTAGCTTCTTGTTGACTGTCTTGTTTAACAAAGAAAGTTGTGTCCTTTGTGATGGAATAAAAGTATATATGGTAGGTTTATTTATATATACATGATAAATACATCATGTTAATAATTTTGTTTAGGAATTTTTTTTAATAATATAATTTCGTGCAAGTTATTTAGATTAGTTGGCACACAATGGATTGAATGATTGAGTTGAATTCATAATTATACAAAATTTAGTTAATAGCTGAATTTTTGTTATACATTTATACGCACACATTATTAATTGTATATCTCAATAATGGAATTTTGATTTTATATATGTATATACAATTTTTGTTATTAATTAATTAATGGACTGCACAAGGCTAATTAGGTATTTGAATTTTTTTCCGGTATCAAATTCGAAAAACGAGATAGTGTACCCAATCAAAATTTTAAAGATGAAAACAAAAATTATGTAGTACATTCCTATATATATCAATAATTTAATATTACATTTAAAATATATAGGCTCAATCAATTCATGAACTTATTAATTTGACTTTTAAAAACATTAAAAAAAATAGAAATTAAATAAGTGCAAAGAGATAATCAAAGTCTAATAAAACTTAGATCATTAGTACTTGGAAGAAAAACTCTTTGAACATAATGCATCTTTATTAGGAGCTAATTTGAATAATATCAAGTGCCCCAATTTATATGCTATTAAATGTTATTTTATTTATATCAATCAAACTAGTTAAATTCCACAAAAAAATAAAAAATGTATTAAACAAATAATAAATTTGCTAAAAACAAATCTTTAGTCAATATGAACTAAATTAAAAAAAAAACAAATATTTCCAGTTAAGCAAAATTTAAATTCGACTTGGTATTGGATCCTGTTTAACCAATCAACAGGAATTAGACACGATATTAATCAGGCTTTTACTCGATCAGGTTTTCCAAACAGGATTGGGTAGCCGTTTTAGCTCACCACATCCATTGCCATGATAATAGGAAGAAAATGAATGATGACGATGATGTAAATGATGGAAGTGTGTGCGTTAATTGCTAAATTTTAGCCTGCAGATGCGCACCATCAATTGAATTGTTGATTGATTTGATTGATAAATATTGGGCGGTGTTTATAATAAAATTACTGAGATATATAGTCTGGGAATCCGTGTTGTATATATATATATATATATATATATATATATATATATATATATATATATTGGTTTAGAATGTTCTAATTAAGCTTGTATTATTATATTGAATGATATTATATGTGCTTATACATGTAGAGGAGTTAATTAGTTATAAAATAATTCTTATTTGTAAAATAAGATTTTTTTTTTTTTTTGCATGTAAACAATATTTTGAAGTGTTTCCTTTTTTTTCCAAAAAATATTATAACAAAAATTAACCCACTGTAAATACAAAGGCTGCACTACATGACAACATGATAAGAAAAACATCAAACGCACCATTAAAACATGACTTAAAAATAACCTCAAGTGAGAGACATTCCTTATTTACCATTTTTTGTTACTGAAGTTTGAAGGGAAACAAATCATTGAATCAACCTTTAAAGTTTTTTCTTTTTTGATAAATCAATCTTTAAAGTTAAACATAGTAACTAAATAAAAAAAAAAAAAAAAACCTTCATGCAATTAGGCCAAAGTCCAACACTATTTATATGGTGGACCATGGCATGAACAGTAACACACTCACAAAACAAACAATAAATTAATAACAGTACCCATTCCTTGAATCATGAAACAAATATAGTTGCACAAAGTCTTAATTTCCTTGTTTGAAGCCACATCTAGCCCTCACTATCTCTCTCAAACCTTCAACCATGGCAACAATGGCAATCAAGCATGATGATTACCACAAGGTCTCCATCACAAAGACCATCCCAGTTTACCCAAAAGCTCCACCAAAACATGCCAAGCTCCTTCACCTCTCAAACTTGGACAGAAAGTGTCCAGTGCTCATGTACTTGGTGTTCTTTTACAGATCATCACCATCACCATCACCATCACCCCACAAAGAGCTGTCAGAAAGCTCTCTTTTCTCCTCCTTAAAGATGGCTTTGGAGGAGGTCTTGTCTTTCTGGTATCCAGCTGCAGGAAGGCTCTTTCTGAATCCATCTACTCAAAAGCTTGATCTTCTTTGCTCTAACTCTGGTGCACTCTTAGTTGAAGCTTCAACTAGAGTTAAGATCTCTGAGCTTGGAGACCTCTCTCAGTACAACACCTTCATGGAGAACCTTGTCTACAAGCCACCTCTCTCCACCTGCCTCTCTGAGATGCCCCTAGTTGTTGCACAGGTACACATATATATAGTTTTAATTACTGATCCTTATTGTTTCATGTTTAAGATGTGTGTGTGTGTGTGTGTGTGTGTATATTTATATATTTATATATTCACATGCAGGTGACAAGGTTTGGATGTGGAGGGTATGCAGTGGGAGTAGGGACAAGTCACTCCTTGTTTGATGGACCAGCAAGTTATAACTTTTTGAGAGCATGGGCTTGTAAGATGAAAGGAAATAGGGTTGATCATGGAGATCATGATGATGAGGAGGAGGAGGAGGAATTTTGTAGAGCCAGTGCATGAAAGAGGGAGGTTGTTAGTAGGGAAGAAGAGAGGTAAGGAGGAGATGATGTTGAGGATTATGGCATTTGAGCATCTTCATCAGTTGATCATGCAAGCTTCAGGATCAATGAACTGCATTAATGGTGGTGGTGGTAGTAGTAGTAGTAGTAGTTATGAGGTGATGGGAAACATGACTAGAGAAGACCAGTTTATTCTTAGAACCTTTTCTTTGAGTTGTTCCATGGTTGAGAAGCTTAAAATGAAGGTGACTAGATGTGCCAATGCTAGTGATGCATCTTGCTCCTCTTTTGAGGTCCTTGCTGCTCATCTCTGGAAGGTATCTCTACTCCTTAATTTGCTTTGCTTGAAGTTAATTAAGGGAAGAAACTCTCATGCATATATATATATATATATATTGTGTGTGTGTGATATCATATGCTCCACTTGTGGCCTGATCTTTGTGAGAGAATTAACAGATAAATTAAGGTATAAGCCTTCTTCATGTTGAGTAACTAGCAGAAATTAATATGTGTGGTAATTGGTATAATTTGATGAATCATCTGTTAACATGTGCTCTCATTATGTGAAAATGTAACTTGGAGTTTCAACTAGATAGTAGGCTCATCTCACCTTTTAGTAATCTTTGATTCTGGAATTAAATGTTGGAGAAGTGAATATAAAACCAAAATGACTCTTTAGAAAATTAGAAGATCTACAACGGTAACTTAAATTTTATCATGTACCATATTTGAGTGTGAGTGTGTATATATATATATGTAAATATTGTTAATTAATCTATGACAATGTTGAAGATCCAACTTTTTACTGCCACTTGAATTGAAGGTTTATCTCATTCTTATATGGCAGAAAGTTAATTAGTTTGTGCTTTATCATTTAATATTGTTAATAAAGTTTCAGAATTGATTATGTTCTGAGCTCATTGATCAGTGCAAATTTATTATCTTTTTGTGAATGCATGAATCACAGCTTAACTTACTAAAGTTTTACTATAACTTTATTTAGTGTGAAGAAAAGTAGTTAAAATGCATCTTTTAAAAATTTCAAAATTTTGTGACCTTTTAACGTACGATGATGTTCTTCTAGTTTACCCAGGTAGTGGATTCATGCATGTTTGATTAAACACTTAAATTATTTAAGAACCTCAATTACTTTTCTTCAACTCAAGTTTAATTTTTTGAATAAACTACGGTTCACTCTTGGCTATTCATGCCAAAAAAAAAAAGGATATTTTTCATCTGTCACCATACATATCCATGCTTTATTACTCTCTACTATCCATTAACCGTTTTCACTTTAAAATTAATAACCATTCAAATCGTAGCTATGTTTTTGGGTTTTCAAAACCCTAACTATGGGTTTGGAGCTAGAATTATATATATATATATATACTCACTGAAAACCCTAACTATGCTTTCCTTGCTTACAACCATGCTTTGCTTTTTTTTAAAAAATCAAATGGGAAAAGTAAAAAAAGGATCATCAAATATCCATTTGTCTATATATAAGTTCTAAGTCTCTCAATCTATGAACTCATTTTGTCATGCAGGCAAAAAATAAAGCTCTAGGACTTGCAAAGACTGACAACATGGTATGTCTCCAATTCACCGTTGATGTGAGGACAAGGATGGCACCTCCCCTCCCTAAATCCTTCACCGGAAATGCCTTCGTTCTGGCCTCCATTGCAAGCACCGGATCAAAGCTCGAAGGCGAAAGCCTCGCATCCATTGTCGAAAAGATAAAAGACACAAAACAAGCAATGACTGAGAATTACGTGAAAGCCTACCTTGAAGCACTGGAAGCACCACAGGAGTCTGCCCTGCCTCCGTTGCCGGAGCTCACCATCGTCTCCGATTGGACTAGAACTCCATATCACTGCTTCGACATCGGCCTCGGTAATGCAATGTATGCGGCTCCGATGCCGCCTCCGGTGATGCAAGTGGCTTACTTCATGCAGAGCCCGGAAGAGAAGGGAGGAGTTCATGTGAGGATTGGTTTGGCTCACAAGTATGTTCAAGCTTTTTCTCACTATTTCCTCTCAGTTTAGTGGCAACTAATAATAAAGGGTGCTGGATTGCGTGCATGCATGAACTTTAGTAAGAGATAAAACATTTATATACGTGTGTGTGTATATATATATACACACGTAGACATGAAACATGCGTATGGATTCACTTGTTGAAACATTGACATGCTATGCATGGGAGTTGTGATGTTATCATGTTTGCATAACATATAAATGAGATTTAAAGTGTGCTCGGTGAAATTTGCTTTATTGGGTTTCTTATTATTATTATTATTATTATTATTATTATTATTAGTTTATAATGTGGACAAGTTACGTTAGGATGTGCATGTGAAAATTAATATCTCTACCCAAGTGCCCTCACACTGTAAAATTGATCTCCCATCAACTACCAAAGGATCTCCCTGGGATCCGAGTACTAATAGATTTGAGGGTCATTTACAGATTTTGTGAAGAAATGAAGGTGCATGGAATGGAGATGTGTGTGATATATATATAAATATATTTGTTGTGTGTTCACTATGATGGATTGGTTTTGATTGCTAAGGATTACATTAATAATACATGCTTTTACAAGCAATTTTGAGATTGTTATATATTTTAAAAAAAATAGGCATACAAAAATCTGAAAAGATGGTGGCATTTGGTGTAACAAAGGTTCGATCAAATTGAACTCATGTAGAGATAGTGCATGATCTTAATTTAGGAATGAAGTTACAAGTTGAGAGTTCATTTAGTCACAATTGTCATTTTGGTGGTTCATTATAGATTGTGAAGAGGAGGCCACATCTGAAATTGTGTAAATTAAAAGTGAGATTGTATGTTTTGATTTATTTTGTATAATTTTACGGTTTCATCCTGTATAAGTTTCAAGTCATACATAATTTGTTTTCTAAATGATATAATTAAATTTATATATTCAAATATAATTGGGCATACATGTGTTGCAGGAAATATTACATGACAACCTTGTTTAATCATGTACATTGAATTTTTATGAAACTGAGCACAGTTGATTCAACATGATAATAGCTATTTTTTTTCAATTGATGAACAATAAACGTAGCCAACTTTGCTAAACAAATATATTGAAATTGGCATGTATGATTCAACAATGGTTAAATACTCAAATTAATCCCTCTAAAATTTGAGATCAACGCTTTTAATCCCTCTAATAGAATTTCAGATCATTCACTCCCTTTAATTGTTTAAATTTAACAATATTAAGTCCGACGCTGAACGGCTGTCAGTTATCAAGTTTTGATGATGCGGTCTTGATTGTATTAAAATATTATTAAAAATATTTAAAAGTAAAAAAAAAAAAACCCCTTAAACGATTATTATGAAACTAGCATGTATGATTCAGCATTATAAATCATGGCTACACTACATTCATCATGGATTGTTCTAGCACTAGATGAACCATCGAACATAGTATACACTATTCTTCTTATTTTCGTATTTTTCATAAATGTCAAAGAACACCATCAACCAGAACCTAACGCACTCAGCACTCTTCTATTGAGAGGTGGTTAATCTACTCTATTGTCAATGATATAAGCTGAACTATTACGAACTTTGATGAAATGCAGCTTCCAAGTTAAAGTACACCGTTTGTGTTGTGGCGATGTCTTCCTCTGTGACAGGCATTCAAAAAAAAAAATTTTAAACAAATATCTTTTGCTCAAGATCTGCATAATTGAAAAATTTAAAAAAACCCCAAAACCTCAAAAAATTAAAAATTTTCATCAAAAAATAATAGCCTCGCATTTTTTGTTAAAAAAAAGCAAGAACGCATTCTCAAGTGTCATTGGCTAAAATCACGACATACCTGACTCAAAAAACCCAAAAAAATTAAGAAAAAAAAAAAAAAAAAAAAAAAAACTTTTAAAAAAAAAAAAAAAAAAAAAAAAAAAAAAAAAAAAAAAAAAGAACAACAAAAAAAGGCGATTCACCTTCAGTTGGTCATTGAAGTCCAACCAAATATCATAGCTCTGCACATCCACTGGCTCTCTGAAATGAGATAGCTCTGTAGCTGTCAATCCAAGCTAACTGGCCAGTACCATCACAGAAAAATTTCCAAAAACACCTTTTTCAAAAATTTCATTAAAGGTAATCATATCATCATCCTAGAAAAAAAATTTTTACCCCTAAAAAAAAAAACTCTTAACCATCCACACTTTCTAGCCAAATTCATTGAAAATAAAAAAAAAACAGAGCTGCTTAAAAAACAAAGCATTTGAATAAAAAAAAAAACCTGGAAAAAAAAAAAAAAAAAAAACGCATCAAGTGTCAGGCTAAAATCACCAACATGTCTGTACTCAGCACCAGGTGCATGGTCAGTATTAACCAACAACAATAAGCTAATTCATGATCTGCAGCACATTTTCAACAGGCCCCAAATTGCAGCAGCAAATCATTCAAACAAAACACCCAACTGATAAACGTTGCAATGTAACCCCACAGTGGTTGGCAGCAGACTGCAGATTTGCAGCTGCCCATCAAAGCAGCTTCATCAATTCTGTAACTTTAGGAAGATTGTCTGAACCAAGAACATGCAAAGTCCGTAGAGACCTAACATTATTAGACTAACTAAATACAAATATATAAATGTTGATCTTCCACCCTATTAGCTTAAAACTTATGGTTGGAATCAGACCCACCTAATATTCTATGGTTAAGCAAATCTTCAAACAAAATATCAAATGCTCAAAAACTGACAGTTGTACCCAACACAAGTCAAACACAAATCAAAATTAAATCTTGACTGAAGATTCTGAAAATACAACAAAGAGAAAAAGAAGCCAGTACCTCTTTTAGAAAAGCAAAAACACAAGACAAAATAAGGCTCAAATTCACCTTCTGCGTGTCATCTGATTCCAACCAAGTTCCATATTTCAACCCTTTACTGGCACTCAAAAATGGAAAAGTTGCAGAGGTTGCCAGCAAAGTGGCTAGCCATCCAAACCGTTCAGCCATTTCCGTACCAGAGAGACCATCAGGGTCAAGAGGTTTGGCCAATAGAACATCGCTCACCATCAAACAAGCAAAAAATTAAATGCACAAAAAAAAAGGAAAAAAAGACGATGACATCGATGGCTGCCCCTCACTCCCATAGTAGGGGTGAAGGCTCTTCAAATGAAGGGTTATAGAATGAGAGGAAATTGATCTCCATGTGTTTAGTAGAAACTCTGGACAAAATGATTTGTTTAAAAAAAAAAATTCATGTAACCAACCTAAAGTAGTTAGGAGAAACAGCTTCTTGTTGTTATTGTAATCTAATAAAATACAAAATTAGAACTATTTGACAAAGGATACCTAGCATTTAGAAAGGCTTCAAATGCAAGGATCGACATCCATAGCAGATCACACAAATACCAATAGCTTATTAGCATGTTGCCCACAAAGAAAGTTCAATTAGTTTTGAAGAACAAAAACAAGTTTGTGTATGATGTCCAAGAATACAACCAAAAAGCTCATAGAATACTAGAATAAAAGAATTTCATTATGGCAATAAGCCACAAGGATGACTGCTGCTACAATAGAACATGTTTCTGCAAAATCTCCGCAATAGAAATTATCACCAATAGACAAGAGGCTCAGAATACCCCCTAGACTTCAGCAATTCCGCCGTGCAAACTAAAATGGCTGCAAATAATTGCCCCACCATGAAGGGGACCAGCAATCTCAAGGTGGCAGAGGTACAAGTGCTTGAATGTAGCTTTAAAAACCTAAAATTCTAAACCTCAAACAAAATCCCAAGTATTGATTGAAACTACAATAGCACATGATGGTAAACTGTTGCATATATTGAAGGTACCAACAAAAAACCATAAATCCCAGTGTATATAGTCAGCACAGCCCCTAGAGAACAATGCAGCAATGTAGCGGCCATGTATGCTGCAAAGGGGAGAGATACTTTAAAAAGGGATTTTTTTTTTTTCAGCATACATACCACAAAGATTATCTACTTGTTGCAGAACGGCTGCAGAGTTTGCCTACAGAGGAATAGGCTATCAATTTTCCACATCAATGGAAATACTAACATTTAAAAGAGAATCTCTCCCAGTGGGTCAGCTGCAAAGGTTGCCAGCCCAATAGTAGACCATCCATCTGTCGCAACACATGACAGGAAAGGGGCCGCGAAAATAACGCGCCTTCCATCTGCCTCACCATGGTACAAAACAACAAACTATTCTCACTCTCATAGAATAGCTGCAGAGTTGCGACAATAACAAGCCTTCCATCTGCCTCACTGTGGTGCAAAAACAACAACAACAACTACTACTACTACTACCCGCTTTAATAGGGGGGCATTCAAGCAACCCCTACAGCTCCTTTGCATTACTGGTAAAATGGCTGCAGAGGCTGCCTGCTGAATGGCAGGCCATCCATCTGCCACACCATTCCAAGGATTGGTTTTTACAAGGGTATAATAGCAATCACTCACATTAATAGGGAATAGAAGCATTTTGTTTTTGGACAAATAGGCAGAAAGCATCCATATTTAAGGTAAGACAGAGATGTACACAAATGTAGAGTTCATATTTCAACGAACCTGTAGCCTCACCTTATATGGGCTTTGGAGTTCCATCTCAAATCCACCTCAAATGAACACCAAACATAAGAGATCTGATGTCGATAATAACCCATTTCCTCAAAAATAAATAAATAATTTAGAGATCATCTCCTTCACATTCGTTTTGGAATGGTTGCAGAGGTTGCATGTTGAATAGCAGGCCATCCATCTGCCTCACCATCCAAAGTATCAGCAATCACCCACTTTAATAGGGACATACAAACAATTCACACAAATTATAATGCTGAAAGAGATCATCTCCTTCGAATTACTTGTAGAACCGCGGCAGCGGCCTGCAAGCAAGCCATCTAACTGCCATCTGGCTGCAAAGGTTGCAGGCAAGAAAAAGCACTATTTCCAAATATAACCCTCCCAGGGTTCATCAGAAGATTTCAAGGATGCCAGTGAACGTGCCTTCTTACTGGGCAATATTTGCAAAATGACGAACAATAAAAATAAAATTAAAACATAGAGAACATACCTCTCTTAACTCTCAGCATGAGTATGTAACTAGAATATGAGTTTATTTCTGAAAAAACAAAAAACTTAGTGGAACATCTAGGGCATCCAATCATCAAAATGTTGCTAAAACAAAATAGATAAAGTATGAAAACAAGCAAACATTGCCAGAGAAGATAGGAGAGAATCCACAGAAAAGAAGCATGGCAGAGCTACCAGAAATTACTAGAACAAAGAGTGAAGAAAAAATTAGGACGGGCCCATATGCAAACACACATGCCTATACAAATCTCAAGGTCTGGTGAAGGATTCATCGGCTAGACTTTTGTGAAGCTAGCTAAGAAAGCGTCGGGGAAGCATTGGGTAAGTATACCTGTCTCCAAACTTAAATTTGTAATTTCTAATTGCTAAAATCTACGTGTGCTAATAGATTTATAAGGAAAATAGAAATAATTAGAGCTCTCACTGTAACAGGGTCAAATCAAGAGTTTTTTATCTTAAAATCTGCTTACCATATAAATTAACTATTACTTAGAAAAACACATATAAAGTAGTTTCATCTTTTTATCTTTATCCTTGTCATTCAGCAAATAAATAAAAAAGCCTACCTCTACCATCCTAGAATTCTGAAGATTTATCCTATCCTTAGATCAAGAATTGACACCATCATCTTAGCATCAAAGCTGTTGGTACACAACATAGGAACTTTTTTTATTCAAAAACAATAATTAAAAAGTGATATATCGGAGGCTCAGAATCACAAACTAAATACAGCTAACAATCTGAACATACTCCATTGCCTGCAAATGCTTATCTCACCATCTTTCGAGATCACCGTGCATATAGTACATACGTTAGGGTTTAGGGTATAGGGTTTAGGGTTTAGCGCACAAGAGTACTTGCCATTCAACATTTCAGGCAATATCATCACAGCCTCCTCAGATAAAAAGATGTTTTGACCACATGAGCAAATCCTCCTACAGGCAAAACACCAACGATAAAAGTCGTGCATGAAAACATTGCAAGAAGGGTAAGAAAAAACATATAATAAAGATCATACCAACCTTGGAAGACCCATTTCAGTCACCAATGTAAATGGTAATATATCAGCACTACAATAGACATAAATGGAAGAAAAAAAGGATAATAACAAATAAATAAAATGAAATAAATTCATCATAAATATCATTGTAAAATAAAAGGCATTTATCCTCAAAGTTCTCACTTAGAAAATGGTTGCAAAGAGCCAAGGGGTTCATAACTCGATTGTATTAGCCCCTTTGCAAAAAATGTTATTATAGGAAAATCAGAATGTATCGGGTTTAAGTCTCACCGGATAAAATGGTGATACTGAATCTGCGGTTCTGTTCTTGGTGCAGGCATGCAACCACACTCCCACATCACCGAGTGAGGGAGCAATGGTTGGATGACATTGCTGGTTACATTTGTTAAAAATAAACAAATAAATAAACTGGCTGCGGAGGTTGCCTGCAGAATATCAGGCCATACATCTACCACACCATAGAGAGGATGATAATTTAATAAAGGTATATATATATATATGCCAAAAAAAAAAAGTAAAGTAAAAAAAAATCCAGCTAAAAAAAAAACGAAGAGATCATACTATAAAGAAAATATACCAGAAAGCAACTAAAGAAGTCAAGAACACACACAAATGTCTGGCTCACTGGAATGCAAGTGATAAATAATAAAAAAAGATCAAATTAGAAGAGATCACGCCTTACTCAACTTAGGGCACTTATTCATCTCACTGTCACCAACTCGAATTAGTAAAAGGTGACCAATAGCAAACCTCCACGAAGAAGGCCGGGATTAGAGAAGAGGAGCAAATTGAGGTCATTGGAGAGGTTTCCAGGAGGGACAAGGAACTGTGGCATTCATTCACTACACCGTCGCAAGATCAATGGACAGGGGATAACAGAGAGAAGACTGCACAGTGATCGGAACCTGAAAGACAAGGAACTATGACATTGGATCACTTCACTGTCACAGAATCAAGAGAGAGGCGACAAGAAACAGAAAATCAAGCCGGAACCTGACATGGTGATGGAGGTAATCAAGAGGAGAAAAACTCCATGATCGAAGAGGTTTCAAAGCTGCATCTCCGAAGCATACGAACTATAAACAAAAAAAACCTAGGGCATTCACATACCTCACCACCACAACATCGAAAAAGGAGAAGAGAAACAGCAAACATCGCCATGGACGGCGAGGACTCAAGAGACAATGATGAGAGGGAAGATAATGGAGGAACGGTGCCAAGTATCTGCAAACAATGAGATGTGCAAAGAGCGAGACACACTCTCTGAAGGTCCCAAGAAACGTTTCCATATATATCAACTTTAACTTTGTGGGTGAAATAATTGTTAAAACTTTCAAAAAATAATTACATCAATTTCATAAAAAATCAACACGTAATTTAAAATTTGATTCTATATAAACTCATCATTATGTGAAATGGCAAAATAAGTCCCTTGGAAAAATTTGAAGTCAACAAGCCCAAACAAAATATTTGTGCATCTTTATCTGTCAATCATAATACATCACAAAAAGAAGTAAATTTTAAAAAATAAAAGCAAGACAAACAAGAAACCCTTTGGTAAAGGTATTTTTCCGAGGCTACTCAATTCTCCGCTTTCACAATCAATAACACAGAAAACCACATATAATCTATGACCTTTATTTCTTGTTCAAAACCGGGCTCAATTCCAAAATGACAATCTGCAAATACTTGTATAAAATCAAAGTCTTTCGCGTCATCCTAGTCATTAAAATAAACTAAATGTAGCCCGTATTCCAACCAAAACTGAAATGACAACGCAGCCCTTTAAAAAATCCAAGATAATTCAGCCTAGGTAGCCATTAAAAAATTTCAGCATTTATAACACTTCAAGTATGCTAGTTGGCTACAAGCTATGATGGCATTAAGAAACTCTGTTGGGCATTTAAAAAAAATTTGTATGCAAAGAACATTTTTAAATACTTGCAAGCTGCAAGTTGTTCATCACAGCCTCAACAACAGTCAATGATTTAAACATATTTAAGAACTACTGAAGGCTTCTACAACAATAGCACATGCTTTTCTCAACCCAGAAAAAGCACTGTCACAGAAAGTAGCACAAATAGGTCATAAAACGGCTTTTAGCATAACAAGAATGGTTGTACCCAACAATCTTTTGGTCTTATAGTACTGAGTCTCCTGTGTAAAATATTCACATCCTGCCAAGGAGGAGAATTCAACCCTTAACACACACTCAAGCATGCTTCTCCTAAGTACCACAAAACATATTTAACTCTATGGCTGTGCTCATCTGCGGCACATGGTCTGTCTACATCTCATCAAAATTAAAAAAAAAAAAATGCTGCAGGGACTGCCACATTATAGCTGGCCATCCAACTGTCTCGCCATCATAAGATGGCTGCAGCGGTTGCTACAATAACAAAGCATCCATCTGCCTCACCACAGTATAAAATAATAACAAAAATAGTATGTTTGACAACATAAAATGGCTGCAGGGATTTGCTGCATGGCTGGAAGGCCATCATACACCATGAATCTTGCAAAGATTACATGTAAAGGTGAATCATATCATCATTGCCTGTGTGAAGGCAAAGTGCTAACCACACTATCCACACTATCTAGACAAATTTGTGAGAGCAACATCCAAAGCAAACAAAAGGGGCTATTTTGAAACAAACCCCTAGAGTGTTTCAAATAGCCAGGACAACAGCTTGTGAATAACTTTTAAAGGAATACATGGGTCAGGCTACCATCACCCACATGCCTGTACCCAGCACCACGCAAGTGGTCAGAATTAATTTCTAACAGTAAACTGCTGCACAATCCACAGCACATTTTTAATAGGCCACAAATTGCAGCAGCAAATCATCGAACCAAAATACCACACAGATATACGTTGCAACGACAATTGTTGCCAGCAGGCAGCAGACTAACGTATGAAACAAGAAATGGGTCATAGAGAACCACATTACAACAAAAAGACGAAGTTCACAGAGGCCTCACATTATTAAAGCAACAAATAGACCTGTATCAGTTAATTTATTATGCATGTATATGAATATATAAATCTTGATCTCCCACCCTAGTAGCTCAAACTTTTGGGATGAATCAGACCACCCTGCTACATATGGGTCTAACATTATATCAGAGCTTGTTAGCATGCTTGTCGGCAGTAGGACCAAACTTCCATAAGGAGTACAGGCAACAAATATTTATGTCAAATCTCAAAACAGTTAAAACCTTCAAGCACATTATCGAGTGCTCAAAAACTGAAAGCAATACACAACACAAGTCAAACACAATTCAAAAATAAAACTTGACTTAAAATTGTTAAAAAGCAATATAGACAAGAAACAAGCACATCTTTTGGTAAAGCAAAACAAGGCTTAGATTCACCATTTTGCATGTAATCTGATTCCAAGCAAGGACCATAGCTCAACCCATCACTGGCTCGCAAAAATGAAGTGGCTGGCCATCCAAACAAGCAGGTTTGGTCAAAAATGAAGGCCTCTTTAAAAAATGCAAGCCCTTTCATAACAGACAGCCCATCTGGGTCAAGAGGTTTGGTCAGGAGTACACTCAACTTCAAACAAGCAGAAAATTGCCTGCACTAGTGATTTGCATCCTCATCGCCACTAATGTGTGTGTGTGTATGAAAGAGGTCGTCCAAAAAACCAGAGCTCAAGCTTAGCTAATTTACTATAAAAACAACATTTTTTTTTTTGTTTTTGACGAAATATGGACTAGTCATGTGAGGAACTTGCACAAACATGGAGTTAATCCCTCAACACATCCATGCCTCACTCTACAAAAATTGAGATTCAAACCTGCACCCTAAACAGGACACAAACATCCTACACGAGTAACCCAATGCCAATATGTCACAAAGTCATTTATTCATAAAAACAAGAACCACCAAACAGAAAAATAATCTGAATTTCAAACGATACCAACATGTAAGGAATTGAGAAGCTCAGAACCACCCCCCAACATCAGCCATACGCTGGTCATTATAACAAAGAAAGATAGAATGAAAACAAGAAGAAGAAGAAGAAGATGATGAAGATGATGATGATGATGTTGAAAACCCAGCATACTGAAACTTTTGGCAAACATGGCTGCAGGTCACAATGACCTACCCCGCCATATGCAAACATAGCACAGGGTTGTTCATCACAGCCTCTAAGGACATTCAAAGATTTTTATTTATCACAACAATAAAGATGAAAATCACGCATACTTATTATACCAACAGTTGGATTGGTCTGCTTTAAAATCAAACGATTTACAAATACGCAAAAACAGAAAGTAATAAAGAAGTCATAGCCACAATAACTAAGCAATTAAACGTTTGCTCCCATGCGGGTGGTTGAGGGTTCAACTCCCACCCAGTGAGTGGTTAAGGCAAAGTAATAAAAAGTATAACCATGGCATTAGATGACCAATAGATGCCCCATAAGAAGGATGGAACCTCTTCAGGTGAAGGTTCATAAAAAAGGAAGATATCAACCTAAATGTGTTTAGTGGAAACTTCACAAAAGATATGTCTCACCTTGGTTTTTCCTATCATTTGGCTCTTGATAGAACAATGTGGAAGGAAAAAATTCATGTAACAGTTCAAACAAACACTCCTTGTTATTGTAATCTAATAAAATAAAAGGTCACACCATGTAGCCAACCTCAAATAATTCGTACAAACACCTAGCATTTAGAAAGGCTTCAAATGGAAAGATCAACATCCATAACAAGTTACCCAAATACCAACAGCTTATTTGACAAATAAAAAATAATAAACATCAAATCAGGGCACCGATTTATCTCACTATTGCCAAATCTAAAGGAAAAGGATGAGAATTAGCAAACCCCGCCGCAGGTGAATGAAATGGAGAGATCAAGGGGCATTTGTGAACAATAAAAACTATAGACAAACACCAAGGGCATGCATATACCTCACCCTCGCAAGATCGAAATAGAGTGGCTAAGAAACAGAAAGCCTCGCCGAACCAGAGGAGACTGAGAGGAGTGGAAAGAACAGGGAACCTCACAACGATCAAAGAGGTTTCAAGGTTGTATCTGCGAAAAGAAAGAAAGAAAGAAAGAAAGAAACAAAGCAAATGGACAAGGAACTAGAACATTCATTTACTTCACCGTAACAAAATCGAAAGAGAGGGGAATACGAATCCCCGGAATCTGAGGAGGAGATCGAGAAAATATCAGGGAGATGAAGAACTTCACCACGATCGACGGGGATTTCAAGGGTTTAAAGGCGTATCTGCTAAAACTAAAAATTATACAAAAAAAGAAAAGAAAAAAATTGGGTATTCACATACCTCACCGTCTCAAGATCGAAAGAAAAGGAAAGAAAAACATAAGACCTCGCCGGAGAGTCCCCGGCGAGAATTCGAAGACGGGTGGATCAAGCAACAGGGAAAGGAGAAGAGGGAGAAAAACAGCGGCATCGGCTTGCGTTCAGTGGGACATATATATATAGGGCCGCACTGACATTAGGGCTTTCGGGAATCGGGAATGTTCTCGCGCTAATTTTTGGAATTTAACCCGCCAATTACCGTTTAAATCTATAATTTAATTTCTGGCAAAAAAACAAAAATAAAAAAAAAAAAAGCAAAAACAAAAAACAAAGAAATCTTAATTCAGATAGCCTAATCTTTAACCAAAACATTTTACTGGTTCAAATCCGGGCTCACAATGGAAACGACCAAAAAGGACAAGTTTATTTTGAAGGGGCACTTTCTTCTCTTCCTTCCTGAGTTCATCCTCAGAAATTTTAAACTACATGTCGCTTGTATTCCGAAAATATGGATGTGAATTAATCCATGTGAAATTTAAGCATTACAATATGAAAAGTGAAGATAATTCAGGCTGGATTACCATTTAACAAATGTTTAAAGAACTCCATCAATTGCGCAAAGTCTGGAAAGACTGCAGCTAAGATAAGAAAACACCTCAATCCATGACATCAGTTTCAGCCGAGCTGATAGTTTTCATGTAATCACCGCATATTCTTACCATATTTGAGGATCACGCTGCATTCATGTTAGAAGTATTATATATATAAATAACAAGTACGTGAAGCATAAGCCACACCAATTTCTTGAAAGCTTCCTAGACCTTCTCTTCACTTTATATTTTGCTGCAGACCCTGATAATCAGCAGTTACCATTTCAGACGAAATTAGACATATATCCACAAAAGACATACCAAAGCAGCATCTGGCATAAGAAGAGGGCGCACTCAATTCTTTGAAACAAATCATAACATTACGATTGTCTCCTAAGGTCAAGTTTGCTCAGGGATGATAACCTCATACGCACTAGTTTATGCCTGCAACGAGACAAAAAATGGGAAATGCATATATTTAACATTTCTAAAAGTTTGACGACCATCTCAGACTTATCTTTAATATTTTCACAGAAGAATGTTCTGACTTTGACAAGAGATTGGTTTCTGTGAACAACATTCAATAATGATGAAACATCAGAAGCCAAGTAGAACATAACAGATCAGCTTCACTGGCACATTCATCTCAGCTCAAATTTGATAAATACGACGTTGCATGAATACACAGCCTGTACTAACACACAAAGCATAAGCTACAATGGTGCAACGAGTCCCCAAGGGTGAGGTGAGCCCATGAACTAGACACAAGTCAGATGGTCTAGAAATTTGGAGGAAACTAGGGTTAGCAAAATGGAAGGACTCAAACAAAAGTATTCAAATTAACTTAACTCGCCAAATTGCAAAGGGCATCAACTGCATATTTTCTTATGAAGGAAAAAGTGTAAATACTCAACTTCAGAGAAACCAAAGAGCACAAGAAACTTAGAAGTACTCAGAAAATAGAAGTGCCATATTGATGTGATTATTTACTTGAGATCATATTCAGAAAAGTTAAACTTAACAATAAACAAAAGTCATGCATTCCTGTGACAATCTATGAGCCATAACAAAGTAAAAGGAGGGCACTGTTAAAGCCAAGGGGCCACCAGCCACCTCAACTTTGAAAGCCCTTTCGACAACCTATCACAACTGAAGGCCTCTATAGACAACCAACATTTCCTAACTCTTAAATAATTCAGTTTCAACACTTCCACATATTTTTCTGGAACAACATTTGTCAATAATAAGATGAATGTCAGAAGATGATCTAATAGCAATTGTACTAAATGCAACCACTAAAACTAAAGTTGCACATCATTAGTCATCCCTCCGTAGCTTAGTACATTATACTAAGGTTATTCTTTATATATTTAAAACAAACGATATTTTTCCAGATAAAATACAATTCAGTCGTTTAAGGTAATAAATTTAAGCAAAAGATACAAAAATTAACAAACCATGTCAAACAAGGTTCATAATTCAGAAAAAAGAACTAACCACGCCATAGAATTTCCACCCCCCACTGACGATAAATGATAAGCACTGTTCTTCAATAAAGAAACAAATGAAGGCACACGCCCACAGATAAAGCAAAGTTCTTCAATCAAATGCAAAATTACCAACAAAGCCAAAATTATCCCGCTAATTTTTTGTTTAAAACTTAGATCAACTCCAATAAAAGTCTTTCACCAACATTCAAAGAAATCCTTCAACCTATCATATTCTTAAAGGAGGACCCACCCATCTCTCTAAAATTTGACTTGAAATAAAATAGTCTAAATATATAAGTTAAAATTTGATCTAAGAGTCTTTCCTCCAACTAAAATTTTAAAATAGATTCTTTTACCCAGCAGACGCAATAGAAACAATTATACCAAGTTAAAAAACAATTATTTGAAAAAACTAAGAATGATTTTTCGTGTATGAAGATCAAATATCTTATGTAACAAAATTTTTTATAATATTTATTTAAACAAAATCTTATCTAGAATTCTAGATATAGAATTCGAAACAAATTCAACATATTAAACAACCAAAACCTGAAATTGCAAAACTACATATGGCACTTAAATCCATGTAAACACACACTTCAATGTTTTCTAAAGCTCAACGATTTTAAATACTAGCAGAGCGGTATGTTATACATGATAGTTACACAACAAACTCACAACAAATGGTGAATAAATAACAATGAAATGCATTAGAGCATCCTGCATACATACAGTAAAAAGAAAAATTTTCATTAGAGTTACAGAAGAAATAACACAAACAAAGAACTGCATATTTTAGTGAACCAAACAGTTCTACAACAGAATCACTAGTTATATAGAACAAATACGGATAAAACAAAC
Source organism: Dioscorea dumetorum (assembly GCA_902712375.1). Taxonomy (NCBI): domain Eukaryota; kingdom Viridiplantae; phylum Streptophyta; class Magnoliopsida; order Dioscoreales; family Dioscoreaceae; genus Dioscorea; species Dioscorea dumetorum. The sequence continues at coordinate 2,633,066 of CACTHL010000592.1, read as the reverse complement.
AAGATTAGGTAACAATATTGCCAAATGACAAACATATCAAAGTGACATGCATAACATAAGCAAGATGTTAAAAACCTTTTTTTTTTTTATATAAAGAAGTCGCAGCAGGAAACGACAAAAAATCCGCATATAAAAAAAAGTTTAGATTGATAATGCCCAGACTAGAACGTCATTCTCTAGTTTATTAGCAAAGAAGAGATTTGCAAAAAAATCTGTAGCAAGTAATGGGCAAGGCAATGAACATGCAAAATTGAGAAAGAGGATGTACCTTTGATTGCAAAGGAGAAAATTCTTGTTTCGGACTTGTAATCATGTCAGAAACACCTGCACACTTTTCCAATTCATATATTGTCTTACCCTCAAATTCAACATCAAAAGCATTCAGAGAAAACAATCACAGATCCTCCTCACGCAAAAATTCAAGACCAACAAATCAACAATGAGGAATTGATTGTAGGAACTGTCAACTAGAGGTGCAACCCATTTTCTTTCCTGTGAAAGATGAAAGCAAATGATGCACAAGCACTGCATGAAAACAAATAAAGACACAGATGAAACAGCGAGGGCATTTTCTCATTTCAAATCTTATTAAATATCACTACTATCTTCTTCATTTTTTAACATTTTTTTTTCTTATTCTGTTTCAATGACTGTTTTGGCCATTCTCCACGCCAAGACCATACAAGACGCCAGCATACTTCTCAGGAGACCCGTTGAAAAAGGCTTCCTTGAGCTTACGGAAAGCACAAGCAGTAAGCAGGCTATCAGAACCGGCCTGGTGGCAGATCCCAACACGCTCCACCTCAAGCAGCTCAGCAAGCTTGTTTAGTCCACCATGCAGGCTATTGCAGAACTTCATCAGATGCTTGATATCATAAACAGTTGGGAAGTACATGTTGATGAGATTAAAAAAACCAACTTGGGTCTCAGGGAGGTTCTGGCAAGTCAGAAGCTTGAGCAAATACCCGAAATCATATCCACTGTGGAAGGTCACCCAATGAACGGAATCATTGAGGACGACCCCAGAGGACATGAGAAGCTCAGCGAAGCGCTGAGCTTCGATACCCTTCTCGATGTTCTTGGTGAAATCGATGCCGCTCTGGCGGAGCAGCTCGATGGAGTCATTGGCAAAGACATCGCTCGAAGGGTCAAACTCACGGAAATTGAACTGCCAGACGCAACCACGGCCAGTGCCGCAGGTAGGGAGGTGGCCGAGCTCGTTGGAAAGGGTGAGACCCAGCTGGATAAGCTTCAGCATATCAACGTTCGCCTTGAGGGTTGCGTAGTTGTAATCAGAGCTCGAACGAAAGCTAGCCACTGGGCGGCAAACGATGCCAGGGAATTCGGTATCCATGGCCACATAGGGGAACTCCTCCACGATCGAACGGATCAGAGCGAACTCCGCATCAAGGTTGTCAGCCCACACCTCCCGGATCTCCACCGCATCGCTCTTCGGCAGCACCGACGACATCGCCACATAAATCAACGAAAGAAAAAGCAAACAAATCCTAAAACTTCCAATCTGGAAAAAAGATCAACACTCCCCCATCAAATCCCCATCCAAATCGCCACACAAACCCTAAAGACGCGATTCAAAAACCAAATTCGATATGGATCTATAGAGAAAAGCGAGATCTAACCTGAAAGGTGGGCTTCCGCGCGGATCTAAGCTTCGATTTGGGGGGAAATTAGGATCAGAGACGGGGTTCTCGGCGAACGCCCATCGAGGGTTTCCGATTGGGACGATGAGGAAATGCGATTTGAGGAGGAAAAGAAAGAGAGAGGTAAAAAAATAACAATAGGACGGTATGCTATGCCCTCGAAACCGGATAAGGCTACCGACGGATAGATTACGTGTTGGACTTTTACATGGTTCTCATGACAATCATTACGATTGTGACACGTGGATATCTTCGACGGAAGATATGTATGGAAAGGTACAGTGGGACCCATTTTACGTTGCGGAGCCGACATGAGACGTGTTAGGAGGGATTTTTATTTATTAGCGTTTTGCCCCTTGAGTTTTGGTTTTTATTTTTTTCTTTTTTTTCTTTATTGTGTTGAATTGCAAAACAGCCCCTCGGTTTATTTTTAATTGTTTTTATTGGTCTGAACTTCATTTCTTTAGAAATTTATACTTATGCTTGATATAAAATTCCACTGAAATGTTAAGTTAATTTCAATGAAGATCAGGTTAATATACTTTAAAAAAGAACTCTTCCCTATGGAAAAAAGACATGTTTATTTATTAATTATTCAAATATATTTTAGATAGAAACTCATATATTTGAATAATTAATAACTAAACATGCCTTTTCATACAATGCACCGAACATCCAAGACCCACATAATTCCAGCAATTCAGGGCTTCTTGATTATGCATAATTTATATATTTAAAAATAAATATTTTTTGTATACATTGGTTGCATCTATGATTCGTCTCCTTTTAAACAGAAGCACCCTAATAATTTATAGAACACTCCAATGATACTTGAAAATTTATAAATAATACTCTGCATTATTAGTTTAGTGCCAAAATATTTCAACTTATTTTAAAAAAATTCCCACTTTTAGACTTTATTATAAACTGTTGTTTTTATACGGGAAAATTTTGTCTTGTTCTCATTGACAAAAATAATTGTTTCAAAGTTGAAAATGATGTTATGACCTCTGAATTCACATGATCTTTAAATTTAATGATTTAAAATTTTCTCATTTTGGCATAATGAGAGATCATATAAATCTTGATAATACTTTACAAAACATAAATATTACCATGCAATATTTATTATTGTGAGTGACAGTTGAAACTTCAATCTTTTATTTGAAAGAAGAATAGATTACAACTCCTATATTATGAAAGTATTTTTTTGCTAATTTTTAAAATATATTTTTTGCATATATTTTTCATTATAAAATTTAGAATAGATATGTAGAATAGTAATATGCAGAGGACCTTTAAAATGAGCATGTCGGTGGATTTATAGGTGATTATAAAGTTGCTTAAAAAACTATGTGACTATAAAGAAACCAGACATTTATAAAAGAAAAAAAAAAAAAAGAAAGTAAGGAAAACAATGAGGTATTTGCATGTAAAGCCTCCAATTTTGTGATTCCTTTAGTTTGTGAATAGAACAAAGTCATCGGTTTTCCGTAGTACGGTGCAAAACGATATGATTGTTTTTTGTTTTATCGATGATATCTAGTGATGTGCAGGTTATCCACCTGGTTTTCAAAAAATTGCTATTTCACAAAGTTTATATAATTTTTATCTCATTAATAGCAAAGAATCTAAAGTGAATAAATAACAAGATATCTCTGAAGTATAACCATATAATCTCGGGTCAGTCGGGTGAATGTCCACTAAGAGATTTAAAAAAAAAAAAAATTTATTATTTTTTAAGAACCTATATACGAGGGTATATGTGTATATACAATTATGAGATTTTACAAGGGGGTAAATATAAATAAACGTAATTATATAAGCACATGCTGGTCAACTTTGGATCAACAATCCAAGTTCTCACAGCCTTCCAAGACATTAGTCAATTTGGGCTACCTCATTGACCTGGTCCATGCACCCCAGGTCAGTGCAATGGCCTTTGACCAGGCTCTTGACTGCCGTAAGTCTATATCAAAGCCGTACGTACCACTTTGCTTGTAATTATTTTTGTTCACAAGAGTCATGATCATGAAAAAAAATCAAGTTTTGTTTTCTTTTGGCAAAATAATTGGTTAAAATTAGAAGGAAAGAAAAAAAAGAATCAAATTTCTCACATAAATATTGATTGCCAATGTCCTCACTTATTTCCTAGTGAAATATACCAATACTTTGCCCATCCATGCAAAATAAACAGACAAATGAAAAGCACAATCATTTAAGAATAATACTCAACCAGTAAGCAAAAATGATTTAATCATCTGATATTCATTTTCTCAGTTTTCTTCTCCAAAGATTTAAATATTAGTCAAATGAACATATCTCTGATGTGTGTCAAATCACACACATCACTCTTTCACTACACCAACTCTAAATTTATGTTTTATTTTACTCACCCAAATTCCCATTATTTTATTTATTTCCAAGGTATCTTTCCAAACTAACAAGTTGGAAGACGTGGATGTAACATCGTGGTGATGGTTTTTTTCACAATAAGGGATTGTTTGGTTGTCTGTAAATAAATTTACATATAAATAAAACTACAGTGTAAGTAAAACTACTGTATTTTAACTTACATCATAGCTGTTTGGTTTGATGTAACTTGAAATGCTGTATTTAGTTTTTCTTTGTTTGGTTTGATATAAGTTAAGAAGTATAGTTACCATGTAAGTGAAATGATAAGATTACCCCTCTCACATATTGTTAATAATAGTTATTTAATATTATTTATAAAATTTTATAATTATATACCATGTAAGTGAAATGGTAAAATTTTATCTCTAAAAAAAAAAAACATTGTGATGATGAGGCAGAGCATGTTCTTTAATAACTTATGTTGTACTGTAAGATCATGTTGATAACGATCTCAGGACCAACTTTAAAAACGCTCACCTTAAGCAAAATTAAGACCTGGTCCAAAACACACTCATGATGATTCATCATTCCATTTGATGATCCAATTTGCATCAAATGGCAATATTTAGTATTACTTTGCATCAAAGTTTTCTATCATAAAAAATTGGTTTAGACAAGGAAAAAAAGAAAGAAAAACCTTTTTACAGTTTTAAACTCAGCAAGAAGCAGAAAACAAGTGAATTTCTGAAAGTTGATGGAAAAAAATTTAATGCCAAAATTCACATGAAATGGTAAGAAATCTACCTCTGCTAAAAATGAACTCTGAAAAGTGAAAAAGATATGCTTAAAAATATATGAGAATTTAAATCTATGATTTGATACATCAGCGCACTGTTTAAACATATATATGTGTAGGAAATAATTAGAGAACGCGCAAGAAAAACAATGCAAGTAGAGAACTATCTAATACATACCTGATGATCAATGAAGACAAGCTGGGCTTTGTTCAGTGAACAGAAAAGTGAACTACTGAGGAACAATGGTGTTCATGAACTTCCTCTTTGCAAATGCCAACCACCATTTGTTTGGGGTGCCATTGGGCCTGTAAGCACAGCTGAGCAATCGCCCACTTGTTTCTTCCCTTATCTGCTTCAGATAATTCCTGAATAACTCTGTGTTTTTATAAGGGAAAAAAAGAGAAAACATCTTAGCAATGGTAATTAATTGATTTTCCTTCAAAATGAGACATTGATAGCAAGATCACAAGGGGTAACAAGCTATGGATGAACATTTAGGTATAAGTCTGAGTAAAAGAGAAACCTGCTTCTTCCTGAGAGTGAGGGAGGGCGAAGAGGCCACCGAAAGGAAAGCCAGCTTCTCCTGGCACAGGAACATTCTCAAGACCTAAGTTAATAATGGCCTTGGTTCCTACAGCTAAAGTTCTGCAGCCTTCTAGCCGTTTCAATGCCACATTAATGTAAAATGTTAAATAAATGAGAAGCTTGTCAGCGGAGCTTTGAATGTTGAAGTTTCTGAAGAAGACGTTTGCTCGAAAAAATGTTATTGCTTCATCAACAATGTCAATTTTATCTGAAAAAACACACATGGGCCAGATATCGGACAAGTGAGAAATAGATGGAAAGGCATGTGGAGTTCAGTTTACATGGCAGAAACTTGATCACCTTGTTCAGAGACTGGTGCAGGACCCTTGATATGACTCTTCAGTGGAAGAAGAGGACAGCCACAAGCTTTGGTGATTCCCTCTTCATCAACAAAACTAGAGTGATACACCTGCCATACCAACAAACTATCAAGTTAACAAGTATGAAAAATTGACACAATTAAAACATGAATCTGCAAGGAGATGAACCATTTTTAAAAAATTAGACTTATGACTACAAGTACAGCTTATATTTCATACATGACACATGACACACCCCAAATGTTTATCTTCTTCATCCAGAGCAAAGTTATTTATTTGTCTTTCCTTTTCTTTTCCCTCAAAGTTCTAGTTTCTTACAGCTCTGAGAATTTTCAAACAAACTAAGGCAATTTCCATAGCCTTTGGCTAAAAAGGAATCAACCAAAAAAGCAATTATGCAGCAGCTAATGCTGCTTCATTGCAAGGCTCTGAGGATTTTCAAACAAACTGCAGGTGACTTCCATAGCCCTTGGCTATCAAGGAATCAACCAATAAAAGCAATTATGTAGCAGCCACTGTGCATAAATGCAAGCTGTAAAACTTGGGAAGAACAATTCCCATCTCAGACAAAATGTTCACCATCTTTCCCTACCTGGACATTAGTCTTTGACAACTAGCCTGATCATAGACAACCAGTGAGCTACCAGAAATATGTTGCATTCACTCAACTTGTGAAACAAAAGTAGTCCATTGGAGTCCAATTCTCAAGGTCACATAAAAAATCATGAGCTACACTCATTCATCTTCTCTCCTTATACTTGTAACATGTTAAGAGTTTTGAAAATGCTCTAGAAATAAAGCACCAGGAAAAGAAATTCCTCATTCCCATCCTTCCTCAAGCAAAATTGTGCACAATGATCTTTGAGCCCTGGAATTCAGACTATAGTCATCTGTGAGGATTTGATCTTTCAGAAAACAAAATTTTGTTTTCAACTTCTTTAAATAATTTAATGTGATGCAATCCTTACATTTGTCTTGACTGTTGAGTGATGAGAACTCTATCTGCTACATGTTGCCAGATAGATCCGAAAAAAGAGTTTCAATTCATCAAAAGGCTTTACACGGTGCAACTGTGAATGCATGCATTTTCCACTAAGGTGTTCCCTTCTTCAAGAGTTGCCCTATGTTCACTCTATTAATTTTAAAATTCCTGCTAATCTTCACTTCACGTAAAGAAGACACCAGGAAGAAGACAATTATGGCTCCTTGACATCAATTATGATCAAGTATGGCCATCATCTTGGTTACCGCTTTATCATGCACCTATTTTTCAAAGAAGATCCCAATCACTCTTGACTTTTCAACTTTTTTTGCCAACTTCAGGCTAATGGAATGATCTAGGGTTGACACTGAATCTCAGGTATGAATGAGAGAAGCATTTCATTATAATTCATGATTTCTCCATAACTCTGCTCCTTCAGCACTTAAAACCCAAAAGCACACTCTACCAATTAGAAACCCCAACTTAATTAGAAATAGCAACTAACTGACAAATAGCCTAACTGCACAGACAAACATTGCAAATTTCGCAAACTTGATGTTAAGTCTATCAAAGGGCCTAAACTGAATTATGGTCAGCCACTTCTAATATGAAACTCAACCAAGCTGAGCCACTTATAAACCCCAAGCAACCTCCTAGACTCCTCTAAACTAAATTCTGCAGTTAATCACTCAACTGGTATATTTACAGGATTTCTGCTTATAAATGTAAATTAAACACCAAGGCAGTCAAGATCAAGATAAAAAAAATGAATTATTTAAACTAGTTTTAACATTGAATATGCTAAACATGGGTGAAAACTAGCAGAACCAGGAACCCTAGATTGATTGCCAATGATGAAATGAGCACCGACATTCAGGAACAAAGAATTCCTTAACAACCTCACAATTCTTAACCCTCTATACAATACAATCCACAAAAAAAAAACCAACAAGGCTTTCAATTAGATCCACCAAACTCCATTCGCTAAAAATCACAGCAATTCATGATTGTCGCCTGAAGACGCATCCTTAGAAATGGCATCCATCAAACATGCGTGCAAAATGATATAATTTTTACAGCAATAAGAATTCAAAACCAAAATAAAAATGAACAAATGGGCACAAATCACCGAACAATTTTGAAATAGAACAGAATAATTGTAAAAAAAAAATTGCCGATCAGCCAAATTCAATCGAGTTCGGGGCTTGGATCTAGATCTAAAGGAAAGATGGAGAGAGTACCATTCTTTGTTCGCTTCTCCGGCGATGAAGAGATGCGAAGGGATTCGGGAATTGCGTGAAATGCAGCAAAGATTCTGATGAATCCATTCATACTTTGAGACGCTTTGATTATAAATGCCGAATCTCAAAGCGTGCGTCAATAAGCGGGCCGGCCACATTAGATGGAGGCCCATTTATGAGAATCTCGGCCATTTTGTGACCCAAATTAAAGCAGAGTGTGTTTACCATCTCTACAATAAGAAGGTGGTAATTATTTCTCTCCCAAGTGAAAGGTTCAAAGTTCACCGTCTTCCAACTCATTGACTGAATGTTTGCATCCTTATTACGAACAAATTAAAATAAAATAAAATAAAATAAAATCAGAGTTGCCATTTTGAATGATAATGGCCAAACTTTCTAAAAATAATAGTTGATAATTTAGGATTTTTTTTCAAAAAAAATATGATTTTATCTAAAAAGGATTTGACGAAAAGGTGCTTCTCATCATCTCCATTTCTCATAGTTTGAGAAAATTATTAATGACCAACACGAAATATTGTTATAGGTTAATTTTTCACCACAATTCTCTTAAAAGCGTGGTTAAAATCTTGCAAGCTCAATGCATCTCAATCTCTTTCATCTTTTGTCTTGCAAATCCGATCTCCAATAAATCAACTGGTATTTGGATTACACGATGTCTCTACTTTTTCAAAGAAAGAATATGATATGATCCATATCATCGAGTTAAATAAATCTGCTACACTGGGCCCAAAGGAGATGAGCCCGACGAAGTCGCGCTCACGTTGGGTTCAAAAGCCAACATGCATAAGTGCAGGATTACAAGACTTGACAAATGGATGATCAGAAGCTGTTGATTGATGAGGAAATAAAAAGAGTCAATGCCATTGTAATACAATCTCCAATAAACCAATTGATATTTAGATTGCACGAGATCTCTACTTTTTCCATTCATTATTTCGAAAAAAATTTATTAACAATCTAATGCAAGCATATCTTTAAGCCTGTATTTGGAAAACAATTACGTTAACACTCGCATTAAGTTCAAAACATAGATCTTTCAAAAAGTATTTTATTGTTGACTTAATGAAAAATTTTAGTGATATTTTTATTAACAATTTAAAGCAAGCATTCAATTGGGCATATGGCTTCTCATACGAAAGAATGACTTTTGCTTGAAAAAATAGAAGTCAATCATGACGGATCCTGTCTTGCATGGAAAAACCCAAAACTTTCAAAATGCATGATTATAGTGTTTCTCTGCTGTGACTAAAGTGTTTAAAATGTAACATGCAAACATTAATACCTAAGAAACAAGAAAAGGAAATGGCGAATACTGTCAAAATGGAAGGAATTACTCATTCTGGTCCCATTTAACTGTTTTATTGTAAAAGTTTAATTTAGTCCTTTTTTACATATTCAGTTACAAAAAAACTATAAAGCATTAAATAACTTTTTTCCAATTTTACTCTTTTATCTTTAATATACTCCCACATTTTTTAATACTTTTTAAAAAATTAAAACACTATGTTGAAAGAGAGTAAAAGATACAAGTAACTCTACGTTACCATTTAATTGTCACTTTCAACTACTTCCCATATACCAAGCATGTTAGTTACTCGATTTAATTTTGAAAAGAGTAAATTTAATAAAGTAAAATTATTATATTTACTCTCTTTATTTTTAAATACGCCATCTTATTCTCTCTCTCTCCCCCTCTCTCTCTCTCTATTATTATTGACTTTTAGTTATAACATGCATTTTGAAGAGATAACACATTTAAAATTTTCATTATAATCCAAAAAATAGTGGTAAATGGCAAATTTGAAAAAAAAAAAAAAAAGAAATCTTTCTAAAAAGTGGCATATAAAGAATAACAGAGGCGAGTAATTATAAAAAAAATATTAATAAAATCTTCATGAGTTCTTAAATGTAGGTAATTTTTGAAAGTTGATATAAGTTTTTTTAAAATTTAAAATAATAATCATTTTTAATTATTTTCTAGATAAATATAAAATTACTGGAAAATGTACAAATAAAAAAAAAAAAAAAACCCGAGGAGAATGGAGTATAAAGTAACACAATTCTCAAGATCAAACCATACCGATGTGAATCCTGTCATTCGTGTGAACAACATACAAAAACGCAACCGGAGCCTTGGAGGCCATTTGTCAATGGCGAAGGGACCAAGGCATAAAAAGTCCAACAACACTGGACTAGTCAAACCAACCACCTCCCCCCATCCCTGTCACTTTTGACTCGCACGACCAGCGCCAACTTCCCTCGTGATCACCAACAACACAATGCATCACGCCATGCCGTCGGTCCCACCAATCGGACGGCTCACATCTCCGCAAATCTCAATGAGAAGGCGATGCCACCGACGTGAGGGGTATTATCGTCATTACAACAAGCAATCGCGTACCAGAGCGCTATCCCGGTCATTTTATTCCTCCCCTACGACTGGGTCCCCGCCGCACGATCCAATCACAATCGCTTCGCGCAAAGGCCGCGCTGGACCAAAATCTGGCGGTTATTGTAAACCGACCTCATTAAAGAGCATTCATAGTTGTACGTACCGTGTCCTCGCTTTACTCGCCACTGAAACACCGCATTTACGGCCAGGATCTCGCCCACAAACCCGCACGTGCCGCCCAACGGCCAGAATTGAAGGCCTTTGTGGAGTGCATCGATGTCATATCAACCGCACATTCTCCTCAAGATCAGGTCATAATACAGTATCTGAAGGCAATCGCGCCGTAGATCATATCTACCTGCTACATCAACATTACAAGCACCGTAAACAGAGAATCCGAGGTGAAGACCACCATATGCCTCGAGATCCGAACCCTCGAGCATTATAACCATTGATTTGCGGGTCCACCTCAACATCACTGCAGTGGCAATGTCCGTAATTTGTCTGACATCCATGCCTTATGTTTAACAGCGCATGAGTCTCCCTACTTTGTAGAGTTGCCTTGGCGTTCTTTTGCCTAACCTCTCCTTTTCTTTTGCAAATACACTCTTCCATGTAATCTTAATCAATTGTTCAATCAGTCTTAACTATAATAAACCATGCTCCCAAGAAGTGGCGCTTCTTTTCCAGATCTTGTTTTTAATACATTTTAAATTATTTATTGTTAACTGTGTACTACCCTACGCTTTCTTTCCATAGCACCCCTATGAAATTATAATTATTTAATTTCATAGCTTATCCAAGCCGACAGGGGGGTATGGGGAAAAAGGCGAAGAGAAGCGAAGAAGAGCCTGGGGAACCGAGCTCCGTTATATAAACAGGGACTAGAGAGTGGAGAGTACCTTGAGAAAAGGTAGCGGCGGCGGCGGCGGCGGAAGTTACGGCAATGGCTTCTCCAGCAAGCCATGGAGGGGTATCTTGTTTCCAAGATCAATCGTGACCTCAGCTGGCAATGTGACAATTCTCCGATGGCGAAATGTGCGCGAGCCGACGTGGGAGCCCTTGCAGGGAATGGAGGGTTCCGGCTTTGGCCTGTGTTTTCTGCTGCGGTGCTTCGACGTAAGCTCCTTGAGACTATGATGTGCGGCGTATCGCGTCAGAAGCGCCGCCATTCGCCGGCGCCATCGCCAGCTCTGGCGCCGGTATCGTCAGAGTCGAAGAGGAAGCATGGATCGGAGCGGCTTGCGGAGCTGTTGATGGCCGAGGCCTCGGAGTCCGGATCCGAGGAAGCGGAAGCAGAGTTTAAGCGAAAGGTCGAAGTCCTAGAAGAGCTGAAGGGCGTCGTTAGGAGGCTACGAGAGGAGAATCACGATAGGAGGAGATCGGCGGCGATGGACGTTCGGCGTCTGGCTAAGGATGATCCCGAAGCGAGGGAGACGCTTGCAATGCTCGGATCGATCCCTCCTCTGGTTGGAATGGTTGATTCCGACGACCCCGAGGTCCAGATAGCTACTCTGTACGCCCTCGTCAACCTCGGAATCGGAAATGACATGTGAGCACTTTCTTTCTCTCACCTCTCGACATCCAAAACTTCCATTTCCCTCTCTAAGACTATCGATTTGTTTTCAGGAACAAGGCGGCTATCGTGAAGGCTGGAGCGATTCACAAAATGGTTACACTGATCAGCTCGGGGATCTCCCCTTCTATCTCTGAAGCTATCGTTGCCAACTTCCTGAGCCTCAGCGCTCTAGACTCGAACAAACTCATCATCGGCTCCTCCGGCGCCATTCCCTTCTTAGTAAACGCGTTCAAAAACCCTCACACTAAGCCTAGCTGTACTTCCAAGCAAGACGCTCTCCGAGCCCTCTTCAATCTCTCCATCGCCCCCACGAATGTCCCCAACCTCATCGACGCTGGCCTCCCCGAATCTCTCCTCGGCTCCATTGGCGACATGGAGTTCAGCGATCGCGCCCTCGCCATCCTCTCCAATCTCGTTACCGTCTCCGACGGCCGGCGCGCGGTGAGCCGCACGAAGGACGCGTTTCTCATCCTCATCGACGTTCTAAACTGGTCCGATTCCCCTTCATGCCAAGAGAAAGCCGCTTATATTCTCATGGTGATGGCTCACAAGGGATACAACGATCGGACGGCCATGATCCAATCGGGCGTCATCTCCTCTCTACTGGAGGTCACCCTCCTCGGTTCCCAACTCGCCCAGAAACGCGCTTCCCGTTTACTCGCAATCCTAACCGTCGATAAAGGGAAACAGGTTTCGGAGGGCTTTGGATCCGTTTCTGCCCCGATCAAATCAACGCCATCGGATCCGAAATCAACGACCGAGATTGAGGCGGGAATGAGTGAGGAAAGACGCGCTGTTCGCCAGCTGGTGCAACAAAGCCTGCAGAGCAACATGTGGCGGATTGTGCGCCGTGCGAACCTGCCCGGCGATTTTGCGCCGTCCGATCATTTCAAGGCCCTCACTTCCAGCTCGACCTCCAAGAGCTTGCCATTCTGAAAGTGCGAGGTCATTATTGAACGTGCCTTAGGAAAAGTTCGGGTAAGTATGAAAAGCTTCTTACTACTTTCTTTTTTTTTTTTTCTTGGCGCTTTTCTGTTCCCCGAATGCGCTTGTGGGCGTGACAGCTCCTTCCATTGTTCTGGGACGCTTCTGTCATTTGGGTAAATGGTCGGGGCCGTCGACGTCATCGTGTGATTGCTTACCCACTTCGTCGCTTTCTGGGTAACGACAAGGGAATCTCAAGTAGTTTTTTTCATGCGTCTTTAATTTTACGCATCACCCGCTTCTCAAAGCTACAAACTAATTTTGCTGATATAACTTTTTCCCCCTTTGTTTTCTTCCCTGAAAACTGACTCCTTATTTGAAGATTATTATCATTTAAATTTGAGACTTTTGGGGTAGTTTTCCGACATCTGAATAGATTTTATGATTAGGAAATCGTCTTTGTGTGGGCTTACATTATCAGCCATATTTGAACAGTTACTCATAGCGCTTGGATTTTATCAATGATTGGTTGGTGACTTGAATGATCATGGATAATAGTATTGATGCCCTTTATCTTGTGGTAATTTGGAAAAAATATGTTTGTTTGAATATTTTTGATGTCGGTGAGTTTTGTGGTTCAGATTATATTAATAAAAATTTGTAGTATTTGATGGATATTGAGTTTGAGTCCCTCAAATATCAAGAATATAAGGAGTAAGTCCCTTGTGGGAAGTTTGTCCATTAACTCCTCTCCTAAATTGTAGGGTAGATGATTTATCCTTAAAAAATAGTAAGCTATTGTAACTAATACAGTAATTAGCACATGTTTGTATGTTTTTGTACTTTCACATGAGATCAAAAGTAACTGAGATTACCAAACTAACTATAGCTTCCATGACATGTTATAATTTTAGTCAACTGTTTTCCAATTTTACAGTGATATTTTATTTTATTTCTTGAAATTTAGTGTTAATGGTGTTAATATAAACTAAAGAAAAACCTCGCCATTTTCAACGAAATTTTAATAATTAGTGGAATCTTTTGGACTATGTGCCGAGCTTTAAACAATACTAGTGAGCAAGCCCTGGATTTCAGTAGTATAATGATCAATTGTTTTTTAGTCTGAAATAGATATTTTTCTCCTTTTCCTTGCCCTTAACCATAGTAGATTAATTGCATTTGATACAGTGCGAGATGGAGGGAGGAGGTGAGGGAGGAGCACGTTGAGGCCCTTGATGGTGCATCAAAGAGGTACATCTGGACCCCCCTCCCATGTGGTGAATGGTGAAGTTTTTGTAAATTTAGATTCAGAATGTGCAGCTGTTTTTCTCTGTTAACTATTCATATTAAATAATATATATGGCGCCACATGCATCATCATGCATTGTATGTCATGGATGTGGTACCAGTGAACTAGTAGTGGTAATAGTTGTGTGCGCTGTAAATGAGGGATCTTGGATGCATTATTTTCTTCTATTCTACTTGTCCTTTTCTTTGAGAGGGGTCCTTGATTTAGTTGTTCTCTCTTTAGGTGGCAGCTGTACCACTGTCTTATTAAATTCTAGCCTGTTTCCTTTTATTATTTTTGCGTCCTTTTTGTGTTTTAAATTTAGTTAACAAATTGTTAAAATTTGTGTGTATGATGGAGAATTAGAATGGTGAGTCAGAAAAGTTTAAAAAGGTAATTCTGTCTTTCTAAGGAAGCATGTTTTACTCATTATAACATTTTAGAGTAAACCAATGCCCATATTTGGTTATAAATCTCTTTATAAACCTTTCAAATCACTCAGGCTCACCAAATTATTTGTGGACCTCTTAAATCATACTTCTATGTAAGCTCAACAAGTTACTTAGTGATTAGCTTATGAAAAAATGAGTATGGAATACAAGAATATTAAGATGACCGAATATTAAGTTTGATCCACTAATATCTAGCCTTTGATTGTAAGAAGTGTTTGTATAGTGTGTCATTCAGATGTTAAACTATTTCAAGTTGCAAAAACATTCAAGAGAGAAGCATTTATATAAAATTTTAAAAGAGTGTTGTCCTTCATTTAACTACTGTCTTAAAAAGCAACATTGGAACTTTGATGGAAAAGGTTAATATTGATAAACATTGAAATAGTTATCTCAAAAATATAAATAAAACGTTTATTTTTTAGAAAGTAAAATTTGCACATATTTTAGAGGAGATAGTACATGACGAAACACAGCATGTGATGAGCACCATAGAGATTCAGAGCATGTGGATCACTAGAAGATCATTTTAAGGTTGCTTCTAAACACATGGACATGTGAGGCTGCTGCCTGGTTGAAATCCCAAACTTATTGTGGCCTTTCTAAAAAGTATTGACTTTGGGATATGAATAATTATTTTTACAATGAAATTTGATTAATCAAATAATCATTTTTTATGAGTTGAGTTTCCAGGGTAGTTTACATGTCAATTAAAGATTTTTCTCATAAATTATTTTGTTTGGTTTTAAATTTTTAAAAAAGGTTTTCGGTTTTAATGCGGCGCAGTTATCTTTTTTTTTTTTTTTCAAATTAAAGACGAATTAAAAACGATTTGACCCCTGAACATAATCTTGAAGATTTTCAACAATGAAGAATTTAATAAAATATCAATTTAGAAGATAGAAAATATAAATCAACATTTCTAAAAGAAATATAAATAAAAAATTTAATCCCACGTTTGTTTAATTAATATATATAAACTATTTAAAAAAAATAAAACGCAACAAATAACCAATGTGTATCGTATATGATTTAAAATAAATCAATGACTGCTTCATGCTATTAAGTGAAACGAGAAAAAGAAATCCAACCCTCCTCAGCACCTTACCATCAATAGCAACCGTCAGATTGACCACTTGTCAGAATCTGAATGGATGACTGTTCATCTATAATTCTCTCCAATGTAATGCTTAGCCGGTTCCATCGGCGCAGTATACCGCTCACTCCAGTTATCATTTTTCCCTCTCCCTCTCAATCACTCCGCGGGCATTTGCCAAGAACTCTGTCCCTTAATCCTAGTCGCCGTCCCAATCGAAGCACAGAGCCGCTCGGAATTCCTCCAATTTAGGTTATATTTTGCTTTTCTCCTTAGATTCATGGCGAATTTGATGTTTATATTTTGTTTTTAGGGTTGTGACTTCTGAGTAGATGGAGATTGAACATTTGTAGGATATTTCATCTCAGATCCAGCTTGGAAGCTCTAGGATTTCGAAAATTATGTGATTTTAAACCTGTAATTTTTACATAGTGTCATCTATGAGTCTCAAGGAGATGATTTGGCACAATGGGTGTAGCTAGTATATGAATAAACATGAAACCTACCTGCAATGCTTCATCAGTAAGGTGCCATTTGTTTTGAAATCTCATTTTGTCATTAAAGTGGTCTTTGATAATGTCTGGAATTTGGTTTATAAATTGAAATGCTTTATCCTAATTTTGTCATTATGAGGGCTGGCTTAATTAATACTAAGGTTGTTTAAGTGCGCTATACTTGTATATTCATTTGAGAGTATCTAAAAAAAACACAATTGTTGGTTTTGATCCAAGGATTGAAAAAGCAATTTTGAGCAGGAACCATCTCTGATCACCCCTGAGTTTATATTAAGTAACCCTGGTAAGTGTGCAATTTCGTGTTGCTAAAACTGGTTATACAAAAGTTACTTATGACCGACCATAAGTAAACATGGCAGGTTAATACTCTTATGTATATAATTTTGATGAATATTCATTTTTAATTTGTTTATAATTTCAGAATTGTCATCTTTTGGCTTGTTAGTGAGTAAAATGAGGTTAGAGAAGTGTTGCTTTTGTTCTTCAATTATCTTCTCAGGGCAATGGCATTCAATTTGTTTGAAATGTTGTGAAGGTAGTGAATTATTGTCTTTTTCTTTAAACTTTAAAGTGCATTGACTGTGATTTAACTACTCTGGTTTGTTGTTCCAGATCCCAAAGACACAGATGAACAATCAAGAAGGAAACACATATTTGGGGAAATCAGAATTTTATTAGGGTTTTGAAAAACAGAGAGAACTATATGTTTACATGTATAGGTGTATATATACACTACCAAAACAGTGAGACCCCCGAACAGCTATGCGAAGCGCAACATAGTTGATTCGCCACAGATTGAAAACTTGATTCAAGGCATCCTAAATAGGTGGCATAGTGGTTGAATTGACAAATAGAATATCATTCATTACACAGTCGCTCTATAAATTGCGAAGATGATGATCATCTTCTGTTTATGAATATTTTAGCTGAGTAGAGATATCATTTCCAGAATTCATTAATGCTTTTGTTTTATTATTATTATTATTTTTTTGTAATGTGAACTTCAAGGTTTAAGCAGATTGAAAAGATCATTTCTCAAATAACTTTTTTTTTTTGTTTGAAAAAAATTTGATAAACCACATTTAGATCATTTCACGGAGAACTTAGGATATTACAGTGCTCTTACTTCTCTTTTTTCGGGAAAATACTGTGTTATTAGTGCCCCCTTTGACTATAGCGTTCTTTGTAGATTTTCAGGTTTTGTAGATCCAAATGTCATGAGAATTTCAAAATGAAGAGAACACTGTAAAACATAGATTACTATTTGCACTGCTGCAAAGATGCTGGTTCATTTACTTATGATTTCATAATGCCATCTTTCTTGAGGGCCTCAACCTTTGATATTACTGAGAACACTGGACCCTCAGGGCCATAAAGAAGATTGACAAGGTTAGGGTTGTGTGAAAGGATAAAAGTGGCAAATCTCTCTTTTGCTTTTCTTTTTTTTAATCTTCCAATGAATTTGAATATTTATCAGGATGAAGGGTACGAAAGCCATTGAGCAACGAGCAGTGGCAAAGGAATTGGAGCAGAGCATTCATATGGTCAAGGTGTCACTCACCCTTCCAAGATCAAGGTCAAGATTTCTTGATCACAAGCAGAGGGAAACATGAAGAATGACACAATCTCCTTGTCCCTTTTTTTTTTCGCTCCATAACTTCATCAAAATGCATGTTTTTTTTTTCGTCAAGAAGAACGAAATCCTTAATGGGCCCGCTAAACTAAGATATGGGCGTGCACACGCCTCGACTGCGGCATGTGGGGCCCGCGCACACGTAGACGCTGGGATCACCCATAGTTCTTGCTCAATGTAGGCTGGTGTATAATAAAAACGCTTTGCATCAAGCTTGTCATTTTTGGAATAATTAGTTTTAATCATAAATTTTTAATATTAATTTATCAACTATATATATATATATATATATTGAGCTTTGAGAGGTAAAACACATAACGAGTTTCGTCCTGTATCGGTGTATTCATATTTTATTCACATATATTTTTTTTTTTTGACTCTCATACAATTTTTTTGCTTAAAATGGCATTATTTTTGGATAAATAAGAATCATATAAAAAACAGGTCCGATACTTAAAAATCGAAAATCAAATCGTATAAAAAATAAATACGAATCTTTTTTTATTTCTATACATCAGTCACGGGATATGATTTTCAAGGGCCACCCTAAATATACCAGTGAACTTATATAAAATAATATTAAAAAGATAATCATAATCATTAAACTGATTGGTTTGAGATCATCAATCTATAGTTCAGATTTAATAATTTAAATTTAAATCACATATATTTTTTAATGTTTCCCTCTCAAAATACTATATTTATTTAACTCTTCCCAACCATTGGATGTATATCTGACGTCTCTTAGTGAATCCACACCCACAGAGGATCGCCTGGGGATCACCGGTGGTGCGGACTAGAAACTTCTTGATAAACCGGAATACATAAAACGGGTGGAGTCCGCTTAAAACTCCGCCCGTTCGATAAACAACGATCCTCCTTCCAGCGAGAGCCGCAACGAAGATCAAATCAAAGCATTGTTCCGTCATCATCGAGAGAAAAACTAGGGCAGGTATGGAACCGAACAAACCCTAGGAATTCTTCCTTCCTTCGTTCCCCATCTCTCTCTCTCTCTCTCTCTCTCTCTCTCTCTCTCTCTCCCCTTTTATCGTGAGCCCTTCCTGTTGTTTGGCCTTTGGTTCTTGCTCTGATGCGCTTGGTTTTGTAGGGATTTTTCGAGGTTTGGATGGTGTGAGACTGCTTCACGGAATTCTGAATCGGGGTTGATGGCGTGCCCGGAGAAGGTGCTTGAAATGAAGATTATGGAGGTTGCGTACTTGCTTTTGCGCCGGCCCTCCTCCGTGAAGGATCTGCTTGCCCTTCTTGAGGTGGGTGCTTTATTTTTCTGGTTTTCTTGACGCGTTTAGGGTTTGGGTGAATGGCTCCTGTGCGTGTATGTATGTTTGCGTGCGCACGTATGTTTTTTTTCTTGTTTTGTGAGCTACTATGTGCTTGTAATGCTAGAGATGAGCGAAAATGGCAGAAAAGTAGATGTGGTTCATTGAAGGAAGTTTTAGTGAGGTGCTTACTTTCGTTGTGGCATTCTCTATACTTTTATGGTTGGACGAAAAATGGTTATATATGGTTTTAGTAGGTCAATTATCAAATGATGATAAAGAAAGAGGCTGCATGTTATTTTTAGCGATGAGTTGGGGCAATCTGTCGGAAAGATACACATCTTAGAATATATGTATATTTTTCTCTGTTAGATGCTATAAACTTCAAACTAGCAGCTATATATTTCAATGTGCAATTACTTTATTGTTATGTTCTTCTATGCTTGATCTCTTCTGTATTAAAAGTTCTTCCATTGACAGCGAACTGAATCTCTGTTGTCAAGAGTGGAGCAATCACCTTCCCCGACAATGTCAGCTTCTATTCTTTCTGTAACAAAAGCATTGGTTTCTAAACAAATTTTCAGACATCAAGATAAGGATATCAGACTTGGTGTGGCATCTTGTATTAGTGAAATCACAAGAATAACCGCACCAGACACCCCATATGATGATGATCTGATGAAGGTTTGGTTAAAACTTTATTTTCACTTATCTGTGACTTTAAGGATGCTTTTATCGTTTATAATTTTTGGCCTCTATTTGAAACTAGTTTTCTGATTGATGCTCAGGAGGCCTTTCAAAGGATTGTTGAAGCCTTTGAAAAGTTGGATGACATGACGAGTGAGTCATACCCAAGGAGGGTTTCTATACTTGAAACTGTTGCTAAGGTTCGGTCCTGTGTTGTGATGTTGGATCTTGAATGTGACGAATTAATTCTACAGATGTTTCATCATTTCCTGAGGACCATAGGGTGTGCACTAAGACAATTCTTTTTGATGCATCAAAATGTTCTTCTCTGCATTCAAGCACATATCATTTTAAATCTGATGATTTTACCTTTCAGGTCTAATGATTCAGAAAATGTTTTTTCCTCAATGGAAACTATCATGACTCTTGTAATAGAAGAGAGTGAAGATATACCCTCCGAGCTTCTCTCGTGTCTTTTGGCTTCAGTGAAGAAAGATAATAAGGCTAGTTAATCTTCAGAATGATATTTTATTATCAATTGTTCTTTATGATTGTTTCCTTTATGATAAATTATTGGTTTCCAGGATGTTTTCCCAGCTTCACGCAGATTAGCAGAGAAAGTTTTTATTAACTGTGGAACAAAGTTGAAGCCATACTTGCTGGACGCAGTCAATTTGACTGGCAGTCCTTTGTCTAATTACTCTGATATTGTTGCTTTGGTATGCCATGAAAAGTCTGAAGCTTTGGATAATGATGACTTGGTGGAGGATTCTAGAACGCATTTGGTTCGTGTTTCTCCTTCTTATTTATGATGCGAATGCAAATTAGTTTCTAATGCTTCTTGATTTGTTTTATGCCATTGCTTTTGCTTCTGCTTGTCTGTCATTATTTGTATTCTACTTTATGGTGGTTTAATCAAAACCTTTAGTGTGAGTTGAAATATCAAATGTTCCACTGGAGTTCCACTGGTGTTAGAATGACATGTAAGTAAATAATTTTGATGTTATCAGTGTGTGAGGTAAAAAGCAGTATGTGAAATTTTAAGAATTCCTTCTATTCTGGCATTTATTAAATTGCTATGATTGTGAATTCACATTTCTATTTCATATGTTCTGCTTATCAGGTTTCTGAAATTCTGGAATCAGAAGCTAAATATCCCAAAGGGGTTGGCAAGTCAATAAACTCAGTGATGAGCAATGGAGCTGTTCTGCTTGGTAATGGTGATTCCACAGTGGAAGCTACATCTCAAGAACAGATGCCTGACAAGTTGAAGTCAGAGGTTATAAAAGTGGATAGCAATACCAAGAATGTGAGGAATCATAAAAGTAGTTCTTCAGCTCATTTGACTGAGGGAGCTGATGATTCTCAAATAGACAGTGATCATATGGTGCCTAATAGAAGTGGTCAAGATAAAGAAACTGGTAGTTTATCTTCTGACAGTCCATCTGTTCAAGAAGCAGATCCTTCAACTTGTTCTGAGCATGAAACACAGGGTGAAGGTCAGCTTCCCATGCTGTCAGAAAATGGAGCTGCACATGTTACTTCTCTGAAAGCTAATGTGGATCTTCCTGAGGCAGTTCGTTCGAGAAGGAGCAGGCATCCTGGTTCAAAGACTCAAGCGAGAAAAGATGATATGGTGGTAATGGATTCATCAAAAGGTGATCCTAGGAATGGTGGAAGGCTGGATGAGGGGGGTGTTTCTCTTAAGAATGATGACAACAGTGCTGGTGACTCTGAAATGAAATTACGAAGGCGTTCTGGCAAAAAATTGCATGTGGACAATTCTGATGATGGTGGAATCCCTGCAACAGTTAATCTCTCGAAGAAGGATTGTGATGTTAGCAAAGGGGTAGCAGAAGACACAAAGCGGACTGGTAAAAAAGGAGGTGCAAGAAGGCTAGGTTTGGATGATTTATCAGGAAAACGGAAGGCTAACATTGTACCTCAGAAGAGAAAAACTTCACTTGGAACGAATGAACCTGTAGAGCGTAGTTTGAAGGTGAAGTAGACTTGATTTTCGCATGTGTTTATTCTGCACTTAGTTCTTTTGTTCTTCCAAATTTTCGTAATGATATGCTCATTGGAAGCTTGTTTATTTTAGGGAAAGGACCTAGAGGTCCTTGATAAGTTTCAAAAGGATCTTTATCTTTTACACTAGATTTTTGGAAAAATGCCACATTGTGTTCCTCCCTCTTTTTTTTTTTCTGAAGTTATTATTTTTACTTATATATTTTTTTTTTCAACTTCCTGTGGCCAGTGGAGCGCTCGGCTGGCCCTAGGGGCTTGCGTGATGCTGGGCAAATCTGCAGGGAAAAAAAGGGCAGACATTTAATTTAAAAAAATAATTAGTTTTAGACACATTATAAATTATTAGGGATGTATATGGTATGATTTCTTCAAAACATTTGTTGGTCATGTATAAGTTTCCTGTGACTTGTGAGTCCTTTCACTTTATTGTACCATCATATATTTATCACAATTTTCATAATTATATATACATTTAATTATTTTCTTATAGATGTTATTCCATGTGAAATACCCTTTATTTATTTATATATTTATTTTTTTGTGTTTTTGGTTGGTTTGAGAAGTGCCGAAGTTGAGAAGTGACTGGTTTCAGTTTATTCTAACTCATTTTCTTATATAATTTGTTGTCCTGGTTTCACGTAAACTTATGCCAACTGGTTTGCTCCTTTTTTTAGGTATAGCTCTTTTTTTTTTCTATTTAGGCTTATCTTTTTATTTATTATTGTGATTTCCTTCCATCCTCTTGCATATATCCCATGATACCTTATTCTTACATGCACAATAACATGGGTAGGATGTGCTTCACAGGTCATGTAACTTTGCTTCTTGCAATTCCTGGGCACGTAGATGATCCTAGTTTTTATTTCATTTTATTTTTTTTTCAGTCTTGTTATGTGATAAGGGAAACTGTTTATTAAAATATGACTGCTGTCTTGTATATCTTCTAGGAAATGGGTCGCTCACACAAAGCTGCAGTCAAGGCGCCAAGCAAAGATCAAAGTCATTTGGATGAGAGCACAAAGAGAAAATCCCGTAGAAAGCGCGCACTCCATGCAAGAGAGGTAATAACAGTTTTTGTAAATTGCATGCTGTATTCTACAGGGATGAATATTAGATTCCTTATTACTTGGATTAGATAGAATCTGCCTTCTTTCATTTGAAATCTTCTCATTATCTTGATTGTTGTTTTATTCTTCATTCCTATTTTCTCAAAATTATCGCTCATCCTTTTATTTTTATATTGTAATTTTTTTTCTCACAGTAATGTGTTAGTACGTTAACTACTATTATTATTGTTTTGAAAGTGTCACTCCCAACAAAAGGTGAATATGATTTTTGAGGCCTATTGCAAGCTACTCAGAAATAATGAAAGTCTAAAACTTCATTTTTAAAATTTTTTATATATATATTTGCGTTTTATTGTGGCCCTTTACTATTTCTCTCATGTATACACTGTTAAGCATAAACATTCACTTGAAGTTGGTGGCTTGTCCCGTCAATTTATCTATCTGTGTATGTACTTACTGAGAAATATTTTTATTTTGCTACTGTGTTGATTCCATTATGTTTAGGCTTTTAGGTTTTATATTTCTTTACACCTTTTCTTTGATTTTTGGACAAGTTTCTCTAGATGCCATTTCTTGCATCATATACCTTTTCTTTTATGTGATTGTTTCTTTTCAAGCAAACTTTCCTCTCATGTTGCTTGTCACTGTTGTTCGCCTCCGTAAGTGATGGCTTTACTATGCGTCCTTATGTTTGTGTCAGACACTTGAAATCGAAGATGGCAAGGAACAGCTTGATGAGAGACTAGTTGGTTCCAAGATTAAAGTCTGGTGGCCAGAAGACAAGTTGTAAGGATTTTAATCTGAACCCTTCTATTGGATGTAGTTATCTTGATAAAAAAACTGAATCTTCGACAGCGACCGAATTGATTTGAATATGGCCATATGGTTTTGTTTGGATTCAGGATTAAATTAGAACTATATAATTACTACACCGAGACCAAAGGCATGGAGGATCACTTCATTTTCTTGATTTTATCTGTTTGTATTTTGATGTTTTAAGATGTTTTCATGTTTGCAAAAGAATCCCTCTTTCCTTTGTCGGACCGTGAAGTGTGGCCATGATATTTATTTGTCGTTTATTTGTTTGTTTTATGTGTTATTCTATATTTTCCTGGAGCAGTGTCATCATTGTTGAATCAATACATTGTTTTCTATGCTATATATGTAAGCCCAACTAGGTTGAAACCAGTAAATCGGTTTGCTGATATGTGTGTGTTCTCTATTATTGAACTTTTCCTTTTTATAGCATACCATCTGCTTTAAGCCAAATCAGAACTGCTCTATAAGGCAGTATGTATGTAGTTTAGACTAATTGATTTTTAAGTTATTCCCTTAACTTGGAACTAAACAACTCATTATTCTTATAATGGCTATTTACTTTCATTTATGTATTTTTTTCTTTTTTGGAATTTCCCATTAAAGTCATGTTCTTGTAATTGTTTGATGACGTTCAAGGATTTGCTTAATATATAACATTTTAGGTGTTGGAATAAGCACAATGGCGGTATTTCTAATGATAGTAAATTTGCATTTGTATAATGTTTTCTTTCAAATGTAAATAAGGATTCAACCTCAGCTTCAATTTTTGTAATTTTGACTAATAGGTTCTCAAAAAAATTTCTTGTATTTTTGCAGGTTTTACGAAGGCCAAATTGAAGGTTTTGATCCTGACACAAAGAAACATAAGGTATGATGGTTTAGATGTTGCTAATTGTTCTGCCTTCACCATTGCTTTTGTTCTTTTCTGTAAATTTAGAATGGTGAGTTGCTCTTTATTTTACCAAGATATGTTTCTGTGATCACTTGTTTTTGGTTTTCTACAGGTTGTATACGTTGATGGTGATGTTGAAATTTTGCTGCTAAAAAATGAACAATATGAATTAATTGAAAGTGATGCTGTGGAAGACGAGGTGCGCAAATACACTGATTTTGCACTACTTGTTAGCCGATGTGTGCCATGCATGCTTGTTGAAGCACCGGATAGTTTAAAGTTGATAATAACTTTTAATTATAATAAATTAGAATTTGAATATTTATGAAAATATTAATCATGGTAATACAACTGAAGCTTTTCAGGTGTTGGTTGAATGAGGACTTTTTTCTAATGTTCCGACTTTTTATTATATTTCAAGATAATTTTATATTAAATTGCAAGTAGTAATTACTTTCACTTTTCTCAGTTTTCATGTCCCTTTAGTGATTATTTTTCCTTAGATTGTGTTGGCTTATTTATCCTTTTGACAGGGCCAAGATGAACATACTCCTAGTCCTAGCAGACATTCAGAAGAGTAAGTTATCCATGAATTTTTTCTTCATAGATTTACTCCAAGATGTTTTTTTTTCTACTGTGTGTTGTTTTGGTAATCCTGTTACCCGATTGTTACTGTTTTAATTCTAAGATTGTTCTGATTCCATTTAAGATTATTGGTTGCCCGATGGAATCTCTTTGTTGTTTGCTTTGGGGTTGCTTTTTTATCTGTTTTTTTTTTGGTGGCCTTGAGTTTTGGTTGCCATGTTGTAAATTCGAAAGAGCAATCTTGTATTTTTAAATTATTTGGAGTGCTCATTGCCAACTCCTGTTCCCTCATTCCCCTGTGTGCCGTTTGCATGCTTGGTACTAGCATGAATTATCACAAGTCTAGAGACATGTATGATATTTAATGGTCTTTATTATTGTACAATTTTTCTCTGAAAATTGTTTTGGGAGATCTTCTTAAATATTTTTACATGTTAGGATATTTAACTCCTTCCAAAGTGAAAAACACGGGATAATTTGTGGCAAGCTTCACTGCTCTAAATTTTTATATCATGCTTGTCATTTTTTTTTTGGTGCTGTTGGTTTTCCTGTGGTTTTATTTCTTGGAAATTGGAATGGAATCAAAACCCATTATTAATGAGGACATTGCATGTCACTTGATCTTTTCCCTTCCCTGTTCTCTTGTTTAATCTATTTTTTTTTTTTTTATCTCTACATCTTGAGATTTGCGAGGCTCAATCCAAGAACATGGTTCATGGGGTTCCATGTAAATAGTGAGACTCATGGCAGTTGTATCTAATTTTAATTCATTCAGTAATTACTTTGTCCAATAAACAGTGCTTTCTTTCACTTGGTGATACCATCTTATCTCATATTTCTCTTATCAGGCGACAGGCCAAGAATGCAAAACGCTCACACTCTGTGCCCAGAAACCCGACAAAAGATGCAAACGATGCAAAGGAGAAAAGGTGAGTTCTCTTGATATCAATTTTTGATATAGAGTTTTCTGTGTGAACAAAATATTAAACGAGTCTTCCTTTCTTTCAGTGCTGGAAATGCAAAGGGCAAATCTAGGTCAGGTGGCAAAGGTTCCACCAATAAGAAGGGTAGTGACATCCGTAGGGGAAGGTCCAAAGGTAGCGCTCCCAATGTCAAATCAAAGGAAAGGCCTGCAACCAAAATTCATGAAAGCACACCTAAGATAGGTGCCCCAGAGGGGGAGCATCAGGACAAGCCCATGGATGACAGCTTGAAAACATCTTCAGCTGCCGATTCCCCAGTTATGAAGACCAAGGTAAAGGACGGTGCACCGTCTAAAAGCGGCAGCAAGTCGAAGGACATTGTTTCTAAAGCCAGTGCCGAGACCACCAATTCTAAAAAATCTGAAACTGCTGGTAATTCTGACAATGAGGTGGTTGATGCTG
Source organism: Dioscorea dumetorum (assembly GCA_902712375.1). NCBI lineage: Eukaryota > Viridiplantae > Streptophyta > Magnoliopsida > Dioscoreales > Dioscoreaceae > Dioscorea > Dioscorea dumetorum. The sequence goes on along the minus strand of CACTHL010000592.1, from coordinate 2,606,488 downwards.
CCATTAAGTTGAAGAATGCCGGCAAAGACACCCAGAAAACCGGCCGGAAACGGGGTAACCCCAAGGCTTCCATTTCTAGTAAATCTAAGGTGAACTCTAGTTCTTCTGCCAAAGGTAAATCAAGAGTTCAACAAATCAAGACCCCTGCGGCCGATGCTTCTGCTGACTCTGACAACATACAAGAAAGTGGCTCGGCAAGTGGAAAGAAGCGCCGGAGGAAGGGCCACAGTTAGGCAAGCATGGGATGATTATCATGCCGTGTGCTTTGGTTTTCATCGCCCACTTGTGTCTGTGCATGTTCTGTTTGGCTCTCTGGATGTCCCCACTTTGGCTCTCAACTGTTCGGAGGATTAGGATCATATCTGGTCTGTCTATACTGTGGTGCCGCAAATCAGTGGGGTTCTATCAGTGAAAGCGTGACATGCCTTTTGATGTGTTTTAGGAGATCATGATGCAGGTGGTTGATTATTAGATGCTTACCTCAACCTTTAGTTATATATATATATATATATATATATATAATTAGAAGTCTGGTAGGTTGTTTAGAGCGTGATGATGTTAATAGCCCGTTGAAAGTATGTGAATTTCCTTCTCTAAAAAGAAAAAAATAAATGGTGAAACGTGGTACAAATTGTTGGGTGCTTGGCTTTTTTATGCTCAAATGGTGTTTCACAATACATGCCCACACAAAAATGCAGTCACGTTTACGTTGGTCGTGCGTGCTGCATCCTTCCTGATTAAAGCTTGTGCTAAGTAAAGCTCTTATTATTATTTTTTTAAATGGCTCTTTGAAAGAGTCGTAACTTATTTGAAACGCATTCCATTTCTTAAGGACTGCCATTTTTGGAGAGAATGTTGTCATGATGAACGAATTAAGATAACTGTAATCAGTGAGTGAGAAATTTTCCTTGGGATTCTTTTATATAGTCAAACCATCTTTTCTTTTTAACTACAAAGGTCAAACGTTGATTTCTGTCTTTCGCTGTTTAAGGGCTGTTTGTTGAAACATAACCCCCAAGACCCTAGTCGTATCATTGGCTAATTATCAAGAGAGTTAAAAAAAGAAAGAAACAAAAAAAAAGTAAACAGAACCTGGAAAACACAAGACAACAAAGGAGGACTGGTGACAATGCGACAGGTCCACTCGGCTCTTCCCATATATTCCCTCTGAGACAAAACAACACACGCATAACAGCAACAGCATCCTTCCCCCATTCTCAGACGCCATCATACACTCATTTCACACGCACCACCAAACACTGACACAGAACCCCTCCTTTCTTTTTTCTTCGCCAATGTTTCTATCATATACATAGATATCACAATCAACAGAGCTAGACAGACAACTCCTTTGTCAAATGCAAAGGAAGGCAAAATGAAAAGGACGACGACGTGCAAGACGGCAACACCAAAACCTCCCCCAACCCCCCTGGTCAAAGGTCACAATCCTCACACAGCTTACCATTGCATGGAACATCCTCTCCTCTCCTTCCCTTTCTCTCTCTCTCTCTCTCTCTCTCCATCAACGCCTAGAATAAACAAATACCAAAATATATCTTACTCACACCCCACTACTACCATTTGTTCTCTCCTCTCGCTAGATTTCCAATTTTTATTCACACTCAAACACACATATCTGATAAAGATGTCCTATAGAGTGCTATCATTTCACCCCCTTGACCCACCATCACCTCCCCCTCCCCTTTAATTTTCTAATATACTCTTAAAAACTAATATAATAACATTGGACTTATAATACTCCAAAGCAAAAGATGGGCACCCAATTCCTCCGACAATCCACAAACGACAAACGAGCAAAACTAATTTAAAGCAAAAGCATACAAAACAATAGAAAAAAACAAGAGAAATAAACAAATTAAAAGTAAGATAGAAAGAGAGCGAGGAAAAGAAGAGCAAAAAAAAAAAAGAGAGAAAGATAGAGGAAGAAAGAAAGAGAAAAAGAGAGTTAACCATGGTGGCGTGTCTCGTTGACGTCGAGTAACTTAGCCTCTGTGAAGCTGATCCAAAAGACAAAAAGAAATGCACGCCAGCAGCACAAGTCGTTATCCTTTTCCACACACCTCTCAGTGTTTGACCCACCACTAAGCCTCCTTTCTCCTTCCCCTTTCTCTCTCTCTCCCTCCCTCCCTTCTGCTCCCCTCCTCCTCATTCTCCTCTCAACTACTCCACCACCTCCTTCTTGCTGTCGTTTCATGGCTTAGAAACAGAAGCCGCATCTTTCATGGTATCAGAGCCAGCACCCATGGCTGACTGCACTGTTAGCACGGACATGCTTGGAGATGAAGGTCCCTCCCCACCATTAATACCAGCACCAACACCACCATTGTTATTGTTGTTGTTATTGTTGTTGTTGATATGGTTGAGAGAGGATGGGATGAGGCCGGATGTGGGCCGGGCGGTAGCCGAAGAGATGGCTGATGCAAGAGAGATGGGCATGAGACACAGCCCTTTCCCTTGTAAATACTGCATTGCTGACCCCATGTCTTCTTCCATTAGCTTTGCCACTTGATGCTCCGTTACTGCTAGGCTATCGCTGCCCCCAACCCCTCCTCCTCCGCTCCTGCCCGCCTTTTTATTTTTTTCCCCAACAAACATAATAATTAATATAAATTAGTTTTAAATGATTAACTAATATAAGTTAACTATAAGGATAAGGCTAGGGGTATTTTAGGGAATGCAGCGCCAGCACGCGCGGTCTTGATCAATCGTTTTCTGTGTGAGTCATGACTATATTATTCATATGTATATATTTTACAAACAGAGCCTTATATACCAGGTTAATTATGACAATGTTTTTTTTTTTTAATATAATTTGAACCTGAGTGCAGCCAAAAACCTATCCTTTGTTTTTGCTTGCATGCTCATATATCATATCACTAGAGATGACACAACAAACAATTCTACTTTGTTTCAATACAAATTAAACATGTTTTTATTTAAGAATCAAAGCTTAAATCTCTATCTATTTGGTGCTTGAAATCCATTAATTTATATATATATATATATATAGCATATATGAGAGATTGAAGGTAATGAAGAGATGGATTAGTGAGTTCGAAAAATGGCACCTCAGAGGAGACATCGGCGACAAGAGGGGCAACAGCAGCGGCGCCACCTAACCGGCTCATGCTGAGGACCTGCAGGTACAATGTACCGGATCAGAGGGAATCAAGGATTTTAGTTAATTGAAATCAAGATTAAGTTTCGATTTGTCTATAACAAAACGTACTGTAATCATATGCTATTATATTAAAGAACAGAATAAAAAAAGAAATAAAAAGGGAAGATCATTGCCTTGACTTGGAGCTGGAGGAATTTTACGTAGTCGATGATCTCATCCAGCATCGACGCCTTGTCAGTCTGTCATTCCAATTTAAAGGATTTATTCAGCATGATTGAACTTTTAAATAAATGAGATTAAAGCCCCAAAGAGAATTCCAACATGTGGCCCAGATCTCATGCGGTCTGTTGATCCGCCTGCCTCGATTAAACCTAACTATTAAACTAAGCTACAGCCAAGAGCTCGGTGCCTAGGAGGCTTTCAGAAAACAGGCATGTTCCCGGAGAACCGCGAGCGCATCGTAACTATTGAGATATAAATAAATGCACCCTAAATACCAGGGATCACTTCCCGCGAAACAGTGACCCCCACGTAACAAAACAAGGACGAAAAAACTTCATCCTAATTTTTAAAAATGTTATGTTTACTACAATACCCCTAAGGAACTTGCTGTTGAAATTATTGATGTACAGATGCATACAAAAGGAGTCAAAAAAATAATATGAAAACAACTCCACTGTCAAGGCTAGCCACTGATTTATAGATTAATTAATTTGTTTACACTTATTAAAGCGGAAGATAATAATAATAATAATAATACGCATGGATTGCAAAAAGCCAAGTTATGTTTTTAAAAACAAGTTCTGGTACAAATGTGAAACACAGAATTGTAATTTACATAAATTTGAATAACTATAATTAAAATTTTGAAAATTTACATTCAAAGAAAGTACCCAAAAGGAAAATTTTGAAAAGTAGGCAAAACTAGAAATCACAATTTCAAAAGATAATTGGTGTTATATTTTAAAATACATCGGTTTAGTGAAACACAAATACATTCATAATTAGTTACTAAATTAGTTTATATAGTGTATATTGGCACTATTATATTTAAAAATCTAGAAAAGCAAATACAACCACTAAACCACATCCTAATTCTATTCCAGAATAAAAGTTTTATAGTGAAGAATTATTTATAATTAGTAGCTTGGTTATGAAATACTAAATTATATTTGGGTAGTTGAGTCAAAACCAAGGTGGGGTTAATAGTGTTCATTAGAAAGGAATGAAAAATTGCTTAAAAAAAAAAAAAAAAAAAAAAGAAAGAAAGGATACCTTGTTGGCGTTAGGCACCAGCTCCTGCAAAGCTTTCATCCGCTCTGCTATTCTCTCCCTGCGCAGCTGCTCTCGCAGGCAAACAAACAAACAAACAAACAACTCGCAGACAATTCCAGACTAACCGAAAACCCATAAAACCAGTACTACAAACTGTTTCTCATTGTCTAATGCGCCATAAATAAATAAATAGATATAATTGATTTTTTATTTAGGAAATAAAGGGAAAGGGTTTGGTTTCGTACCCTTTCGGCGATGCTGTGAGGGTCGGTGGCTTGGCCACGCCGAGCCCTAACGCGCTGACGTGGCGGTGCGGCTGCTGCTTGCGTCGTGGCGGCGCCAGAGGTTGGCGGCGCTGCTCCGAAACTTTGAGTGGGGACCGGCGCACCCTGATTTTTTTTTTTTTTCGAAATTTGAATATTAGAGAGCGACAAGGCGGGAAAATTGGGGAAAAATGTGAGGGTCTTAGGGACCTGGAAATGCTGCTGATTCGCCGCTTGCGCCATGCGCTGCGCCGATCCGGCGCTGAATCCGTTGTAGATCACTTCGCTTCCCTGCTGAATAGTCTTTCTTTTTTCGCATTTCTTAAAAGAAATTGGGAAAAATGGATGAATTCAAAAGGAAAATGGAAGCGTACGGTGGGATTGGGGGGTTTGAAAGTGGTGTCGACCTCGTCGCGAGATCGGTCCACCAGAAGCCTCGAATCGGAGGATCCCCCGTTGCCGAGGCTCAGCGGCATCGGGATCAGGCCGCCGTCGCCCGCACCGACCGGCGACGATCGTCCCATCCCAGCCGAGAGCATCATCTGCTGATGCTGAGCGAGCTGGAGCCCCATGGTCTTCTCCGCCGGCGATCCGCCACTGCCTCCACCCCCGCTAATCTGGTGCTGCCTTAGCCGCGACGCAAGCAGCGAGGACTCATCGTACGGCGGGTACTCCGCCGCGGGGTCGTCTTGGGGTTTTCCAGCGAGATCCCACGGTGACTTAGGATTTCCGAGATCCGGCCACGACGGAGGGAGGCTAGAGAGCATCTGGTCGAAGAAGTCATCATGCGCGGCGTTCTGGAGCTCCTGAAGAGCCATCGCTTGCATTTCTCTGCTGCAAGGCTGCATGGCGGTGATCTCTGAGATAGAAACCTCTACTTCTTTCTCCTTCTTTCTCGCTAAAGACTTCGATAGAGAGCAAAAGAGAGAGAGCGCTCTGGGTAGAAGAAGACGAGGCAATCGTAACGGAGGGCCATTTATAATTAGAGTTTTCCTCGAAATTGCTTGCCTAGAAAATGCCGTCTTTGCAAATAACCCCCGCTTTTGTCCATAATTACACAGTACGCCTAAAATTTATATAAAATATTCGTACAGAAATAATGATTAAACTGGAACATTAATAAAGGGGTGTAGGGACTTGTGTGTAAATAAGAGAGATTAGTTTTAATTAAATAAGATTAAGAGGGTGATTAAAGAGTGGGAAAACAGGGATTAAGTGGAAGTTGTTTGGAAAGGGGACCACTTGTGCACGGAGTCGACAAATCACATCCGTCGGATTTCGGAGATCAGGGGTGATGCTTTATGGTGGACCTGTGAGAGCTCAATGATGCGGTGTTGACCGTGCGATTTCGCCGGGAAAGGAAGTGCCCGCACGGAAGTCAGAGCTCTTCTGGCACGCGTTATTCCTCGGGATTTGTGCCTGCTTGATGGACCTTTCACACGTGCGTGAAGTTTTTAAAAGTCACACTCTATTAATATTTTTTTTTAAGAGCCTAATTAAAAACAAATTTACCAAAATTTCTTTACCGACTGCGGTTAGTGGAAGTGGTGCTTTCTTGGATAGCTTAAGCAAATAATTTTTTTTTTTTTAAATCTACTTTATTGTAAAATTTTCATTATTTTTTTAATAAAAACAATAAAGCATAAATAGATAAAATCACAAAAAAATAGCAAATTTCCATTTTTCATATATATAAAAAGGGATAATAAACACTTTAAATTTTAATATTTTAAATAAAAAACCTGGTGCCAATATCAAGAGGCCATTGGTGATTTTTTTTAATCTAAAATATTTACATTTATTTAAATCCCATAGTATAACCTGAGTGCTTTGACATGACAATGGTGACAAGAGAGAATGATAAAGCCCAGGACATGATTACATAAAATTCACACAAGGAATATGTATATACATATTATATGTATATGTGAGAAAATTTAAAGATAGATGATTGTTGATACACCTTTATAGAAAATATATGTGCTTATTACTCAGTATTTTATTAAAAATAATTAAAAAAAGTTTATAAAAATATTTATAGTTAATTTTTATCCTATATTCTCCTACTGAAGCAAGGTAGTTTTATTTATATAAATAATTTTTGAAAATTGACGTATTAAGCTAAGAAAATGTGGTCTTCACTAAGGTATAATAGTAAAAACCCGTTTTTACTATACATATATATATAGACACAAACACTCATTTTATCACACCAACATTAATTAATCACCTAAATATGTTTCATTAATTAAAAAAACATTATTTTTTTTTTTCAAATAAAAATGACAAACACAGTTAAAAAACAAGTAGATATGAAAACATACTCTTTCAGATGATTTATCAGCCACCTGAAGCATACCATAAATGACTTGAAAAGCCTTACCGTGCAATTTGTGAGAGGAGAGACACACTATTTATCATATAGGAATCCATCCGAATTCAGTAAATAATATTTAGATCTGAAACAATATATAAATAGTCCTCATACAATACCATTATAATTATTATTACAATATTTTGATACAGAATTTTAACCATGCGTTTTGCCCACATTCTACTTAATAACATACCACTGTGCAAATCTACATACCAGTTGGAATATTAATTTCTTCTATCAAGTTAAAAGAAATGTTTTCTCCAATAATACCTGCTAATTTATAATAATGACAATAATTTTTAAATGGATGCCAGATGAGATGAACTGAAATAGAAAACTTAGAAATAGGAAATTAAGACTAATATGATAAAAGAGTGAATGAGTTGTTGGGTTGGTTTGAGTTGGTTAAGAACCACAAAAGGTATAAAACTTGATAGTTTTGTTTGATCTATTTATAGTTATGTTTAGATAACGTGCTACGCACTACCAATTTGTTTATCTTATCAAGTGTGTGGACTTTATAAGGAGGCATATACTCTAATCAATTTTTACTAAGCATGCTTCACATCTTTGCATTCATTATACTATTACTAATATTCTTTTGGATTTGTTTTTGCATGCTTATTAATATTGTATTCTAGTTTAGCATAAATTATTACAAGTTTAATCCTTTTTTTTTATTATTAAATAAATGCTTTAAAACAATGGATATATACATGCAATTATAAGATGTTGTTTAACAATGACCTCCGTTTCGTTGGATAGCCGTGACTACTAAGAAAAAATTTTATTGTTTATTTATGAAGACATAATTCAAAATTAATTTTTAATAATCAATTTATATGAAAAAAAATATAACTTTTAACAATAAGATGGTGGGTTCAAGAGTTTATTTATAAACGAGTTTATTTCATTTTTCATGCATGGAAAACATGCATCATAAGGAATTTATGAAAATTGAGGGGCGGCATGTAATTTCCATATTTTGTAATTAGGAATGACAATGTATAATATTAACAAAGACATCAATATCAACATTGACATCTTATATGTTGTCATGGTGTTTATATCATTATATACTTTATTACTTTTAAAGGTAGGAAAAAAAATGATGTAAATTTTCAAACGCTTATTATATCTGAGAATAAAAAAGGATGGTTTTATCTATTTTTATTAAAAAAAAAAATGAATCTTGACTGTTGAGTTACCTACATGATTGCTAATGTTTTTCTAACGTATATAAATTACTTTTATTGGTTATTTATCAAGAACCTATTTTCCTAGGGTATATATTCACCTCATGAGGGTTAGTTTTAAAGTTGATAAAATGTCATGACATATCATTGATTTTAAAAGAAATTAGTGCATATAGTTGGATTATAGGCATGCTTTAATAAAAGGGCCAGAGTTTTAGACCTTGATACTTAATGAGCAAGAACAAGATATAAAAAAGAAAAAAAGAAAAAATAAGAAGTCACTAACCCTAATACTATGGTGACAATGTGACATATATATATATATAGCTAGATGTTAGCAAAGAATAAACGTGTATGGACTCAACCATGGTTATTTCAATAGATTTCCTCTCATGCCTCTTAACCATCTTATCTTTACTCAGTTTTCAACAATAGAAAGAATATCACAAAAAATATGATATTTTAATTATATATATATATATAGGCCAATGTCAATGCCAATTGTTAGTTATAAATTAAAAAATAATTATTTATCTCAAACTAAACATAGAAGATTGCCAAAATTTGTAATAAATAATAACTTATAAATTGTATACCAACGACCACTAATTAGCATAGTAGTAATTACATGCAATGGATGGGCAAATACGTAAGATCAAAACCTTTCACTGGAGATTGTTGCAGTATTGTAGTAAGTTTTTTTCACCGTCATACAACAATACTGTTTATCTATTGTTTTTAGCCTACATATTGTTTATTAAGCTACTGTAACTAATGCACCTCTTTATCTGTTGTCTTTTTTTTTAGCTCTCGTAGTTTTTTGAAAAAAAAAATCATATGACTAATAAACACATTGCAAATCATTAAAAGTGACATGAATAAAAGCAAAAAAAGGAAGTTCATCAATGATCTCTCAAAGCCAAACCCAAAAGCTCCTTGAGAAATAAAGAAAGAAAGAAAAAAAGGAAAGATCACTCAGTGTGCTAAAAGAAAGGGTGAGATGCATACCCTTGCGACATTTGAGACGAAATGAAGAGCAAACCCAAATTTCAAAAGCATAACTCAATAAAGTGAGGTCCTTGTGTTAGACAAGCAAATGAAGGAAAATGGCTTTAGAAAAGGTTTTTTTTTCTTTTATTTGCATAGTAAGATTTTAACCACAAATTTATTGCCAAATATTTTTATTATTCTTTGCTAAAAAAAAGTCTAACCAAAGGGTTTATAGCCCAGCGGTACCTCGGGTCCCCTCGTGGTAGGAGACGTGAGTTCAATCCCCCCGAACCGCGCTCCCCCGTTCCAAGAGGGTGAGGACGTTGTAGGCAATCCCTCCGCCACGCGTACGCCCCTGAGAGTTGGCGCTTGTCGCCCTATCTTAAAAAAAAAAAAAAAAAAAAGTCTACATAGACTTAGACCTGTTCAAAAAGAGTTGAACCAAAGTATAGAGAATTCTTGATAAAACTAGTAAAATTAAAGCTAAAACTCATCCCAAAGAATTAATTGCAAGATTTTGTTTGGATGGAGATAAGTACCAAAAGCTTTGTGATAGAATTATGACATATTTTTATTTTCTTTTTTTTTTCTACAAAAACTACAAGCGTTGGCCTATCAAGAAGTCATCAAATGACATACAAGTACGATGGTACACCCAATTATAATGGTTTATCGACTATTTAAAAATTCATTGATCCGATCAGGTATCATATGGGATAATAGATATTTTATCACATACATGTTAAAAGATTTTCAGGAACCAAACAAACTAATAATAAATTCTCTTACCATACAATTCTAAAGATAAAAGATAAAATATTTTTTATTGGAGACACATCATATTTATTTGAACAATACTACAAGAATTGAAGAAGAACATCATCACTATAGTTTTCCGTGTAAAATTTTAATGATATGACTCACCCATCATTACTTTGTATCAATGACACCGGACTAGAAGTGGTTTTTCTTGAAATACAAATCTAGACCGAAATACCATAAGTTTAAGGGTGTACTTGTTTTTTTATTTGAGATTGTGCACCGAGAGAATGGGAATATGAAATTTATATAAATTTTATAGCCTTTAAGAAAGGTAATAAAGATTATCTATGGGCAAAGTTTATAGGTATCCATCCTTGTCTTGCAGCAATCACATCCTAACTTTTTTTTTTTTTTCTTCCTTCTTTAAAGACAAACCATCTGTACAAAAACATTCCTACTTGTGGTTTTTTATTTCATTAGAGTAATTTTACAATAGACTTAATTCTATATATCCAAAAGAGACACTCTTTATAATTATAACCACCCACACTTTGCTAGAAAAAGCTGTTCAACTACTCTTTTCTTTCTTTCTTTTGTTCTTTTTTTTTTTGGCGTTCTATTAGTATTTTCAAATATACATCTAAAAATCAAAGGGCTTGTAGCCCAGTAGTACCTCGGGTCTTCTCATGGGAGGAGATGCGAGTTCAATCCCCCCGAACCCCGCTCCCCCGTTCCAAGAGGGTGAGGACATTGTAGGCAATCCCCCCGCCACGCGTACACCCCTGAGAGTTGGCGCTTGTCGCCCTATCTCAAAAATATATATATATATATATATATATATATACATCTAAAAATTATAAATATATACATGTATATAAGTTAAGTTGTATGGATATAGATTTATTGGTGATATACATGTAGTAATATTTATGTTTATTGAAAAAAAATTTAGATAATTCAGAAATAAGAGTTAAACATGAGAGTTTTGAATTTTTTTCAGAAAACTTTAAAATTGAAGTGGTCTTAATAATAAATCTTTAATTAAATTAATATGAAGATTACTTGATATTAAAAGTTATTAATTATTAATATATATAATAATCATTTATTGGATTAATATTACTTGAAGTATAGAAATATTTATTCCAATCACTATTAATAAAATTTACGTTAAATTTCCTAGGAATAGAAGACCTTTCGAAAAATACAAATTTAATTAAAAAATTCTTATTTAAATGGGTACTTGCAAACAATTATGCAGTTACACTCACGCACATAACAAATCAATGTTTTCTTTTTCTTGTTGTAATTTGAGACATGATAACTATAATAATAAATTAATAATTTTGGTTAATGATTTGATTAAGTAATTGGCACATGCATGTCAAAGATTAAAATTGCAAGTTGTGCATCCGTTAAAAACAAACAAAACAAAAGACAAGAAACAAAATGTTATTTTAAACTTTTTAATTTAAATGGGAGAAAAAAAATTATAGAAATTCTAATAATTGATTATTTGTGCCACTTAATGCTAATGGGGGACATAATCTTATGTTTGCATTAAAAAACAAAAGTAGATAAAATAAACATAGCTATCAATGGAGTTCACTTGAGAGAATAAAAGATAAACTGATGTCATGGCAATGTTAGCATGATTTGATACAAATATTCTCACAACACATAAAATCGAATTTACAGATAGCATAAGATTCAATGGTTTTTTTTTTTTTTTTTTTTCAAGACGATGATAAACTTCAAATTTAATTAAAAAAAAAAAAACAAAACGACATAAAAAAGTCCGGCTAGAGTGGAAGTACAAACATATATCACTAAAGTACAAATGTGAAATTATACAAAAAGATAAAATACAGAAGCACTAAAAGAGAAATAAACCACTCGGCTATGAGAGAGGAGTGATGACATCCATGCACTCGAGATGTGACTGCTGTGTAGCCACATCTTTTCATTTAAAAAATATTTTTTTAAAATTAAAAAATATTTTTTTAAAAATAATTAAAAATAAAAAGAAAATATTTTTTTAATTGAAAAGACATGGCCACGTCTCGAGTCAGTGAATGATGCCACGGACCTGAGTCCCTGGGATCATCTCTCCTGAGAGAGGCACTCCTACTTGGGTAATCAGTGCAACATAAGATCAAATGCGGGCCCGAAAGGTCTCGAACCAATTGTTTCGCGTGGAAGGGCCAGCGAACTAGATGCTTCTCTTAACCACTGCTATTGCTTACTCCAATATCTATCTTTTTGCTGAGGAGATGCAGACCTTGAAAATAAAACAGATTCTCACAATTCCGATTGAAAAGTATCTGTTGATAATTCTTGTTCTTGCTCTTCAAATTCTAAATTTTTCCGACAGTTTCCGGTTGATAACATTGCAATGCATTGAAGAAAATCCAGACATTAACAGAACAAAAAAAAAAAAAAGTTTGATGGTTGCTAACTCACAACAACAGGAAATAAATACACAAGTAGTACTGAATTTCGACATGAAGAAATTCACAGCAAACCAAAACAATTCTGAGTTTGTCTCTTCCCTTTCATTGCAGCAAAATTGTGGCTAAATGCTTCACAGACGCGATCTCTCTTATCGCTATTTGAAAGAATGCAGCAGAAATAAGCCTCAAACTCTTAAGGAGCCAACCGAGAAAGTGCTGCATCTCTACAATGTGAAGCTAGTTTTGCGGTGTCTTTCCACCAACAAATCTCCATTTCTTTTTCTTGAAGTCTTCGCTCGGCAAGTTCTAATGCGGACTCCAACTCCGCTATCCTTTCTTGCTGTTGCGCTTCTAAAAGCTCATGCAACTTTCTCTCAAGTTCACGTGGAGAAACTCCGAATTGTTCACTGCTGCCTTCGTTGTTAATGTCGTCATCTCCATCAAAGATTTTGCTCAAGCTTTCAGTAGGACTGCTGCCACCATCGGTCAACAGATATTGTTCACATGATGGCTGTAATTAGAAAATGCATGTAAAAATTTCAGGATTATTCCAGAAACAATCATCATTCAGTATGACATATGACATTTGAAGCACTTGGAAAGATATCAGTAAAAAGAAATGGTAAACAATTGCACTTAAACAGCAAAAAGAATCGTCGAGTTTATACATTGAGATGGTAAAAATATGAATATGATTCTTCCATATTACCTGTGTCTCTAGATGTTGGGGAACCACTGATGAGTTATCACCTTCCAGACCGAGATGCAGTCTTTGAAATTCAGCTTCGAGCTCTGCTTCCATTTGATCCATTTTCAGGCAATGATTGCTTTCAGAAATTATTTCACACTTCAACTGACCACCATCGAATTCGGGAAGGCAATGCGTTCTTACAGCACGAAGTGAAGATCCATAATTTTCACTGGTGTTTTTATTCCTCGAAGAATCTGATACAGAGAAAGAAATGCTATTTGAGTCTGCATGAGTAGACATCACGTCTTTCTTTTGAATTTCACACTTCACATCTCTAAGCAGCACTTCCATCTCCTTCCGCAATTCAGTCATCTTGTTAAACTCAGTTGTACTCCTCACAAGGAGGAAAATTAGACCAACTCCCATGCCCAAGTTAAGAGATGAAGCATCCTTGGACTCATTGCCTGCAAAGTCAATAGTTCATTTTTAAATAATTAGACGTAAAAGAAAATACTGGGGAAATTGTTTGATTTCATAAGAGAAGTGATGACAAGCAGCTTTACTCACAAAGAGAACACAGCTAACAATAATTTGAAAGATGATCACAAAAACTGCTTGTTTTACTGACAAAGCAACCTTAACAAGAGACATCGAAACCAAGATTGCTACTTTCTATGATTCAAAGATGGTTTTCAGAAGGACATATCAAACCACAAATAACTTGTACCCTGAAATTAAGTTTGCTTCTGTCTTTCATTCATAGTTAGACAAAGCCAAAGACTAAAATCAAACCAAGACGCAAAATTCAGCTAATAAACCAAATTTAGCTATGCATTACTTACTGTCGAATGGCATGTCCTGTCACCAAGATTTTTCCTTACTGTCTTCCATAGATTATAAAGGAAAAAGAAAAAATGGAACTAAACCAAGCAAAATTTAAGAAAGCCAATTTCAGTGATGAATTAATTACTTATTAATTAACATATCCTGAAACTAAGATTACCACTATCTGACAACAATTAAAAAAAAATCCAACTAAACTTGATCAAGGATATCCAGAAACCAACAGTGCTCCATTCTCTCATTTAAAGAATAGAAGCAAAATTTAACTAGACCAGACCAAGTCATGAATCAACTACTTGCTTAGATGCATATCCTAAAAGCAAAATTGCCCCTTTTTATCATCCAAATAATTATAACAAACTATCGAATCAATTCATGAAGCAAAAATTCAAGAAAACCAAATAAAAGCATGGCTACAAACCAACACTGTTCTTTTCTCTCATTCAAAAAAAAAAAAAAAAAAAAAAACAAACAAACAACAGAATCTAATCATGAAGCAAAATTCAATCACACCAAATCAACCCATGAACAAATTACTCACAAACTAAACACATAGTCAAACAAAGATGGCCCCTTTTTTCACATTCAAAGAATATAAACAAAACAAAGAAACGAAATTTATACCTGAAGAATCAAAGGTCTCCTTCCCACATTGTTCCACTACTTCCTTCACCTCCAAACTCTCCACCTCTCTCAATCCATCACCCTCACTCTCCTCTCTCTTTCCACCATCCTTTCCTTCCCGCCTCTTCTTCCCACCATGCCTAGGGAACCTAACCCTACACCCCAAACTCCCATCCTCTGAAGGACTGAGCCACCGGGATAGCAAGAACCGAGGAGAATATGCTGGAATAGGACCACCACTGCAACTCCTATCCTTATCATCCATGGCCAATCTTCACAAGCTCAAGGAATAATGCTCACCAACACATTCCTCTCTTCCTCGCCGGCTTCTCAATCCCCATGGACGCCTGCTCCACGTCTTCCTAGACGACTGCATTCTCAAGAGGTTCATATATATATATATACTCCACATACATTGAGAGAGAGAGAGAGAGAGAGAGAGATGTTCATATGCAAGTCATGCGCTAAATTTGGGCGAATTGAAAATAATTTTGAAAATAACACACTATTTTAAAGTTTCAATGATAACTATTTATTATGATTTAATAGCCCCCTCAGCCTTTTAATGATTTCGGTTACAATATATGGGGAAAGATTATAATGGAGTGTTTTCCTATTTCTTTTATTATAATAATCATTATTAGTATTTTATTGTATATTATTTTTAATAATGTGAACAAGATAACATATTCCAAATCTTCAATTATTTTTTTTTGAAAGGAGTCAAAGTCTCGGTAAAATAGAATATGATTTTTTTTAATTCTGTAATATTATTTTAACGAGTCATTCTTTTTCAAGTTTTTGTAAAAATATTCTATAAAACTCCAACTAATAAAACATATTAATTATTTGAAGAGTGTGTAATTTTTTATTGAGAAAATATAAATATATGTATAAGTAGGTTGGATGGATAAACGCAATTATGAATCTATGATACGAAAGCTTTTATGTTATATCAACACGATTAACAATATATAGAATAACTTTTTTTTGGGTAGGGAGAAACTCTTGTAATCTTAAAGGTGCATTTTTGTTAAAAGAGTATATGTTGATTCGGAGGTCCCCCACACACATTCTTTATATGCAATCATATCATGTTTCAACTGAGAAGTTTCAAAGAAAAGGATTCACAAGCCAGGCGTGAAGCATTTGATGCCAAATATTTATGGCAATTATTTGCTTCTTCAGTGAAGGGCAGGTTCATTAATGAGTGAGATATAAAAACATGCTTTGGAAAATATGTGATAAGTTCCAGAAGAACTCAATTTGAACCATCGAATTTAAGTTCCTTCTTAAATTCTTCCACTGAGTGCTGCCTGATTTTATCTTCTTTCCGAAATTGTGATTATATAGAAACACTTCAATCTCATTTTCTAGTGAACATGGAAATTTAACAATAAGGGTGTGTTTGATTGGCAACATGGAAAATGGGTGGAAAAGAAAATTTTTCCATGGAAAATTTTTCAAGAAAATGAACAAATACACGTTTGATTGGCATTATTTTCTAGGCAGAAAATCAAAACTTTTCCATGAAAAATTTTAATTTTGTTGTTTGATTGCTTGTATTTTCCATGGAAAATATAACATTTTCCATGGAAAAAGCCACATTTGTTGTTTGATTGCATCAATTTTCCATGGAAAATGTCATATTTTCTCCATGAAAATATTTTTACCTACCTAAAATGCTATTTAATCCCAATAAATCATTATTTAAGATTTTATAATAGATATTTTTTGTGTACACAAGAATTCAATCTCAAAATTGATTCAAATTTTTTCCGAGTGTTTAACTATGATTAATTTATTACTACATTTCATTTTTTTTAAATTATTAAATTGTTAAAAAAATATTTAAAAACCAATGATAATTATTTTTATACCATTTCTTAAACCATTTTTAATTATTTCTTGAAAATATAAACAAATTTAAGATGCAATATATATATAAATTTGACCGATATTTTCATACTAAAAAAAATATTTTTATTTTCTTATTCATGTTCCAAATGAAGTTTTGAACCATTGTTACAACTCTACACTTGCATATTTTTTTTCACAAAGATATTGTATGTTAAATAAAAACTCAAATTTAAAAATAAAAAGACTAAGCCTTGTACTTTTGGCTATCTAAAATGCTATTTAATATAAAATCAATAATTTTTATCAAGTGATTAATCAAAAAAATTATTCCTATTTTGAAAAGCCAATCATATTAGACCATTCAAACAACGTAATATATACCTAAAAACGTTGATTTAGTAAACAAGAAATTTTTCAAAAAACCCCCTCTATTTTCCATGGAAAATTTTTCCTAGGGTTGAGGTAGGAAAAATTTTTCTTTGTTTTGAGGGAAAATATGGTCACGTGACCACCTCCATAGAAAAATTTTCCATGGAAAATTTAGGCAATCAAACAGCCTTTTTTTGTGGAAAATGGCCCATGGAAAAATTTTCCATAGAAAATTTAGGCAATCAAACGCACCCTAAATTTTTAACCTTCCTCTCTGATTTCACTTCTATTTTCCTTGATTTTTTATCTAATCCAAACACAGCATAAAAAGATAGACACTCAAGGTTTCAATCTCATTGAACAACAAATTCAGTAAGAAACACAGATGGCTATAACTATGTTTCTGATTTTTTTTTTAACTCCAATAAATAACACGAAACAGTTTGGGTGGTGCTAATGCTACGATTGTTCGAATAAAAAAGAGAGAGAAAAACAAATGTAGCAGTAGACCGGACCGATCGATCTTCCAAAACTGCAGTCACAACAACACAGGAGATTTTTCCAGCATATCATATCCTGAAGGGTGTGTTGGCTGAACTAGGCCGCCGGTTCACATCTGGGTTCAATTTCTTCTGCGCTTTCAAGTTAGCAGCTTCTTGGAAGGGATTCGGACCGCCGAATGATAGCTTGGCCTTCTTCACTTTTTTCATCTTACCCTGGTCGTAATCCTCATCCCTGATATCACAAATGATGTAAATTAGTACAGATTAGTTGAAACAATCAAAATTTTGTGATGCACCACCAGTAGTCAAACACTTACCGCATCATATGTGTATATGTTAACTAATGCTGACAGAAACCAAGAACAGTCAATATAAGCACCAAAAATGAAAGAAAATCATGTTAGATCGTTTGTTTCTAACAATCCTCGCATAACCGGATCCTGATAAGAAAACCACTCGGTGACCCCCAATAACACATGTTTCCAGAGAGCAGCAGGCAATATTGTGATGCAAATCCCAGTAGTTGATAGCAAGCAGGGTCCATATCAAGAAATTTTGCATCCTAAACTAAATGTCCCACACACACCATAAATTTGATTTGTTTCATCTCAAAGTAAATAAATAAATTAATTAACTGCTGATGGTTGTCCATCCAACCAAATATGGATAAGTAAAGATCATGGTCATGAAACACACCTCAACAAACTGTTTTAGAACCCTTAAATGCTTACTATCCATACCAGCAAACTAAATATCTTATTTTATTTAAAGCACAAAAAGAAGAAAACTCACCACTCATCCAGCACATAACCAATAGAATTATTGCATGCAGCTGTTGAGCCATTGGACTGAAATGAAGGCAAATCCAAGTCATCCCACTGTGCAACTACACAATAAACAGAGCATTTTCAGTAGGCAACAATCCAACACAAAAATAAAATATGCCAAGTGCAAAAGATACACACCATGAGTTTCTTTCAAGCCCCTCATCAGCAGACTCATATAAACTTGGTGACCCGCTTTTTTCAAGACAGCATTTTCTCTTGTTTTGTGTTGGTCCGCAGAAGAGTCCAAGAAATTCTCCGATTGCTCATGTGCAGAAAGTACTCTATCACTCCTCTCCTCCATAGCACCTTTACTGGTATTCATGAAATCACTGTTGTAGCATTTTATATCATTGATACCTTCACTATCTTTCTTCAAACCCAAAGAGGAACGGGATCTTTTTCTCGGTGAATGAATTGAATTAGCAGGAACATTTAAAACAGCTTTAGATGTAGATGCCCCACAGTCATCACTGTGGATACTTTCCCCAGTTTTATACTTCATTGCTTTCCTTGAATTTATACATGATCTTTTACACTTTTTCTTCCTTTTTTGAAGCCTTAAAACTGAAAGAAACAGCTGCTTCCGGCCAAAACACATGCTTCTTTCAAGTGTGAGTTTTTCAAGCTTCCTTCGTTTAGGAGCAGTCTGGCACCACTCACCAAGTTGGCTTTCTTTAACGGTTCGTTCAGAAGATTCATTCTGAACAAACAAGTTCTCTCCATCTTTCTGACCACATGGATCATTCACTGAATCTTTGCTCTCACACGCCTAAATGGCAACAATGGAAGTCAACAGGACTCATTTCAAAGTTAGCATATTCCAAGATCATCACATAAACAGTTCGGTACCTGGTTTCCAATTCTTGCATACTCATTAGCTTCTTTTTGAGTTGCTCCATTCAGTCCAGAGTGCTTTGAATCAACCACATGCCCTAGTGTTGAAGATTTATTGTTAAATTCTCTGTCTGTAATAATATTCTGACAGTTCCCAGTGGCATTGCCATTCTACAAAAGAAATCAAAAGAAAAAAAATAGTCAAATCAGACACCCAAAGACAACAAGAGAAAAAAGAACAATATACTTGCCACACCAAGCAATAAAACTCACGACATTAATGCTGTTCTCTGTAAGATCACTTATCATCACAGAAATTTCTATTCCAGAAGACTTTTTCAATAAAAAAAAAGAGAGATTCTTGATCTCAAGTCAACAAGGCAAGCACAGAGAGATTCTACTACAAATCAGGGAACTTACAGATAGAAGGGGGGCATCAACAGTACGCGACACAACAAAACTATCTTTTGCTTGAAATATGTGCAGAAACTCTTCCATCACCAGCTGGCCGCCAGTCTTGGTCATAGCAGACAGGTTTGATGAATCCTTTGAGAGGGGTGTTGTTTGTAGCTCTTTGGTCAAACCATTATTGCTGTTTTGTAATACTGAAGCTTCTTTTAGTTTAGCATGGCTTTTATTTTGAGATACCAAAATTTCCCTTGGTAGGTTCTCACCTTTCTCTTGAAAAGAAGCAGCCTCTTTCTGCAGGGAACCTCCAAATGAAAAATATATAGAAAAGAAGATGGGCCATCGGGTATGACCCCGAAAGAAATAGATGCAAACAAAACAAAAGAATATATATATACTTGCAATATGCCTCGGCAATCATCAAATATTCATGACCTAAAGCTCAAATTACAATACAGAAACAGCAAGGTCCACCTGTCAATTTATATATACAATTGTAATAAAATCTTACAAGTTGCACACATAAAAAATTTAAATGAAGTATCAGCACAGATAGTGTTCAAGTCAATACCCACTTTTTTGCTTTTATTCCCTCTCAAAATTAATCAAACCATCATGATTAGAAAAGAACTTCCTGCAAATAACAGGATCTTCATCTCAATATCTCCCAAATAATTTCATTTTCACCAACACATTTCATTCAGATAATTCTCATTAATAATCTGCCCCCTTTCTACATATCTCCCTACACCAACAATTCTAGCATGCCTCGACCCAAAAGACACCAATGACACAAGGAACATAAGTTAACCTTCAATCATAAGAGTTTCGAAAATCATCATTTTTTATTAGAATTTTAATTAGTATCTCTTCTACTCCTGAAAAAATTTCTTTATTGGTCCTTTACTTTCTTTAAATTTGGATATCTATCCCAGTGGAAAGTTGCACTTATAATAGGTTCAATCACCTCTTTTTCCAGAAATTGTCCAACTATATTTGCAATTGGTGGCATTCCTGGTTTATGTTTATCTCAGCCAATGAAATCAATATAACCATTTAGAATGCATCAACAAAAATGCCATTCAACATAACCGCTTCCACTGTAACAAATACGTGATTTTGTTGGCAACATAAAATCAGATTTATTACTTCCAACTCTTATGAGGGTATCTTGAGAAGTGATATATTCACTTAGAAAAAAGAAAAACAAAAAGAAATTAAATTGGGATCAACATGAAATTGAGTTAAGGGGCATGTCTAACAATGATCAGACATTGAGTTAAGTCACAGAGGTTCAAGTAAAAGATTTATGCTTAGGTTATACACGAATTAGATTCATGCTTATCACATCCACAACCATAAATTGTCACTTGTCAAATCCAAGCTCACTTGCTCCTACAATTGGTATAACTAAGTTAACTAATTTTCATTTTTTTTTTAATCACAAAATTCTATTGATGATTGAAATAAGTCTACCTCTCAAGTTTGTTAAAGTACATTTCTAAGAGTCCATTTATCAGTAAATCAAATAAGAAAAAAACAATGCTTAGACAGAATAAGATTCAGACAAAGAAGAGCTATAAGATATTCAATGATTCATCGGTCAACCTCCTTACCAATGGAGTATTTTGACTTGCTGCATGAGACACCACTTTATGCCCAAATGCATTTTCCGTTCTATTTTCCTTGGGTATGACATCAACTTGCCGTTTGGTTGTGGTACTTCTGTCTCGAACATAAAATAACATATAAGCCTTCTGTGCCAATACGGTCTTCTCACTGACTTGGAAAACCTGCATATTTTGTGTGACAGAATAAAGCCAAAAGAACATTTCAAAAAAAATATAATGCAAAAAATTCCAATATTGATCATTCATAGTCCATAGAAAATAGTGGCATAAAGAATCTTCTTTTATCGCCTAGTTCTCCTCTTCAACAAATACTTTACTAGTAAACAAAGATGTGATTGTTTCTATTTCTCAAAATGAGTAGGTTATCCAGTTTGAATGTTTCAGGTAGAGATGCCATGCAAATTTAATTAATTTATCCAATAAATGATGCAGAATCTATAGTTACATTGTGGCAGAAAATTTTCTTTAACTCTGTCAAAAATAAATTCCGACCATAAATATCCATCTCACAAAAAATGAAAAGATAATACACATTACAAAAACACTAGAAGCTGGTCAACAAGCCTACAGAGTCAATGTGAATCAACTCAATAGAGGAAGACACAAGAAATGATGCATCTATAAGAACCTTTTCAGACATCTATAAGAAAATCACTCCGAACAGCATGCCCACAAAACCAACCAGAAAATCCTTAGACTGACTCATCCCCACAACTACACCAGAAAGTCTGATGTCAAATGTAATAAACTCAGGAAGTTTATTCAGTCCATTTCCCAGGAATGAGTGGAAGCATATATTACAGCACAGTAGGCAGGATGCGATGAAGAACACAGTGATAGGCACAGCGAATCTTCACCCATATCAGAAAGATAAAAAGGTGGAAAAAGGATGTAAGGCCAGAAGATATTGAGCGACTTGGTGACTCAACCATGCAGAACTAACAAGATGAAAGAAAATGTCAATTCAATGCTTTGGTATGGTGCTCTTAAAACATAACACACACCATAAAAAGCCAGTCATTTGGTCAGTCATAACGCTGTTAATGACTTGCATCAATTCAAGGCTTCTATAACACAGAAATATAATAGGCAGTAAGAATTTTTTTGACAAATAATACCAGCTAATTTTAGTGCTTTTGCCAAAAAACAAATTATCAAGACTGCAAACAGAAGTCATTTTCTTGGAAAAAGAATCATGGCAAAAATACATGGTACTTGAATTACAACCAAAAAGCTTCCCAGAGGGATTTGCTGACAGATAACTGACCAAAAACCATACTCTCACTAGTTGAGATCTCAAAGTTTCAAAATTGTGAACTACTACTACATGCAGATTTTCCAGGTCAATTTGCAGTCACAGAGATTCATGAGCACAAGATTAGTGTGAAATATAATCTAAGACATTCTAGCAGTTAAGCTCACCATTCATTATATTAAACTGAAACATAATTAATGCATTAGCATGATGACTTGATTATCTAGTAGTCTATCTGCATAAATATAAACCAAAACAAAAGAACATTACACTGGCTTTTAACCTGGTTGTCATCAAGAGAATGCCACATCCCACTTGATGTGCGAACATAACAATAGTAATGACCAGAATGGGTGCTCCAACCAGCATGTACCAGAACACCATAAAGAGTGTACTTCAGATCTTCCTGCAAATTTCAAATTAAAATTTTAATTATTTCACTTTTTCTCCAGAGGCAAATGCCATAATTTCCCAAAGAATCTACTCACATGGGGCTCGCTTAAAAAGGGTTTCAAATCCAATGCAGGCCCAAACTCCACCCTTTTATCAATCTTTTGTCCAGGGATACTAGAACCAAAGCGCTTAAGATGAATTGCGAGAACATATGGAGCCTTGTAAATGGTGAGTTGTTTAAGTGCCCTGACTTTTTGTTTGCAATGCTGGCACTGGTATTGCTTCTTGCCATCATCTAATTCTTCAACAGCAGTGAAGCGTGCAAAAGCTTTATATAAAGAGTCAGCCTTCGTAATTTCCAGGCTCAAGTCCAAGAAAGGATCAAACTTATTGGAACAATAAGAACATTGTGTGCATTTCACCTGTATCACAATATAGATCTCTCAATACTAATATCCAAATGCAAATAGGTGGATTGCAGTCATCTTCAACTTCTTAGATAAACTGTATAGATCACCTGACTCCTGAGACGACCGCCAAATATCTTGTGGACCAAACTTTTCTCATAAGCACCAGGAGACTCACTTGGCACGCCAGAAGGTAAACAACATTTATGCATCGACTCAAGCAGGTTAACCATGTACTCATGAGCATCTTCTTGTCTAGAATTGCGAAAATTACGAGATATACCTTATCATTCAGTCAAAGGTTGCACATTTAAGCAAAAGAAACAATAAATAGAATACTATATACAGGTAAACTGATCAGTATGGATCTTTTAATATATGGCCATGAAATTTCTGTGATATCCAAATGCCTGCAGATAGTGGAATCTCTGGACTCCTTGAGATGTATTCTTTCAGGCTATGCAAGTTCTTTCATTTTAAATGAGATACCAAATTTTTGTTGTCCTGACAAACACAATAACTAGTTGTGGGCAAGAGAAATTTAAAAAGACAAGTTCGATTAAGACCAGCTTACCTCCAAGAAAACATAATCAAGGATAATAAAGGAAACCAAGTTCTTGTTCACCTTTTAATTCTCACATGTTGTCTTTTGTACTAAAGATTATGAGTTTCTCTCCTAACTTTAAAAAAAAACACATAAAGAATGATTTGTGAAACATTTAACTACCCATCAAGGACTTTATGGTTTAGGATTTTAAGATAGGCTAATTTAGTCATATGAGCTGCACCTAACAATTTAACAATGCAGATAATATCATGAAATATATAAGGATACAGCGCAGGTTCTTAACAAGATGTAATGGTGATAATATCTTCCCACTTGACCGAAGAGCATCCATGACATGACTTTGGAGGGCGCACATTGCACAAAACCCAGCAGTGTGACCTTCAAGAAGAAATTAATAAGTACAAATTGTAATAATGCAATGTCAATACTGTTTGTGTATTTTAAGGCATAGCATCACTCCATATTAAACAAAGAAATCCTCAATTCGAGTTTTTTGTAAAAAAATAAAAACAATCCTTGAAAAGAAGTGCAACAGAATTACATATGAGTACTTCCATTAAGAAAACGAAGGCGACAAGCACAAAATAACTGGAAAATAATCTAGACATGGAATACAGCATGGATTCATGATAAATATTAATTGGTATATTTTATCTATTTATTTAGAGATAAAGAAAATCATAATGGTGAGAGAACTGTGAAAACTTTACAAGTCTATATGTATATTTATCTTCAAAAACATTCATCATATGCAACCTTCAAATTGTCCATGAAAATTTCTTTGCAATCAAGTTTGCCTCTAATCCCCAACTCAGTAACTCACTTGAAGAGGGCATTTGCTAAATGCCATACAACTACTTTGAGATTTCATGGACCAACAAATGTTCCAAACCAAGATAAGGTTCAGTCCACAGATTCTAAAAAAAAAGGCGTCCCTATCACAAAACATACTAAAAAGATTAGAGAGAAACAAATAAAGCTTACAGGAAGATTTATGCTTTCCACTCTGCAAATATGCCGCAAAAGGTTCAGTATATGTCAAACATTGAAGAACTGAATTGAGGTAGCATGTGTTCCCTAGATTTTCCAAACCAGCACCCTGTGAACAATTAAGTTTTCAATGCTTACCCGTAACCAAGCATATATATCCAATAAATCGATGAATAAATACGAAAAATATCAACCATAGAAAAATGTAAATTATGGCACACAAGAAAAGTGAATTTATCATACAATTCTACTAGTTGCTAGAAAACATTTATATATATATATATATATATATATAGAGAGAGAGAGAGAGAGAGACAGAGACAGAGACACAGACACAGACACAGAGAGAGGCAGCAAGCCAGCAATTGTGTGCAAAACATAAAATTAATCCTAAATTGGAAAAGAAATGAACTCAAGAATGGTGGAATAAAACCATAACAGCTAAAGAAGATGAACAGAACTATCAACATTACTGAAACCAAAATGATATCAGCATAATGCAGCTTCTAAAATAGATAAGATTCCACAAACAATTCCACTACAATAATAGTTAAGAGCACCAATCAATAAAACAATCAACACTTCAGCATCGCCAGTTACAGATATTCCGAGAGAGAAATAAAGAACAAGCATAAACCCTGCTAATTTTCACCGCACCAATTGCAGAACATCCAATAAAAAAGAATCAGGCAAAAAAAACCAACTTACGATCCTACGGTAGGTGATCCTGAAGCTAAGCTCAGAGTCCAGCCCATGTTCAACGAATTCCCCAACACCCTCCGATTTTTTCCCCACAGACAAGGCTCCGGTGCTCATCGGCGGCATCTGTGAGCTCACCCCTGGATTCAGGGTCTCAAGATGGAAGTCACCGGCGATGGATTGGGAGGAAGATGGCTTCCGAGCCGGATGGAAATCAATCCTCCTGTGAAACAAGGACTCCACCAAGGAATCAGACCCCCGAGCTCCATTGATAGGGTTCTTGAGATCCATTGATGAAATCGGAGCTTCGATCGTGTGAGATCAAGACGATCTAAAACTAGGGTTTTGAAACGGCGTGTCGGCTGGTTGAGGTTTTTATGGCCAGGCGTTACAGGGGCTCTGCGGCCGGAGAAAGGAGTACCATTGAGTTTTCCTTCGGGTTTATAAGCTCGGGATTAGTTATTTATTTATTTATTTATTTATTTATAACCTCCGAAAATTGAGTTTTTATATAATACCTCCAATCTAAGAGGATTTTTTTCCTTTTTTTTATAACTCCTAATTTAATTTTTAATATTATTTTCGTTTTATTTTTATTAGTGTTACCAAATACGATGTGTGGAATTGTTAACGTATCGTGATTCTTTATTTTTCTTTACAAATATATTTCACAAAGTAGGTTTGGTTGGTTATTTAATTTTCAAAATTACTATATATATATATTGTATAAATCTATGACCATATACTAAAATTACTCCGTTCAAATGATTATAAACATTAAAATAAGTCTTTTATGTAGGTGCGGAGTAGTGAGGGTTTGAATTTTTTTTTTTAAATAATTATGAGTAATATTACACTCTTTACTCATATGCATGAAGTGAGGGGGCTTTCAAAGCGAATAATTGACATGCAATAGATATGGTAACATATACTTATGACATTTATAAAAAAAAAAAAATTATATAACCACATTTTGTTTTTAATAAATAGGGTCCACAAATAGAATTGCAATGGAGTATGAGATTTGTGACTTGTTTCCCAACTAAACTCTTGTCCCAAACCAAACAGTTTATAAATTTTTTTAAAAATTAATTAGTTAAATAAATATGTCTAATAATTAATTTTTAAATAAATATATTTTTATTGAAGCACATTATTATTAATATATTAAAAAAGATTCACAAAATCAAATAAAGAGTCAACAACAATATATAGGAATCTCACTTTTTAAATAAGATTATTAGTGTTATGTAAACCCTGAATTACAAAAGAAAAATTGAAAAAACATAAAACAAGTATTTTATAAAGTGATATTATATAATTAGATAAAACAATCGAAGGTATTAAGATATTTTTAAAAATTATATATATTACTATAGATTGAAGTTCTCTCCGGCCGTCCAAATCTTCTATGGGGAAGGAGAAACATAAAAAAAATAAAGTTTTGGAGAGTTTCGAAGATGTACTATTAATCTGTGACACGTTCTTTTTGTCTAAATTTTCCCTCGTAAACTTTCAATCCAAAGACAACATTACTCTCACATGATCATTCTCAAGCTAAACATTTTCTAGTGATTTTGTTTGGAGGAAATAATCATAAATCTATTTTAAAAAATATGTTACTCTTCAAATATTAGGTCTTTTAAGATATTTTTATTTATGAGAGGTGAAGTTTGTTTCTCAAATTTTAAGGTTTGAAAATGGAACTCAATCACATTGACTTGTTTGTTTGGCACGTCAAATGGTGAAGAAATTTATCACTTACTTTGAAGTGTGTAATTAAGACCCTATGAATTATTCCTACAAGGAATAAAAATCACATGGGGCCTAATTAGGTGCTTTTACCATTTTGAAAAACCATTTACTACTTAAAAAAAAAAAAAAACATTTTCAATATGATTTCTTAATTGAATGAACTTGAAAATTTGCAATTAATTAAAGTATATTGAATCAAATCAAACAAAAAAAAACAAATTGAGTTAACTAAACCCTAATTATAGTGAAATTAATTAAATTGAGTCAAAATAAAAATATAAATATTTTAATTAATAGTAGATACATCGAAATAAATTAAATTAATTTCTAGACACAAACTAAAAAAATTCGAAATACACTGTTTTTTTTCTTAATTATATAAGAAAAACAAAACACTAATAAATGTAAATTATTGTATTAGATGAACATATAATAGTTTTGGCTATTAAAAATAGAGTAATTAATTAGTTATCAGTGGATTAATTAAGCCTCACGCGTGTACCTTTAAATAAAAAAAAACTCATAAGTATTGTTAAATAAAGATAAATAAATCCAATGATCTAAGGAATGTACGTGTAAAAGGCATACAAATGCATAGTATATATTAGATGCTCATTCTCAAAAATCAATTTCAACATTCAATCAAACTCTAACCAAATCATTATCATACAAAACATATTAACATATAAAACTCAAATCTCACAGCAAATATAATTTTAAAACAAACTTAGATTGAGTAATCAAATTTAAAAACTAACCTTGAGTGTAATTAAGTTAAGATCATTGGATATGTTTAAAAAATGCAAACCTTGAGTTCAAATGCAAAGCATGTTTTCTAGCATTTAATTAATCATTTGTTAAAAAGCATCATTAATCTTTTGAGTAAAATTCAATTAATTAATCTGCCACACAGTGGAAACTCTTTAAACACAAGAAAAGTGAGTAAATCATGAAAAGAAAGATGCAAATGAAGTATAGAATGTTTGTTAATTTTTTATTTTTCAAAGATTTAGTGAACTTGATATAATCCTAAAGATAAACACATTACATGTTCACCATTTAGATTTCTTTACATAACTTCCATTTCGGAATTAATCCAAGTTCAGTGTATGTGGATGATTTTATATTATTTTTCATATCTTAATTAATTAATCACCCTTGTTCTAATCAAGGGTGCTTCATGTTATATAATATTTTTTTATTGATTCACATATATAGAGTCAATTCTTCCTAAATAACACTCACACATGAGATTATTATATATATGTATTTTTATAACCACACCATATATACCATGTCTTCTTTTTTAATATATCCATTAAATTACTACTGATTTTTCTTCTTAATAAAAATCAATCTAACAAATATTTTATATGCACAAGATCAAGCACCAATCGATCTCTCAAACTCTTCAACATCAAAATGAGCCAATAAAAACAGATAGATTAACATGCATGGACAAAATGAGAGAGTGATCCAACAAGATATATAATTAAGGTTGCATGCACTGTATAAATAGTTCTAGCTATTTCCAACCAGGAGATAACTGAAGATTAATCCTCCCAGAAATAGCACTCGCCAATGCATCAGTAAAACTTGGATCCTTAGCCAGTGAAGAAGCCATTTGCTCAACCATAACTTGCTGGAACTCCGGTGGTGGTTCGACGTGATTCGGTTGAGTTAAATCGACGGCAATCGTGGCAGAGTCCATGTTACCATGAGTGTGTTCACCTTCATATGTTGCTACTAATACTGATTTATCCTCTGCGCTTCTTTGCACCTGGAAATGAATTTAACTTCATTATCATATGTACATATAAAGTGGGAATTAAACACAAGAAGAATCATTTCATTATCATATGTAAGTCCACCTTCTTTTTCACAGGACAAGAAGGGGCAAAGGAACATCTATAATAAGCTCTTGGAGATGGGTTATCTCTTGTGACTTTTTGCCCATATTTCCTCCATTGGTACCCATCTTTTACTATCTGAAAAACAAACCCAAATGATTCATATATAGTATCATCTCAAACTTAATTATAGTTCAGATTCAATCAATGACTGCATGTTTTCAAGTTGTAATTTGACTTACTAAGCTTGTGTCTGATGGATCAGTTCTTACACAAACTTTATAGATCTTAGTGGCTCTGTGTTCTTCTCTTGGTTTCTTGCACTCCATAGCTCCTCCATCTTCATGGGAGCTTTCGCAACTCTTTCTCTTCCCTGATAAGCTCATGAGATCTTGAAGCTGGTTTCGGAGAGCGGTATAGTGAGCGAATACCTCGCTGAGAGTTTCACTCAATCTTTTGTTCTCTTCACTCATTTGATTTAATTCCACTTCTAAAACTTCGCTCTGAAAGTGTTTGAAAACTAATGAGAACTCAGAAAGTTAAGCGTGCTTGAGCCAGAATAGTAAACACCCCACCCACCTCTTTGCGTTGTCTTCATGTGTGGATGGCTCTTTCTTGAATTCCCTCTAAATTAAACAACCAAACGAAATTAAATTAAACATCGATAAGTGATCATTGCTCAAGTAGCTAAGCTAGGTGGGCGTAATCGAAGGTAGGCTAGCTAATGGTCGGTACTCACCGGAGCTTCACCGAGAAGTGGAGGAGGACCGACGTGGAGGCTGAGACTAAGAGATGAGTAGTCATTATTGGTCCACCATGTAGACTCCATGAGAGTGTGGATATAAATGTGTATGTAGTTTGGAAGGTTATTTATAGAGAACACTTTGAATTTCAACAAAAGACTAAAGAGCAATTGAATGGAAATTGAAGATTAATGCAGAATGACCTAAGTATTGCTTACATGCACAATGTGACAAGAATTTACACAAGTGGAGAGGCCTAGAATGAGAAGAAGAAGAAGAGGAGAAGAGGAGAAGAGGAGAAGAAGAGAAGGAAAATTGAAGGAGAAGAAGTGGCATTGTTTTGGCAAGGGAAGGATAATAAATAAGCGAATGGGTGGTTGTAAAGTCAACTTCTTGTGTGGGAATGAATGAAGTCTCATTGACTTGTCTTCTTTTATTTTGGATTCATTGCATGATTTCTCACCACCTTCCTCTTTCCTTCTCTCTATTTTTTTTTTTTTTTAAGTTTTTTTTTTGTAAATATCTTTCCCTAGTGAGTTTGTGTGATTATTAATTTATGTAAAATAATTTGGCAATATTTACTAATTTTTGTCACTGTATGTACATTAATTTTGATTATATAGGATGTATCAATGTATTTGATTTTTATAATGTCCATAGGGATCATGATTGAACATACATGCAAGAAGACACACTTATTTTGTTTTCATCTAGAAGAGATATTAATTTTGAAGCCACCTTACTTGCTGAATTTTGAGGTCTTGAAATCTGGGGGCAAGGAACCGAAAAGTTTGACCTCAAGAAAATTTTTCAATTTTGCTTCTGGGCAAAGAAATTAAGTAATTTATTTAGTTAATTTACTTATTAATTCATGTGATTGCATGTCCCAAGTGTTTGGTACTTGACTTAATTATGGTTAAAATAAACAGGTATTGACTTAATTAAAAGTATATTGCGTAGTCGAAGGCAAAAAGGGAATGTTTTTTTTATATAAAAAAAACATTGAATTTGAAATTATTTACTTAACTTTTATGGTAATTTATGTTTTCACAGATTAATTTTTAATATAAAATAATTTGGTTAAATTAGGTTGTAAAAAATTTTAAAATTAGGTAGAATTAGCTGACACGCAAAAAAAATCACCGAAAAAGACAAAATTAAGGAATTAATGAAATATTGCAAGTGTTGTTCCATTTTATGGTTTTGCTTTATCCACTAAAGCACAAGTCTTTATCAATTGTTTATTTACCAAAGCACCCTCAATCATGAGAGAATTTTAGTAATTTTATAAATACAAAGTCAATAATGAAGAATCATTAAAATTGGGACTTTGATAAATAACATAGATAAAAGGGCTGTTTGATCTGTGTATAGATATATGATTTTTTTTTTTTTTTAAGCTTTTGCTTGGGTACTTCTGTAACAATAAGAAATCAATAATATATCCATGTAAAAATTATATTTATTTATATATTCTTACATTATTATTACTTGTCTTTATACCTTGTAAACAATTTTTTTTAATTAAAAATTTTGACAAAAATTAAACCATCATTTATATTTTTTTTTAAATAACCATCACTCAAATTGTAGTTTTATAAAATCAATTCAATTTTATTTTTGAAAGTATATAAATAAATAAATATGTATATATATATATATATATATATATATATATATATTACAAAAATATATAAGCGAATATGATTATTTATTTATACCAAAGGGCTTGTAGCCCAGCGGTACCTCGGGTCCCCTCGTGGGAGGAGACGCGAGTTCAATCCCCCGAACCGCGCTCCCCCGTTCCAAGAGAGTGAGGACGTTGTAGGCAATCCCCCCGCCACGCGTACGCCACTGAGAGTTGGCGCTTGTCGCCCTATCTCAAAAAAAAAAAAAAAATGATTATTTATAAAAATGCATTAATAATTACTTATGTCATAGGGTCATGCCATTATTTTTACCCTTTTTTTTAAAAACATAGTGCGCTAGTGGATAAGTTGCTTTCAATGTCCAAAATTATTTAGAGGAATATGAAAAAAAAAAAAAAAAAAAAAAAAAACAAAGAGAGATAATTGAAGGGGCAGTGGGGCCCACAAAGACTTTGAGAATGGAAACGAAGACCTTGACTTTGAAGTCAAACGCCGTTGCGGCTTTTATGGTCCCATTTGGCTGCCCAAAACGCGTTCTTTGAAATAGAGTACCTCTCAGTTCGTGTCCATGCTTTTACGCATATACCCTTGTCAAATTTCATCATTATATATATATATATATATATATATATATATATATATATATATACATGGAATTGTAAATTTTTATTTAATATTAATGACTTTTAAATATTAGTATACAATGAGGCTTTGGTTGGTTTTTTTTGTCAACGATGATGAGTGTTGTCCGATAAAGAAGTTGTCCAGAGATAAATAAGTAATTCGGTTTAATGTCACATGAGGCGATTAAAATCTTATGTATATACAAAAAAATATTTTCAGAAATCAACTGAGTTAATAAATCCTTCTGTCAAGCAACTGGATGAGCGTGAAAAATAAATTTGTAACATGAATTTTGGATAAAAACCAAGTAACTGAAAAAAAAAAAATGAAAATTTTTAAATTTATTTATTTATTATTTAAGATATGGCTGAGAAAATTTAAATTTAAATCTATTTTAATGAACTAAAGTAGTTTTTATTTTATAATTTTTTAATATAAATATATAAATTAAAATTTAACTTATTTATTTGTTTCAAACTAATTCATTTTAATTTAATTTAATTTATTTTTTGTTTTACTTTTGGATTTCTTAATAGAAGGTAGTAGAAGTCATATAAAATAGTTGATCTCTCCTGATTGGTGTGTTATTTACGCATAGAAAAATTACTCCATGTTCATGTACGTAATAATTTAATAAAAAAGTATTTCGACATATTTAAGTTTATATCACATTTTCAATTACTCAACACAACGGCCATGTACATGTTGAAGTGTTATTTTTATGGGCTTTTCACCATTTGTAAAATCATCACTTTCAAGCGTATGAAAGCACAATACCAAACTCCTAGAAGCGTTTCAAATGTTCAAATAAATTAATTAAAAAATTTTTTTTATTAATGTTTATATATAATATAAAAATATGTTATACATTGATTTTACATTATGTTTGGATAAAAAAAAAAACGGAAGGAAAAGTAAAGGGATGTAAAATAAAGAAAATGAAGAGTTGATGTTTGTTTGGATAATTACAATTAGTAAAGAAAAAAAGAAGTTGTTTGATAAATCTTATCTTTTTAAAGAAGGGAAGTGAAAGAAAAATATAGATAATAATATGATTTACTACTTTATCTTTATTATAATATGAAAATTTTTAATTAATTAAAAAAATTGAGGTTACTATAGTTTTTTTTTTTTAAGTTATAAATTTTTTTCAGATTTTCATCCTCCCAGGCATCACAAATTGGGAGGACCAAGAAAACAAGGCTCTAGAGGGTTTTGGACGGTTAGAGTTAATCATTATTTTCACTTGATTAACTTAAATCCAAACAAGGGAAATTACCACCATGACCCTCCCATTATTTTACTTTTACTCCATAACCTCAATCCACGCACACCATTAATTGATTAAATTTATTTAGTTTTAAAAATTTTACCCAAAATTTAAAAAAATATTCCAATCCGACATCAAAATATCACTTCATTGTTTTCTTATTTACTAGATTTTTTTTTTCTTCATAAGATGCTTATATACTTGTCGAGGAGACAAATATTTGAATTTCAGCTAATTAAAGTGGGGGTCACCTGAGTCAAAAGTATTAACTCTTTATATGTGTGCATGCCTCTCAACGCAGTTTGCCTATGGTATCAATAAAAAATCCATATATAAATACCATTTTCATTTTTTTTTTAATGTTATGTTTTATTTATTTTTTAAACCTTCTTGCCCATAGAAGACTTTGTTAATCAAAGTCATTCCACGTCAATGTAATAATGATGGAGTTGGTCAAAATTTTATCAAGAAATGATAGATCAATCAGTACCAAATGAATCGTGTTGAAAAAAAAGATAGCATGTTCAAATGAATCGTGTTGAAAAAAAAGATAGCATGTTCATATATATATATATATATATATATATATATATATATATATATATTGAAACGGCAACTCCATTTCGGATAAAATTAGAGTCTTAAGTCATCAAGTTTATTAAATTATCTGGTAATGGCGAAAAACACCCCCATAGTTTGGGAAATGGCCAAAAACACCCCGTTAATTTCCAAATCCATAAAAACCCCTTCCTTTTAAAGACAATGATTTTCAAACCCCCAAAGTATGAAACGGTGGTTAACGGAGTTACTTTTCAAATTCACTGACGGAATTGCCCCTACCTTGCATGGGAAATCGTGGTGCAATCATTAAGCCGGTTAGAGAGGAAGTGGAGGGTTTTTCGTAATGGGAATCCCAAGAGAGGCAGAGAGCAGTGTTCGTTTTTCTTCTTTGCTTAACTTTCTTCAGCTTTTCCCTCTCCGAAGCTCTATCGGCTTCGACATCCTCTGTAACTTCAGTCCACCGTGCGCAAGTATCCTGCACTTCCATCAGTTTGCAGCTCAAGGTATGGCAGAAGCTGTGTCTAAAGCAAGGCTTTTATATGAAGTACTCTGTTACACAGAGATATTCGTCGGTTTTGTTTTGCGTGGTTCTAGTGTGCGGGGGAATTTCTCATTTGGGGTTTCTAGGGTTTAGGGTCTTGGGTTTTGGTTTAGGGTTAGGGTTTTAGGGTTTAGGGTTTTTCGGCCGTGCACACGATCATTGAAAGAGATATCGGTTGTTGTTGTTTGTGTAATGCTTACAATGTGCGTTTCCCCTTCCATTTGATATGGTTGCGGTTTGTAAAAAGAGATTTCCGTGTGATGAAATGAGTTCGTGTTTAAAAGAGTTTGTCTCCGTTTAACGGTGCATCTCTCTGTTTAAGTATTGAGCTTTTCGTGTAAAACATTTGTCTCTGTGTAGCGTTTGATGTATCTGTTTAACAAGTGTTGTCATTTTTGCAGTGTTGTGATTATGGCGGTAAACCTAGTCAACGGGAGATGCTACTTGACACCGGTGGTGGAGACCTTGGCCGAATTGAAAGTCCACATGACCTCTCGACATTGGGAGATCATCCAAAGGACACCGTTTGCGGCATTCACCGAGGTGGAAGCCGTATTCCAAGAGAGGGCCCTTCTCGATTCGCTTCGCAGAGGTACGATGGCCGCACCAATAAATTCGGGATCGGGCGAGCCTGCTCGGCTTCAGCCCGAGGATGTGGCTCTCGTTATGGGTCTGCGCGCTGCGACGGAGACGCGGTCCCGTTTAAGAAGAAGAAGACACCGTCGGCTTTCGAAGGGAGATATTTTTCGAAAAGCTTCGACAGACACAGGGACGCCATTAGGCGCACTCTTGAGCGTCTTGTTGGACAGAGGGGGGGAGAGGAGGATTTTGTGAAACTCTTGATGGCGTACCTCATGGGGACAATCCTCTTCCCGAATACCTCATGCTCGGTGCCCACTTGGATCGTTGATTATGTCGACGATCTACCTGGCATGGGGCGGTACGCATGGGCGCAGGCGACGCACAAATGGCTTATGGAGGACGTTCCACAAGCTGCCGCTCAAGTGCAAGCCAGATGCGAGGGGGGGAAGGTAAACACGGGGTACATTAAGGGTTGCTCGATCGCGCTGACCATCTGGTTTTACGAGGTGACCGGAACCGGCAAGAAAGCCCGTTTCGGCAAGACCCCAAGGGTGCTGCGCTACTGCGAAAGTACTTACCGGAAGCACGCGACGATAGAAACCAGTTGGTCAGCTCTCGAAGGAAAAGAGGTAATAAATCAGTGTTAATGTGTTCACAAAGAGCAGTTAATGTATAACGATAGGCTTATCCGTGTAGGAAATGTAGTTTGTGTTTAACGCTTGGTGTCTTCGCTTAACCTTGTTATACTCCGTTTAAATGTGTGCCATAGCGTTTACGTATATATGTCAAATGTTTAAATATGTTTGTTTTGGATCAAATTGAATGATTTGTCTGAGATTGTTTTCTTTATATATGTTAGTTTCTCGAGCCGGTCCCGGCGAATGCTTGTGGAGGAGACTTTTGTTGGGGCCAATTGGCGGATGGATCTTTGTTGCGCGGGAACCACTTGCACGACCGCAAGCGGAGATGCCGGCCCCTTCCGCCCGTTCGCGCCGACGTGGTTCCCCCCTTCCAGCCCCAACACGCAACCCTCGGCGTCGGATAGGCCCTCACCTACCCCGCCAATTGGCAACGCCCGCACCGGCCGCGACAACGGGAGTCACCCGGATCCCCGAGTCCCCCCGACCGCGGTAGCCCAACCGACGTCATCGGCCGACGACGTGACTACATCCTTTATGCATGCATGCCGGGTGATGATGAACGCCTTCCCCCAGTTGTCGCTCGGGTTGAGGCATTGGAGGCAAGGTTTGATTCGTTTGAAAGGGCCGCACCGTCGGGACAAATACGTGACTCCGCCCGGACGGATGAGCCGTTGGAAATTGAGGACGACGACTTCGTCGTGAAGGCCATTCCAAGACGGCCACGTATGACGAGGCCACGTATGAAGAGGCTTGCACAAAAGGCGACGAAAAGTATACCGCCCGTGTGTCCACCACCGGCCGAGGATGAAACAATGGCGAGCACCACCGGCGGGCGATGCGGTTGTTGAGACCGTTGCGGTTGATGACTTCACCGCCCGGTGGCGGAGATTGTAGACCCCGTTGGCAATGCCGCGTCTGCGGAAGACTCCGAAATCCCCGTCGCGGTGGAGCCGGCAGCGGCGGCCGACAACGGCGCATCCCGGGGTGGTGGCCACTAATTTTGAAGATGAAGAACCACCCGAGGGTGTGCTTCCCCTTGATGAGACTGCCCTTGGCCGCGGTTGAGAAGACCGTTGCCTCTATTGTGGAGGAGCTCCTTCCCACGGAGGAACGGCCGACCCACATTGCCACATCCGGTGTGGGCGCGATCCCGCAACAAAGCAAGAAGCATCTACGGATGATCTCAATAAAGGCGATGCCGGGGGCGAAGGGAACGTCGCCGAGAAAAAAAAGAAATCGGTCACCTTCGCCAACCAGCAGTATGAAGAAGTGCGGAAAGACTTCGTTCCGGCGAAGAAAAATACGCCGGTCAATCGCGCCTCGACGTATTCGAGAAGGAGCCGATCAAGATTTTCCTTAACTTCCCCATGGACGAGTAAGTATGATAGTGTAGATGTAAATGTTTATATAGAGATCATCCCATTTACGTTGTTGCGTTTCCGTTTAATTACGGTCGTTACCATATGACATAGTAATATATCGTTTAACTAACGATATTACTGTTTACCCCTATCCATTATCATTTACGTATGTGTTGTTTCCACTTAACGTCTACGTGTTATTAATCAATCGCATGTGTTGCCGTTTAACCGCAGTTCCGTCGTGCCCGGAGGAATGATTATGTCGGCACCACCCGGGCCAACCTATTCGTTCGATCGACGGGAAAGAGATGGTGACAGATGATGTGTTGGATGCCTTCGTGTGCATCGTACAAGACACACTTAACGTAAAAGCCATATCCTCATAAGAAGCGCGCCTCCATCACTCGACCACCGGCGTTGTTTATGTCGAAGGTGGAAGACGCACATGAGACGACTTTGGCTATGATCGGAGATGCCACCAAGGTCGTCAATGACGTTGACATCATCATCCTTCCCATAATCTTGAATGGCCACTTCCATGTCGTGGTGCTCGACAATAACAAGAAAGAGTACGGGCATTACACCTCATGCCCAAGTGAAGAGTACAACAGAGACGCGGTAGCAATGGTAAGCTCTCTGCGA
Organism: Dioscorea dumetorum; assembly: GCA_902712375.1. Taxonomy (NCBI): domain Eukaryota; kingdom Viridiplantae; phylum Streptophyta; class Magnoliopsida; order Dioscoreales; family Dioscoreaceae; genus Dioscorea; species Dioscorea dumetorum. Next base: position 2,568,909 of record CACTHL010000592.1, on the reverse strand, counting down.
TATAGATTTCGATTATCGAGTGACATAGATGCTTTCTATTCTAACATCGGTTTGTATAATGCGACAACGGGAACTATTCGACACTTGTCTCGAAATGGAGTACGGCACGACGGCGACGGCACGCACTCCGCTTGTTCACGATGACGACACACCGCGTCAAAAGAAAGGCACCGTCGATCGCGCCGTCTACGTGATGCGGTTTATCGAGCAATTGCTCCGCGGTGAGAAGCTGCGGATAGCGCACACGGACGTCCCCTATCTGCGATTGAAGTACGCCGCCCACATACTTAAGGAAGGACGAGCATCCGGCATCAAGCAACGCGGGTAGGGTCCAGTGTGGGGAAGTAAAACAGTTTTGTCGAAATTCATTTAAATTGATTCAATTCATTCTTTGCCAACGACATGGCAGAAATTTCAATGTACATCTAATAATGTTCGTTATTCTTTCATATTCAATCATTTTTTGCTTAAAATTCCATGGTACCGATTGAGGGTCGTTCTTTGCTTTTATAAAATTAAGTACTTCGTAAAAAAATGACGCCTGTCACTATTAAAACATTGTGTTACACTTTAACAATACGGATCTCCGTGCAATATACACCGTTACCGTTTAACACCGGGGGACCGGGTTGATCACATACTCCTTGTTTAGATATTAGTGGTAAACGTTTAACTCCCTATGTCCCCGTTTAAAACATGGAGGCTGTTGTTAAATGAAAGAGACCGTAATCTACTTCCGTTGTCTGCTTTTAAAGGTGAGCGACCCTATTATACATAACTTTTTAAATGTCTCCATCAAGCTGCGCTATGGGTCCGTAAGCGGGGAATTCTTTTCTCAATGTATGTCACCCATTACGTGTTGTTGTCTTCGTTTAAAATGCGAGCTATCAATTAAACAAGGTATTCTCTCGTTTAGCTTTTGTCGTTACATGTTTAATATTACAGTCCCCGTTTAATATGGAGGTTATTCTTCGACGGGTGAGGCCCTATTCTACTTGCGCTGTTTGTTTTTAAAGGTGAGAGTCCCTATTATATGTAACTTTTTAATTGTCTTCATGAACCGCGCAATGGGTCCTCAAGTACGGAATTTTTATTTTTTTCAAAGGTGTCACCAATTACGTGTTGTTGTAACCGTTTAAAATTTATAATTATCGGCCAAGAAGGCAATCTGTGTTTATCATTCGCCGTTATCGGTTTAATATCACCGTTCCCGTTGAATATTACGATTTAAACGTTGTTGTCATGCGCACGAATGGTTAGAATTTGCTTAAGGAACATTGTTCTCCATTTAAAATTCATGCGTGGTCGTTTAACATGCGTCCGCAACGGTTAACATTTCGAGAGAGTAAGAACGAAGTTAAAATATCACACTAAGCAAAAAGTTCTTATTTGATGGATGAAAACTACACTAAGCGGGTCAAAAACCGTCATTCCGTTTTATACATTTTCGCGTACGGGAGCGACCTCTCCACATCCCTCTTATGTGATACCACTCGCTCGAGTTCTGCGGAGAGAGATGCTTTTTTTCCGTCAAATCCCCGACCAAATCTTCGAGGAACCGCTCCCGGGGATAGGTCATCGCCCCTGCAAAGAAGATATGAACGATTTAGATAAATATTTTTAAAGACGCATAGACATCGGCGGGGACGCACCGCTCGTCCCGAGCTGCGCGGGACATAGCTCGTAGAACGCCACCGGGCGGCAACGTTACGGGCCGCCTCTTCTGTTCTCTCGGTTACTGCGGCTCGAAAACGTGGTCCCATCCACCGTGACCGTTGCCACGAAAGCGGAGGCGCCCGGGGAGCCTTCCCCGGTTGTGGAGTACGCCGGCGTGGAGCGGTGCGTCTTACGCGGCAAGACGCGTTGAGAATTGGCACATACATACCGCTAGATCTGCGAGTAATATCTGGGTGCGTTTCTTGTTTCCGATTCTTCTTTAAATACAAATGTATTCAACGGACGTTTGCACTATTTCTCGAGTCCGATGCCAATAACTATTCGACGTTTGAATTCCAAAACAGCTAATTTAATCGTAACAGATAACGATAACGTCCACCGGCGGGTTAACCAATGCACACTTTCCCAATGGTATCTCACAACACTTCGTCGAATGCATGCATTACTCGAATGTATATCCCCCGTTTACGTATCTGTTTAACTTTAAGACTTAACATTCACATTAAGAATAACGTTTAACTTTCGAATCCGTCGTTTAACTTGTCGCTATTGTTAACGTTTAACGTTGCGGTAAAAAAAATTTCATGTCGTTATTGTGACATATCGGTCATCGACAATAAAATAAGTTTGCGTAATTCATTATCATGTAATTCATCATCCTAACATAAACATATTAGTTGTGCGCTAAAGGTAATAGTATCCGGTTAGCAATCGGTGTTAACTTTCAAATATAAAGGCCTCGCCAAAATGATTTGCTCTCCGTTTAAAATTCGTTGGCTCTGTTCAATTATAGTTCGTGATGTTCACTCTTTAGAGTTCCCTTATAATTATAGGAGTCTCCGTTTGCTATTCGATTCGATGTGACAATAATTGCTTCACAAATATCCGCAACTTACGCTTCTCGCAACGGAAATTACATGAATTTCAAATAGATGTGCGACTGATTTTAGTTTTCATAATTAATGGTGAAAGTAATTAATATTGGCTAATGACTCACGCCGTGAGTAATAAAAATGACCGTTTAGGTTTGTATGTTTAAATATAGATTAATCTGTTTAAATATTAATGACTACGTTTGGATTCGACGACCGCCGTTTAAATATAGAGAACTCCATTTAGATGGCGCAATTTACAAACGACATTAACTCGAACATAATCTCACTCCCCCCTTTTGTTGTCATTCAAATCTTGGAGCAGCTTTTCCACACGTGCCTTTCGATCTTTTATTCCTTCAAGTTTTGCGTTTAGTGCACGGACCGGTGTTCGAAAACCCAATCCAACTCTTCACCACCGGTGTAATCCCCGACGGCTCGTGAAGGCCCCGCAATGAAGAGTTGAAGGTTTACGTATGGAAGGTGGCTCTTTTTTTGTTTTTACACTCAACCGACAAGTCTTACAAGTATGCATTACTGCGTCGCGATACGTCATCGTCGGCAACCGGGGCCTTGGTAATCTCCACGCTGCCCGAAGGGCACAATGCTTGAACGCCACCTCGGCGGCAATGTTCTGCGCCTCCTCGGCGCTTTCCGCAGATGAAGAACCGGGAGAAAGGGGTCCCGTCGACCGTCACCGTGGCCGGGAAGACGGGGTTGGTGTCGGGGCCTTCACGGAGAGTGGTGTACTCCGGCGAGGGCCGGCGTGTCATCCGGCAAAAGTCTCGCTAGACGTGACTTAAACATTGTTGTGGGATGTGGATAATATCTCGCGTCGTATGTTGTTTCGCTTGATGCTTACATACAATCATAACTATTTGTAAAAAAAAGGCATTGGTTTTCGGTGAAATAAATGGAATATAGTAAATGGCATCGGTTACGTTCACGCTTTACTGACTCCCATTTCAACATTAAATTGGAGTAATTAATAATAAATTCACATTGCATAGTTTAGTTGATTACGTTATACCGTAACTAGCCTAAATTCAACTCCATTTATGCATGCGACGTTTCAAGCATTTTCCAATGCAAATTTTCTGGTTTTGAACCTATTTTGTAAACATCAATGAGGTATTTAATCTATGAAACTCGCCATCATTGTTTAAAAATAACCGTCATCACTTACCCTTACACTTTACCGTTTAACTATCGATATCTGCGGTTAACTATAGACGAACGAGAACGAGGGTTCTCCCCGTTGAATATTGCATGACACCGCTTATTAGCGTGCGTCTTCACTTAACATTCGATGTTTATGTTTGAATTGTCTTCCTCACACATCGAGGACTCGTGTGAAAACTATTCTCGCTATTTACAAACACTCTCGCTTTTCAAATATTGTGGCCCACCCTTTTACAAGGCGTCGACGTTTATAATGTAGTGCCGATGTTGAAATATACACGTATCGGTGTAAAGATCAAAACGTAACAGGGGAACAAATTTCTTTTCTTGACAAAATTTTTAGATGAAACGGAGTTCTATTACAACCAGCGTAGGCATACTAATTTATACATCTAAAAACTGAAAAAACATTATCATATCCCCTTCAGTCCCTGGATGAGCTTCTTCACTTGGGCCGTGCGGGTTCTTAGTCGGTCGAGTTTTTCGGAGAGGACGACTTCCTTCTCCGCAAGCTCGACGAGCATGTCCTCCGAGAAAGCACTCCAACTCTTCGCCGTTGGAGTGCTCGCGGTGAGTGAAGGCGCCGCATCCGAAGGCGTTGCGGTGCGAGGCCCCGCAATGAAGGCTTTTAACAATTTAGAAAATAAATAAATTTCCCGTAACATGGACGCGAAGTCTTACGGTATGACTTACCTCCACATAGTCGATCGGCGGTAGCAGTGGGACGCGTATTCATCCTCCCGGGGTATGGAATACGGAGGTCATTGTACGCCACCTCGGCCGCAGTGTTCGGGCGTCCTTCGATGTTTTCGCGGTGTAAGGGCTGTAGTAAGTGGTCCCATCAACCGACACCGTGCCCAAGAAGGCGGGGATGTGGTCGGGGCCCTCCCTAACGGTTGAGTACTCCGGCGACGGCCTACGGGTTCTCTCGGCGAGCTCGTTGAGGAGGGACTTGTACATACTTCTTTCTCTCGTGTGTAATATGTGAATGTGCCTTTGATTACCGTTTATTGTTTAAATAGAAGTTTACGGGGTCGCAAGTTCGCCTAACGTACTCCGTGCATTGATGCTTACGTGTGGATTTTGAATTCAAATGTAATTGGGAAATAGATGGTAATGAATTAGCATTCGTACTTGGGATTTCACCGCCGTATCAAATTCCCGTGTCATTAATTCGGACTATCTTACATTCCGGAAGTTCAAATACAAAATAATGACAACAAGCGATGTGCATGTTTAGCGTTATTGGTTACCGTTTATTACCGATATTTCCCGTTTAACAATCATCGCGTACGCTTCAATTTGTGTTACCATACAACGTCTCCGTTAAACACCAATCTGCCGAAGATGTGTAAAACTCGCCGCCGTATCTGTTTAAATATGACGTCTCTGTTTATGCGTCACTATATTACATTCCTTCCGGAAGTTCAAATACAAAATAATGACAACAAGCGATGTGCATGTTTAGCGTTATTGGTTACCGTTTATTACCGATATTTCCCGTTTAACAATCACTGCGTACGCTTCAATTTGTGTTACCATACAACGTCTCCGTTAAACACCAATCCGCCGAAGATGTGTAAAACTCGCCGCCGTATCTGTTTAAATATGACGTCTCTGTTTATGCGTCACTATCTGACATTCCTTCCGGAAGTTCAAATACAAAAGAATGACAACAAGCGATGTGCCTGTTTAGCGTTATTGGTCACCGTTTATTACCGATATTTCCCGTTTAACATTCACTGCGTACGCTTCAATTTGTGTTACCATACAACGTCTCCGTTAAACACCAATCCGCCGAAGATGTGTAAAACTCGCCGCCGTATCTGTTTAAATATTACGTCTCTGTTTATGCGTCACTATCTGACATTCCTTCCGGAAGTTCAAATACAAAAGAATGACAACAAGCGATGTGCCTGTTTAGCGTTATTGGTCACCGTTTATTACCGATATTTCCCGTTTAACATTCACTGCGTACGCTTCAATTTGTGTTACCATACAACGTCTCCGTTAAACACCAATCCGCCGAAGATGTGTAAAACTCGCCGCCGTATCTGTTTAAATATTACGTCTCTGTTTATGCGTCACTATCTGACATTCCTTCCGGAAGTTCAAATACAAAAGAATGACAACAAGCGATGTGCCTGTTTAGCGTTATTGGTCACCGTTTATTACCGATATTTCCCGTTTAACATTCACTGCGTACGCTTCAATTTGTGTGTGACTCTTTAAATGTGTCACCATTTAACATTAGGTTTATTCAATTAAAACTTCAGTGCGTACAACGAAATTCGTTTATTCTATGTTTAAATATCAGGGCGTCATAACGAAATAAATGTTTGCTCCTTAAAGATTATCCTTTTACGAAGCCTAATCGGCGACATTTTCATTGCAAGTTCTACGATTGTGACCGGACGCGTGGCGGCGGGCCGCAATGTAACTCGCGGACATCAAACGCTTGCGACTCGATCCTCCTTCGTCTAGGACGACCGGGTTGCCTTCTCGTCACGGGCGGCCGCAAAAGCAGATCTCGATTGTTGTCCGTGGGCCTCTCATTGTCGGGTATGGGAAATATAGCTTCCTTATACGCCAACTTGTAAGTGTCGACGGTGAAGTGATCGCTAATAAAACGATGAACATTGCTTGTCCGTCACCAATATCGCAGCGCAAGCGTGTTTGCACGGGATGCCATAAACTTGCCATCTCGCGACATGAGCAAGTTCTACTAGCAAGGTCTACGAGTTACTGCACTGGTCAATCACTTCGTAACGATCGGCGAGACAAGGCGAGCAACGTGAAGACTTCGGCTATCCCGCACAAGCGTCTCAACCTTTGAACGTATGTCCGGGCATAAGAAAGTATCCCATTTGTTCGCTTGCTCACGGCGAGTGCATAACATGCGCATTAGCTTGTACTCGCACAACGAATATCGGAAATCTTAAAGAAATTTACGCGAATATATGAATATTTAAACACCACTACATCGGAGTAAACGAACAAGTAATAAACTAAAGATCGAAGAAGAAAAACATATACGACGCTATTTAAACCGAGACAATGATATTAACATTTGTTATCTTACACAGGATTCTACCGGACTAAAGGGTTAATGTGAATGTTAAACACCGACGACGAGATCAAACTGCGGACGGTGCATGTTAAACACCGATAACGAACATTAAAGTGTAACGGGTAAGCTTAAGCGTTACATGTATTTAACCTTCGAGTACCTTATAGCGTCGACCATTTTCGTCACCGGTAGGTGTCGAGCTTCTTTGATCCACGCATTGAACGACTCGGCTACATTCGAATACATCTCGCCCCATCGGTCACCTTTGAACAGATAATTCGACCGGTGTGACATGTCGGATTTGTCAATCAACCACCGAAACGCTTCGGGCGATACGGCCCGCAGTTCATTGACGGTGTCATCGAATTCTTTAGCCGTCGTTGCCCACGCGATACGAAAGCATATGGACCAAGCACTCCTCCCTCAATGCCTTCCCAAGTCTGCCATTGGCTTTCATAAAATTGGCCTCCAAGTGCCGAAGGCAAGACGCGTGCGGGGATGAAGGGAAAACTCTCGCAACGGCGTTCACAAGGCCCTTTGACCTATCCGAAACGAATGTAATTGTCTCTTGGTAGTCTCCTTCGTCGTATAAAGCATCACCTAACTTGGAAATGAACCACGTCCAATTGGCGTCGGTCTCGTTGTCGACAATAGCGAAGGCGACGTGGAAGAAGCCATTGTTCCCATCCTTCCCTCGTGGCACCCAAGAGAGTACCCCGATACTTTCCGAAGAGGTGAGTACCATCCACAAACAAACGGCGGCCTGCATGCCCGCTTGAACCCCAAAATGCACGCGCCGAAAGAGAAGAACGCACGTTTAAAACGCTCACCGTCTCTTTCCACAAACGCGACGCCGCCGGGGTTTGTCTCGGCCACCTTATGGACGTACCAAAGCAACGGATCGTAGCTGGAGATGTCGCCGTCGAGGATCACCCGGCATGCTCTTTTCCCAGCCCAAGCCTCGCTTGTATGGAATGTGGACACCATGCTCCCGCAACATGTCCTTCGAATGTCGATGGCCTTGTACAAGGGCCGGTCCTTCGCCTTCGAATCACTCGTGCGCCGACCCATTTTTTGGACGCTTTCGGGTGTGACCCCGACCCAATTCCACCACCGCAGGTGTGCGTCGGGTCCGTTGTCTTGATTCCGAAGGTAGTTCTATTATATTCCTTTGATGCGTGAACGCGCCATTGACATCCACCGGCCGCGCATTCCACGGTGACCCGGTATTTTTCGTTCTTCACGAATTTGAAATCAAAATTCCGACCGATAGCAAAATTGCGAAGTGTATCTCGGAAATGTTCAACGCCATCAAAACGTTGTCCGACGTCCAACGACAACACTTCATGTCGATCTAACGACGATGGCAGGCATGCGACACCATCCGGGTCGCCATGTGGTGGGACGAAAGCGCTCCCGCATTCCGAATTCCTCGCCAGCACTTCGGTTCAAACACAAACGATCGAATTTAAGCATAAAGTCCACTTATTTAAACGCCTAAGTTAATAGTTACACGTTAACGAGGCATAGTTAAACATAGATGTAATAATGCAAACGGTGTATGATAGTTTCCGCAGAAACATGATAAAATTAATCGGAGACTCCCAATTTAAACGGATAATTCATTCTTTAATACGGATAATGGTAGTGTTAAACACTAACCGACATACAACCGCATAATTGTTTTAGAGCAACGCATTACCACGACAATAACTCGTTTTCGGAAGGCCGCCGTGGCACGTCATCCGTCTCGACAACCATATCGACTACACCGCCTTTGAGGATGGAGAACACATGACACATGCGCCTGGAAGTCCACCTCGTTATCTATTGGGCAAACCGTATTATGTCCATCGGGTGTGATGAACTTCACCCTGGCGCGACAAACATCGAGACCCCAGCGCTCACAAATCTCACCTAACACTGACGCCCATTCAGTTGACGCGGTGAATGTCAGCACTCGTCCCTCCCCGTTGTATCTAGCAATGGCACAAAAACTGTCCATATTATCGACTTAGCAGAAGGAAAAGGAGAACAAGAACAAAATTATGTAATTCGCCTTCTAAGCTCTCTAAGCGAACAAGAAACCATAAAGGGGGAAAAAACTCACATATGTATGCATAAAAGCCAGACATGACATGATGTGATCGGGAGGGTTTTTTTCCCACCATTTGCAGGGGCAAAAATGGATTTTCGTAACACGGACCCATTTCATGTGACGGACGGGGGGTAGAAGGGAACCAAACTATAACGGAGGGGCTGTCCGGGGTGTGCAAAAATAGGAGGGGGTTTTTGGCCAGTTTTGAAATTCCCGAGGGGTGAACAGTAATTTTCCCTTAAATTATTTTTATGAAAATTAATGAGGTCACATTTTTTTTTTTAATTTGATTTAATTCCTTTGACAAAGTCTGAGCAAGGAGATGATATTTTCCAACTACCAACCAGATTGGTGGTTTTCTGTACACTTAGCTTAGATGCTTCTATATGAAGCAAATATAATAAATTAGTGTGACCTTTAAAGACTGCATGGAAAGTTCAGGGAAAAATCTATAAAAGAAAACAAACAAATAAATAAATAAATAAATATATAATTTTAGTGTTTATTTATGTTGGCTCTAGATAAAGTAATGTGGAAAGGAAAGATTAATGTGGTGGATCTCACATGGTTGTTGTGACTAATGTGACAAATAGCTTGTTATTGTTATTATAATTTATTTATTTATTAATTTTTTTTGTATTTTATTTTTATTTTTTAACTAAAAACAAATTAGGGTTGTATATGTAGTTTGTCCATATTTATTATAAACATTGTGTGAAAGTTATTTCAATTTGTTGAGAAGCTCAAATGAGATTATTTGGTATAATAATATGTTATTTTACAAATGTATGTAATTGAAGCGAAAAAGAGAAGAAGAATATTTGTACAAATTAAATAAAACAATGAAGTTTAGAACAGAGAAAAAGTGAGTTAAAAAAAAAAAAAAATAGAAGGATATGAAATGAGAGTATTTTGCCACTAAATAAGTAGCAATCTAATTAACTCATATTCAATATAAATAAATTGAGTTAGTAAATCTAACCTTCAGGTAAAATTTAAAGTTACCAAAGAAAAAATTAACAAATACCGTTTCTCCCAACACTTAACAAAACAAGAAAAAATGAGGATGCTTTACTAATCAAAGATTAATAGGTTTTTACAATTAGGACCCTATTGTTCGTAAAGTTAATTAAATTTATTTATCAGTTCCGGCAGGTTGTGGATTAATAATTCCCTCAGAGTCTCATGGAAACACATGATCAAAAGAAAGTAGACATATATATGAAATTGGCAACCCAGTTCGGCACACTACTTGTCTACATTTGGGGCTAAATCCGGAGATAAAATCTACTATAAAAGAGAATAAATATGAATATAATATATTTAGTCGTCCCACAAAAGTATATAGGAACCCTCTTTAGATTGCCTGAAGCCCACTCTCTCATCCACTCACTTAGATCTTTCACTTTGATAGTTCATCTTAAATCATAGAGCAGGGTTTCTTATATAGGTGCCTTCATGTCTCAAATATAGCTCTTTTTTTAGATCTCCGCAGCATTCTAACTTGAACATTTTACAAACTTGGACGTTGCGTATTTAGTTGCAACTTAGTTTGCAACACGACCCAACTGTTGATCTTGATTGAGTTCTAACTCCAGTTGTAATACAATCTCGTGATGTCCTCAACTCTCCAAGTTGTGGCAGTCCGAGTCGATGCAGTTGAAACCTTCCAATCTCAACATGCCAGCAATACCCTCATTAAAATTAGAGCCCCATATGGCTCATCTCCATCTCACTAAAAATTGGGCTTCTAAGATCTTTAAAATCTTCTTTTGAAATTTGATCTTTATTGATCTAATTTGGTCTTTTCAATCTTCAAACTTGATATACATTCATCCAAGTTTGATTCTTCAATTTTTTTTTGTTATTAAACTTGATTTCCATTCATTCAAATTTTGTTCTTCACAATCTTTCAAAACTTAATCTTCTTTCATCCAAGCTTCGGCTTCAGTCGTTTCCGTATATAGTTGTGTCTTCAAATGGATCAACCCATAAATTGCTTCAATTTTTTTCTCCAAATCTAAACTTCAAATTACTTTTCTAAATATGATATTAACAATTTTGTTTGCTTGCTCTCGCCTCTCTTAGTTTGTGTCTTCATTTAGTTTTATATCAAATTAAGCTTCAAATAATCTAGGCCTCAAAGTAGTTGATCTTCAGTAATTGATTTAGTTGCCAATGATAGATTATATCATTTCTTAGATTTTTATTCATAAGGTCAATGTTTGCACTTCAAAGAAAATCCTCCGAGATGACTGACTTGCTAAAAATAGTTTTAAAGATTATCTTCATATTTTCATGTCTTCATGTGCCACATCATCATGACATTTGTCAAATAATGCTAACATAGAGCTCCTACTCTGATAATATTTTATTAATGTCACATTAATTAGGCTTAAAACTTACAAAACAAAAATTATACACAAAATTTTAGTTGAATACATTGTCAAATTCGAAGAGGATTTGAATTTGGAACTTCACTCACATGCGTCAATAGATTAGGCATGGGTAGCCTCTCAAGGGCATTTACTTGCCCTCAGGCAATAGAGTTGTGGATATATATTTCGTTTTTAAATTTTTATTTTATATGTTAGCTGTTTCAGCTTTTTATTATATAATAATAATAATAATAATAAACACAGATATAACACGTGCAAAATTTCTAATGCGATCATAATTTGTGAAAATATTATTTAATTTTAGTTTAAATTTAAATTTATTGTTTTTTTAAAATATGAAATAGTTTTAATCCAACGAATTTTTTCTTACAAAACATTTAACTGGTGGATTATAAAAAGATTCGCATTGAATTTTACTATGAGATTTTTATATTCTTCTTATGTTTTCAAATTAGAGTTATGTTTATTTATTATTATTTTATGCCATATATTTGGATGAGTTATGAAAAACTGATTTTTGACTAATTAAAATAAATTAATAAGATTAATTTATATATTTATTTCTAAAAACTTATTTACTCTTTATGTTTATTCATTCCCTTCAAATCAAATATGAAGTTTCCAAAGAAAACATAATGAAGACCATTTCTCCCAATGCGTCACAAGAATAACATAAAGTAATTAATGATGTTTTACTAATTAAAGATTAATAGGTTGTTACCAGGAGGAACATTTTGTTTGTAAACTTGATTAAATATATTTTATCAATTTCACATCAATTATAGTTGGAACTTAAGAAATAAAAAACTATATGCAAAGTTTAGTTGAAGTCATGGTCAAATTTGAAAAGGATTTGAACTTGAAACTTCATTCATATACCTGAAGAAACCAACCATCAATTCCACTTATAAATGCAGAATTGAGCACAAGATATTAATGCTTTCTCTTGTCAAATTATTTAAGTGGTTTGGGTTTTTGCATGTTTTATTAAAAAAATTATTTTGTTTTCAGACTTTTTTATTTTGTATATCAGCTAATTCAGCTTCCCATTATAGTTTGGCTGTGTTTTCAAATTATAGTTTTATTTATTTATTTATTTATTTATTTTATCTATGCTTTGTGTTTATTTTTATTTTTATCCATGTCTTATGTGTAGCTGATTTCGGATGAATTGATTTTTTTTTTAAGAAAATCAAGATATAATTAAAAGATTTATAAAAAAAATTCATGTCTTAGTCCAATTTTCTTATTTTTATAAACCATATGTTGGACAAAGTAAACACCTTCCAAGTTTATTCCTCCCATCCTAACCAGATGTGAAGTTGGAGAGTCAATCAAAATGTCAATAGTTCATACATATTTCTAGTTAACTTCCATTTCATGTCTATTTCATAACAATGACACTATTTGAAAATCATGCATGCCATCTACTTTAATATCATATGTAGCTATATATATATATATATATATATATACAGGGAAAGGATCCAAAGATTCAATTTACATGCACTTTTCCTTAGCTTAATGTTAACATTTTAAACATTAGCATATATCATGACTCAGTAACTTGTATTAAATGCTAAGTTTAATTTCATTAGAGGAAGTAACAAATGCAACAAAACCTTTGCCGAATTTATCACACTAATTAGCATTAGCTTTGTGTTTTATAAGAGATTAAAACAATAAATTAATAATAAGGTTTTGGGGTTTTTTCATAGATAAGCGACACATGGCCTCTTATTTAAGAAAAACCAGAATGTGTTGAGTTTTGATTTAAGGTGTTTCCTGAATTGAATATCATATAAAGAACACGTGATAATAGATCAAGAGACTCTTGGTATAATTAAATTTATCAATAGAATTTTATAAAATCAAATCAACTCTCAAACACTTAAAATATTGTGTATATGTGACTCATATATTACTAGATGTATATTTCATTCACTCTCGATTTATGTGTTTGTATGTATATTATAATTGTTTTAAGATTAATTTTTAAATCATTATTACCCTTCTGATCACAGAGGAGGTGAAATTAGCTTCATCAAAACTTGAAAATTAAATAAAAAGAAAACACAACCAATTCATCGTAAGCTCTTATATTAGGAAATATTAAGTAAAGTGATGAAGGAAAGGAGCTTAATTAATGAATTTTATGACCTTTTTTTTATGTTAGTTTGATGTACTCTTTTACAGTTTTTCCCATTAATATTACTTTTTTTTTTTGTATGAAATTGTTACATATTTAAGTTATATGGTTTCATATGTGTGATAATTTAAAGGTTTAGTCATAGTATTATTAAATCTATCAAACTAGAATTAGTAATAAAATGGTTTAGAAATAATTATTTTAGTTAGTATAATTGATTATCATCTGCCCTTTGTTAAATTTAACAAATCGCATTAATTAAAGTTACGGCAGAGTTACTATACTTAATTTGCTTTCTCTATTCAAAATAATATTTTATTTATTATACTTCGGTTCAAAATAATAAGTGAACATTATTATTATCATATTTCAGTGTAGTATTTTGATATTTTGTCTTACTCATATACTGTTTAATAATGTATTATTGGGCTAGGTAGTGGCTGTTGGCATATGAGCTTTTTCATAAGACTATCTCTCTTCTTATGGATGTTTTTCCCAAACTAATAAAATAAAATAAATGTTAATCTTTTGCTTGCACTGAAAAAAAGTCTTTCCACTCGCATTATGCGCAATTATAATATAAATTATTTAATGCAACAATAATGACAAAAGGAGTGGATAATGGATGGTTAATTTAATGCAACAAAGATAAGTTATTGTCCATTTGTGGAATATTATTAAACATGTAAGCAACGACCCTGTTTCCTTCTTTTTAGTACATACAAGTATATATATATATATATATATGTCCAATCCTTTCCAACTAATCCCAACTAAAATGTAAATATGCTTTCCAACGAATTCTCACTAAAATGCAAATATGCTTTAAGAAATAGCTGTGATTTTTTTAAGGAATTAATTTTCAGAAAAATAGGAGTGATGTGTTTTTTTAATATAAAAAATTTATCATCCACTTATTTTACTGTGATGCTTAAAAAAAATCTAAAAATAAAAAAATATACATATAATCACATATTCACATGATTCCAAAACAAACATAACCATCTCTCAAAAATTTTATCCTTGGCTCTCTCTCTTCTCTGTATATATATATATATATATATATATATATATATATACATATATTTCTATTTACAACAATACACAAGGATTAATTAATTTACAACACGCTAAAACACAAACTAAACAACAATTTTACTCACACTAATAAAGCTCCTCTATAATCCCGTCACCGGGCGGTGAGCTGTAGCGCGGTCACCGCCATCATCCCCTTGCCACGTCCACACGATGTCCTTCAGTCCCGGCCGTACATCGTCCTCACAGAACTTAGCGAAATCGAGCGCATCGCCGGAGATCTTGAAAAACTCCACCACCGCCACCTCCGGCGCCGCTTCAAACACTTCCGCCACCACCTCCAACCTCCCTCTCCTCTCCTCCCTCCCCTCCATCCTCACTCCAAACCCTCCCTTCCCTTTCTGCACCCCAAACCCTAACCCTTTGCCAACGTCCTCCAACCTCTCCAGTATCTCCGCCGCCGGCCGTCTCGACGTGAACACCGTCCCACCCTTCCTCTTCTTCTCAAACAACCCGGAGAGATCCCACCCGCCGGACATCGACGCAATCAGCTCGAACGCATTGTAAAATCTCGGCGAACCCACGCTTTCCTCTCCGTCGCCGTCGCCGTCGCCGGCCGAGGATGAGAGGCTGCGAGGGATATGTGGTTTCCTAAACCAAGGCATCCCCATGATGTCTTGAATAGAGATTCGCTTCTTCGGATCGGCGACGAGGAGACGCGAGACGAGCCGGCGCGCCTCCGGCGAGAACCACGGCGGAATCTGGTAATCAGCTCGAAAGACCTTGGCGTACATCTTCATAAGGTTCTCATCCTGGAAAGGGAGGAATCCGGCCAGAAGCACATAAAGAATAACCCCACAAGACCAGAGATCGGCTTTGGCCCCATCGTAGCCTCGCCGGCGGAGGACCTCCGGAGCGACGTACGCCGGCGTGCCGCACTGGGTGTGCAGCAAGCCATCGTGGCGGAGCTGCTCGGGGAGAGCCGAGAGACCGAAATCGGAGACCTTGAGATCGCCATTGTGGTCGAGGAGAAGGTTCTCGGGTTTGAGATCGCGGTGGGAGACGCCGCGAGAATGGCAGAAGTCGACGGCGGAGAGGAGCTGGCGGAAGTAGCGGCGGGCTTCGGGTTCAGGGAGGCGGCCTTGGGAGACGCGGGCGAAGAGTTCGCCGGCGCGGGCGAGTTCGAGGATGAAGAAGATGCGGGATCGGGTGGCGAGGACTTCTTTGAGTTGGACGACGTTGGGGTGGCGGACGAGGCGCATGATGGAGATCTCGCGCTGGATGTGGTCGGCCATGGTGGGTTCACGGAGGACTTGGTCCTTGGAGAGGATTTTAATGGCGACGCTCTCACCGGTGGTGAGGTCGCGGCCGTGGTACACTTTGGCGAAAGTGCCCTTGCCGAGAAGACGGCCGAGTTCGTACCGGCTCAGTATCAGTTTGCGCGCGGCTGCTTCTTGTTCGTTGTCGTTGTCGTTGTCAGTGCCAGAGCAGCTGCTGCTGTTTTCCTGTGACTCGCCCATTTTTGAGAGTTCTTGGTGGTGTGATGAGTGCTGATTTTTGGGGGGTTTAATTTATTAAAAATGGGAGGGAATTGGAAAGAGATTCGTCAGGATGGAGAGAGTTCGTTGCAGCTTGGATTAGAAATATACAATGGGCGAAGCACATAGGAAGGAGTCTGGATTAACGAGGAATCTCTTTTAATGGGATCATGTGATGGATGTGAAGTAGTGTTATTTTTATAGAAGGTTTTTCGGGTAGGATTATGGAGTAATCCATGTTTGGATCCATGGTAAATGGAGGGTTGAAAAACTTTTATTTACCCATATTTTTCAACCCTCCAAATTAGGGGGTTTTGGAGGGTTGAAAAATTTTTTTGATCAAAACACCCATGCTGAATTTATATTATTACAAACATGCCTCTTAGCATAAATTAGGTTTTGGTAATATTGTAAATTAATGAATAAAAATATTTAATTTATAAAAATAATATTATATGTATAAAATTAACATAAAAATACCATTTATACTTTCAAGAGCATTTTAGTAATATTCATATATAACATTACTTTTTATTACATTCCATTCAAACACTATTACGAGTTTTGATAACCTCCATTTACGTTATCTTCAATCCAAATAAGGTATAACTTAAAACTTTATTCTACCTTATTTTATCTTATTTTATTTTATTTTATAAAATATTTCTTCACCTTATTCAAACAAAACAAAGTCTAAAGAGTGAGGTTTTTATTTTTTTAATGTGTGGGGGATCTACATAGATTTTGCTTTCTGATCGTCTAATCTTTCAACCTGGGAAGTATTTTTACATATGTATATGTATATGAATGAAAATTTTAAATAGCTTTTATTTATTTTAAAACGTCAAGCTTTTTTTATTTATTTTTTTTGGTGTTTGGAAAAGTGGCAAGTCATTAAGCACTCAAGCTTTTAAAATCCAGCTAAAATTATATAGACATAAAAGTCATTTGATTTAAGTGATAAGCGATGTCTCTGGAATAGCAGCAGAATGATGAGAGTTTTATAGCAATGAGATGTTGTTGAATGCCTCATGTGAAAATGTATGGAAAGAGAGCAGCTGGGAGAGACAGGATAACAATAATTTTGTAGATATAATATTTCATTTTAGTACAAACAATAATGAATAATGTAAAAGGTCATTTAAATAGGAATTAGGAGGGGGTGTTCTTCTTAAAATCTTAAATTATATTTGAATCATAGTCAAGGAACAGTCAAAAGCTCACAAACGGAAACGGATGAGTTGTCAGATATTTTAACGGCCGGTGGGCCTTTGTATGGTAATATTGAAGAAAATTTTAAATTTTTTTTTATCATTATGTTCTTGAAATATATGCTGGTTTATGGTGCAATATATATATTTATTTAATTTTATCTCATCTTCCAAGATATTTTATTTTTATATATCCTAATTAATATTGCTAAAAATAATGATTGATCAAGCAAGGAAACTCTAATTTGAAAACCATTTAAACACTAATAATAAATAACTATAAAAATTGCTTATTGTTAAACTAGACCATGGCTAAATTCATCTCTCCCATTAAATTATATGAATTTTATTAAATATATCCTTGGGTTTCACCAAGAAATAAAAAAAAACTAACCTATGTTTTGATCCCTTTGTTTGCTAAACAACTCTTGGTAGCCACAAATTCCATCACTTCAATCTCATTCTTTTCTTAGTTTTTTTTTTTATGTCAAAATGAGCAAAACCCATAATGGGCCGTTCGAACTGTGATAGGGGTGTCCATACACCTCGACTATGGTATTGCACACGTGGAAGTTGGGACCACTCACAGTTTTTAGACGTGCACCATCATTCTCTCATTTTTTTTTTTTTTTGATTGGGTTAACATTTAGGTAATTCTTTGTTGTTATATGCTAAGAGAGGAAATTTCATATTTAGGTTAGTTGTATCATAACTATGATAAAAATACTGAAAATTTTACCATGTGTAAAACTAATCTTTAGAGAGTGTTTAATACAGAAGACTAACAAATTCTTGCTTGTATAAAAATCATGCTTTCATCGAGTCAAAGTGCTATAAGCAAGGTGTAGAACCTAATATTAGTTTCCATGTGGGAGGAATATTAAAATAATAGAGTTCTCCCATTAGTTCTGCTAAATTAGTCTAAAGACAATAGATATCAACCAATTGATTTTATTAGAATATTAATTAAGGATTGTAGATGTTAAAATAGGGTTTCATTTCTCAACATGTATAACTCATTAAAATAATCCTATATTATAATCCAATCAATAATTTAATTTATTTTAATATAGCAAATCTCATCATATAATAATGTATTTATTTTTAGCAGTGTTACCCATGATATTGATTTCATATAATGAACATAACATCTCTCTGAAATTCAAATATTTACGGATAAACATTGATATTTTGGAAATAAACAAAGCATTTCTTCTTTTTAGGTTTATTTCTATCTGGGTCCCCACGTGAAATGACACTGTTAAAAGCTATTTGAATTGTCGGTTATGCCACTCCACTCACCCACAATAATTGCAAGTAATGAATGATGCGTTTTCCGATATAGTGATATGAATGCATTTATTTTAAGTAGTTATTTTTTATTTTTGAATAAAGATAGTAAATGTGAATGCATTTATTACAATTAAATGTTTTTTATTCCATAAAAATGTTAGCGTTCCTAAAAAATAAACAGAAACTCCCAGAAATAAACATAAACACCCAGAATTAAATGAAAACTCACAGTTGTAAACAAAAACTCTGGAAAATAAACACAAACTCGTAGAAGCAAACAAAAACGCCCAAAAGTAAACGAAAACTCACATAAGTAAACGGAAACGCCCAGAAGTAAACAGAAATGCCCAGACGTAAACAGAAACTCTCACAATAGTTGCAGGTAATGAGTGATGCATTTTCCGAGATAGTGATATGAATGCATTTATTGTAAGTGGTTGTTTTTATTTTTGAATAAATATAGTAAATGTGAATACATTTATTACAATTAAATGTTTTTTATTCCATAAAAATTTTAGCGTTCCCCAAAAATAAACAGAAACTCTCCGAAATAAACATAAACGCCCAGAACTAAACTGAAACTCACAGTCGTAAACAAAAACTCTGGAAAATAAACACAAACTCGTAGAAACAAATAGAAACGCCCAAAAGTAAACGAAAACTCACATAAGTAAACGGAAACGCCCAGAAGTAAACAGAAATGCCCAGACATAAACAGAAACTCTCACAATAGTTGCAGGTAATGAGTGATGCATTTTCTGAGATAGTGATGTGAATGCATTTATTGTAAGTGGTTGTTTTTATTCTTGAATAAAGATATTAAATGTGAATGCATTTATTACAATTAAATGTTTTTTATTCCATAAAAATTTTAGCGTTCGCTAAAGATAAACACAAACTCCTAGAAATAAACATAAACTCCCAAAAGTAAACGGAAACTCACAGTCGTAAACAAAAACTCCGGAAATAAACACAAACTCATAGAAGTAAACAGAAACACCCAAAAGTAAACGAAAACTAACATAAATAAACGGAAACCCCCATAAGTAAATAGAAATGCCCAGACGTAAACAGAAATTCCTAAACGTAAACGGAAACGTTGCAATATAAACAAAAACTCCATAGGGTAAATGGAAACTCCAAAAAACTAAGCGGAAAGTAGTACGTAATCGCTTCAGTTGAATGCACAAACGAAGGAAACATAAATGGTGACGGGTTAATGGCGAATCTCAAACGTAAACATAAAAGTAAACGAAAACGCCCAAAAGTAAATGGAAACTCACAATAGTAAACAAGAACTCTCAGAAATAAAGGGAAACTCCAAGAAGTAAACATAAACGCCCAAAAGTAAATGGAAACTCACAGTCGTAAACAAAAACTCCGGAAAATAAACACAAACTTCTAAAAGTAAAGGGAAACACCCAAAAGTAAACAAAGAATGAAAACCTTGTTTACAAAAGCATGCATGGTAAGAGAAAAGATGCTTGAAAAAGTCTGCATTTCCCTTTTCGTCGTACAATTTCAAAAAATTATGACAAGATATAACGGGTCTTCTCACTAAAGTCAAGGGCTAAGTTGATATTATGTAAAAAAAACTATTGACGGAGTTGGACGGAGGGACTGAAAAGAAAGGTAAGCTAAAAAGAAAGGATGAACAGGGATATTCAAATGTCAGAAAGACTGATCGGGATGTTTATAATCATACAGAGACTTATAATTAATTTTTCCTATTGGATTTTGAATGTTTTAGCTCATATATATTCAAACTTGACACGTTATTTAGCTAGGTACATCCCTAGTTTTCGTAAGAATGGTTAGATTTGCATTCAACTACCATAGTCATTGTTACACAATGTCCAACAATACTTAATATTACATAGCATCCTTTTGTAATGTCAAAAATATTAGTTATTAGATCACGATACAATAGAATTTATCAGTAAATATTTCTAAATTTTAAAAATTTAAAGACATCCATAGAAAATGTATATGGATTATATAGATGATCATGAACGTATAAATAAAATTAGATTAATTTATATCAAAATAATGATTTTAATATCAACATCATAAATGTTTTATATGGTCATTTGAATTAGATTATCATGACTACCAAAATATCTCAATTATTCCATAAGGAGTGATCAGTAAAATCAATCAAGAGAGTTTGTCAAAATAAAAAAAGAAAAAATCAATCAAGAGATCGAAGAGACCCACCTAACTAAAGATGAAGAATATGAATAATTTAAATGAATCTTATCAAGTCCATTTGATAAAGAAGGATGAAATATTGATTCCCATACTTTTAAATAATCAACTCGTGGTGGGATAGCACCAATCTTTTTCAAAGGCATCATTGGTTTACATTACTAAAAATATAGATTAACATCATAAAAATATATTCACAAAACTCCAATGCATATGAATAAAAAACACTGATTTTAAAATATTTTTTTCCCTTATTTATTATGTATATATTATAATTGGCATACCGCATCATGATATTATTTACCATCTAATAAAACAAAGAACCCTCAAGATTGATTTAGGTGATAGATATTTAAATTATTTAAATAATTAATATCAAAACATCGAGTATTTTCGATTTCTACCCATAGACTCCTTAAAAATCAATAAATCAAAAAAGACTTAATAAATAAAAATAAAAAATAAATTAGAAATGGGTACGTGTCAAAGGCCCACCGGCACATTATATATCTCCGGACTGCCATTTCAAGCCAAACATTAAGTAATTATGTCCGTTTTAGATGATCCTGCTTATTATTTTGTGAGATAATTAACTCTCAAATAAAAAGCTATGATTGATGGATTTGTTGCTCAAGTGTTTGGTGTTACACTCCAAATCCATTGCACAAGAATGGTTTTCAAAGAAATGACATAAAAAATTAAGTGTAATGGAGTTATTCTCCTTGAGTCCCTTTTAGGGCCCCTTCTTAATATCCCAATAAAAAGCCAAAAAACCAAACAAAAGGAACTTGATAAGAATTATTGAACTTCATGAGTCAACAATGCTATCTACTGTTCATTATAAGCAAAGATATTGAGCTCTTGTTTTCTGAGTTTATTTTAATCCAATTTCATGGAAAATATCTACCAAATGGCATGCTTAAATAAAAAATTAATAAAACAAAATAAGTATAGATTGTTGCTTTGCTTGATTTATTATATTATATTATATTATATTATATTATCTTTTTGGTGGTAATTAGGTCAGGAAGTATATATGGATGGGGACATTGGAGCAAAGGAAATACAAGTTCTTAATTAGGATGAGTGTTTGTCTTATTTATTTATTCATTTATTTTGATTAACAATTGAACAACTAATTATTTATTAATGAGTAGCTTGGGTTTGGTGGTCTGAATTATAATAACAAGGACTTGTTGTGCATATACAAAGGTTAGTTAATTTATACAAAATAATCTAATCAAATTCACCTTCCAGATGAATATTGTTTTATGTTTATATATCCTTAATTGTATATATATATATGAAATGTTCTTGTGAGTTATTTTATTTAATAAATAATCATAAAAGATAAATGATAATAATAATTATTATTAATAATTTTAAAGAATTATGCACAAGCGATGAGGCCGATTAATTTGAACCCACGATTTTTGAATAAAGAGGTGAATGAAGTACCAATTTATCCCGTTATATAGAGATGATTAGTAATAATAAATTGAGTATAGCTTTGAAATATATATTTATTTATTTATGAACTACACCACAATATTGAAGTAATTATACCTTCTTTATCTCAATATGCAAAATCTTATTATTTCATACACATTTTTCTAAAATTTATAATGACATTCTTCGTTATTAATTATATTTGTACACTTTAAAAATATAATTTTGCTAGGATACACATGCAAATGAAGAAGAAGAAAAAAAAGAAGAAAGCCCTATTATGGACAACGACATCTTAATTTATTGGTACCGGATTTCTTGAATGCACGTAAAAATCAATGATCAAACCCTCTCCTCTTCGGAGTAAAAATGCATCGTATACTTAGCAACATGCATATGTCGTCTATAATACATGGTTTATCCATAGTTATAAACAAAAATTAAAAGAAAAAAAACTCTATTAGGAGCTGAAACTTCAAATTTCCATAATGATGAACAAACAAATAATTAAAAAAAAAAAAGTTTGTTATGTTTGTTCTTTTTAAATAATAAACTACCACTCAAGTATCACAACTAAAAGCCAATAATGCAACACTTACTCATCACTAGCTGCCACCTCACCACTCAGAGATAATAGAGAAAGCTTTGGAATCAAGAGAGAAAGGAGCTACATCTCTAATCAAAGGATGACAACGCATCACCAATGGTCCTCAATAAATTAATTGATGAAAAGGGTAAGCTATATCATGATTAATTATTAACTAGTTTTGGCCACTTGAGGCATTGTTCTCCATCAAGAGAACAAACTAAGCAGTGGAATTAATTTTTGAGTTTAGCTCAACTTTAGGAGCTTGAAAAGGCCATGCTAACTCTGCATAGCAGCATAGCCACTTGTTTGGTTGTGAAGAGAGTGAGATTGTTAAGCTAAGCCAAAGATTTGGTGATGTATCAATCTTCTTACTGTTTAATTATACATTTTTTGTATTTTATTTCTCAAGTTATATATATATTTTCTATTCTTTTTTTTTCTAGTGACGTCCCTAGATGTAAAATTCAGAGATGTTCATAATAGTTACTGGATTTACATCTAACGGTTATAATTTATGTAAGCACAGTGACAAATAGTATCGAACAATATTAAATATTAGACTTGATCATGATTCAACAATTTTCTATCAAAATTTTTATTCAACAGTAATCGGCGTATTTGCATAAATAATTTATATATATATATATATATATATATATATATATATATATATATATATATACAAAATTTAGGAGGGAAAGCAATATAAAGACTAAAAGATAACATTAGTTTCATTCCTTAAAAAGTGATTAGGTATGGTAAAGAGAGAAATTGACTGAAAGTTCAGATTTATTTATGAGCATATATATATATATGTTTTTCTTTAAAGTAAATGCAGTCGACATATCTAATAAAAATACACGAGACTAAATTATTTATATATTTTATTTTGTTTGACTAAAGTGGTTAGGCCGGTGAGGAGGATAATGACTTGATGCCACCCAAGATCTGGTAGCAAGAATCTATGTGAGCCTCTAGATGAAGTGCATATGGCTATGATCAATATAAGTTTCTCATTGGTAACGTAGAGATGCTTCTTTCTTGTATTCCTGTTTGAAAATAATGTTGTACTAATTTAGAAGAGTATTAATTAGTGATTATGTAACCAACTAATTAACGTGACTTATTAGTCACTGAGTCATCACTACTTATCCATCACATTACGTTGCCTTAGTGCATATATAATCTTCTAACTTAACTTATGGATATTTCTTTCTTTTTTTTCAAAAGTTTGGGAAGAAATGTAAACCTTGTAATCAACCTCTATGACTCATCCAAATTGTCTATATATATATTGAGATTTTTCATTTTTTTTTAATGTATGTACCTTTGAAATAACTATTGATGGAAGGATTAACTACCAATCTTTTCCTCTTTGAATTCATGGATAAAAATAGTTCTTTTTTAAAGACAATTTATACGTTAGTATTGAACCCATTGCGTTTCATTTTAACTCTAGCAATCATTCTTGAATTTAAACCTAAATTAAATCTGATATAAGTTCATCATCAATTATATGGAATAAAAAAAACATTAAAGATAATAATACTCATGAAATTTTGATATCTTATTTTTATTTATTTATTTATTATTAGGAGACAATTTGGATGTCTTAAAAATTATAGTTATTGGTTTTATTCTATTACAATCAAGCTAATAATGGGCACATGAAAATTGATGTGAGAATGATAGGAAATTACCCAACTACGATGATCCATTTTGATCCCATACCATCGTCACCATCATAATAGATCAATCAGTGATGGGTGCTTATCCACATCATCAAAAAATAAATAAAAATAAATAAATAATAATAATAATAATAATAATTCCCATCCCATGATAAGCCACTAATAAATACTCCCTCCGTCCCATTTTAAATGTCTGTCTACACAGATTCATCAAAATTAAAAAAAAAAAGTTAAAATTAAAAATTTTATGAATAAAATTGTGTGCTTAAAACAACAACGGTGAAGAACAATTAATATAGGTAGGGTTAAATTGAAAAATTTATACTTATGGATAAATAAATTGAGATATGAAAAATTTCTATAAGATGATAGTTATCGTAGGAGTGAGAGAGTAAATAATTGGGTGTTCACCTTTGTCTTTTCATCACAATGGATTTATTTGATTCATGGACTTTTAAAAGTGGTCCTATTGGATATGCTTGGAGGATGAAATAAAGACTTGGCATTTAGTTGTTTATGTATTTATTTATAATTTATTTATATTCAACATAATTTAATACTATTTATTGTAAATAGGAAAATTGGCAGCCACTGGAATGGAAGCAAGCGATTTTATTTTTTCATTTAAAAAACATTAATTAAAGAGTTAAATAATCGATATGAATTAGACCTGCTGTAAATGGGCCGAGTTAAAACTGATTTCAAAGGAGTGAGCCCATTATCGATTTAGCTCAAATCCGAGTCAGTGAAATTATATATAATAAATAAAAATTTACATAGTAAATTTGTGTTTACTTTTCAAATGATTGTATGCCATATTATGTACACAAATCAAATATAATTAAACCATTTAAATCTTAATTATCAAATTACTCAAAAATGTTTTTTTTTTTTTTTTTGTTAGTGCACAAGTAGATAATGAAAACTTGATAATATCAGTAAAGATTTAGGACTGGGATATATAAATTAATCAAATTAGAATAAAAATTTAATTTTTATTTATAATATCATTGTTTTTAAATACATTAATTTGACCACTGTTTCCGTTTTTTCTCTTTGTTTTTAAAGCTCTTTTCTTCAGCAAGAGATTGGAAAATAAAATTATTTTGAGTATTACAATATCTAAATCTCAATAAAATTTGCAAAAAATCTATCTTAGTTGCAAATGCTTGAATTTAATAAGATTTAAATAAGAACTTAAACGTGAACAGTAAAGAAGTTTTAATGAGAAATATAAAAAGAATAATAAGAAAGATTGGGTTTTAGAGGTTAATGTAGATGAATAGTGTTAATAATTTTATTTTTTTTGAAAAATCTCCAATAAAAAAATTACAAAGAACTCACTTGAGACTGTAGTTTCACAAAATTAACCAAATTATATTTACAAGCTTCTTATACACTTTTCCCTTTTTTTTAAAAAAAAAAATAGTACCTCTGAAAATTTAAGCAATATATGATTCTTATTGAATAATAAGTTCCTGAAAAGTAATTCATAAATAAATCACATGGCAACCAAAATACACCAAATTTTGTATTCACTGAGAATGGTTGGCCCATAAACTGTACACATGAGCCAAATCATGCGAATAAACTTGACCGACTGAACTTTAATTAAATTGAACCTGATTGTGAGCCCAAGATGTTGCAACTTGACCAGGCTTCTCAAACTCAAAGTCAGGTCTACATACTAGCAAAACCTAACAATACTTGGTCGAGCCAACTGATCAAGAGTCTCAATGATTAAAAGCTTCATATATACACTCCTTAACATGAACTCGTTTTTCTTAGTTCCGGAACCAGAGAAACCCCTAGTTTTGTGCATTGTGTTGCACTGTATGCAAGCGCTCGCTTGCACACACATATATAATGTTGATTGTTTGTTTATATATATATATACACACACACAAACAAACAATCAACACTTTAACCCTAATTTTAACCTTTATCAAAAATATGATTTTTTATTGTGTAAATAGTGAAAAACAGATTTGTCTGATTGAAGAACCATGCAAATTCACTTAGAGTGGGTTTGTTTGGGTGTATTTGCTTTTATCTATAAATGTAATTAATTCACTGTAGCAAATCTGATGTTTGTTTGAGTGTATTTGCAAATGTTAGGGGTAATTGAGTTTTACACATAGGTTGCGTTTAGTATTTTACCATGGGAATGTTGGGATGTAATTTAATTGATGGGAAAGTGATTGATAGGAAAGTAATTCATGAGAAAATGACATCCTTTTGTTTGGTATGTAGTGGAAAACTTATTAAATTGATGGGAAAGTAACATTTCTGTGTTTGGTATTATAAGATATTCTTGGGAATCTATTGACATAATGACATAAATACCCTTTTATTATTTTACTTATCAATCACTTTTAAATTTAAAATAATAATAACAAAATATTTTTAGATGTATAAAATATTCTTTAAAAATCAACTAAATATTTTTTTTAATTTTAATAAAATAATTTATTAACATAATAAAACAAAAATCTTTAATATTTGTTGTTCTCACTTGGTACCTACTTTTTCTGCTTATTGTTTTTTTTCACTTAGTATTTACTTAACCCTTAAATAATAAGTATAATTATAAATAATAAATAATAAATAATTTTTTTTAACCAACTAAATCTATTAAATCAAACTAAAAAATAACAAAATTAGAAAAGCGATGAAATCGTTCACATGCGATAGGGTTTACATTTATTGTAATACGGCGGATGTCGATGGAGCGCGGAGATGGATGAAAGATGTTAGCTATCGGTTTTTGGAGAAGTGGGGCGTTTGTTGAGAAAACCTAGATGTGGAAAATTATTTTTGAAAAAGTTAAGGGTATTTTAGTCCAAAAAATAACTCAACTTTTTTCTTTTCAATGGGAAATGGAAACTTTCCACCATGTCGTGAGGGGAATTACTTTCCTCGCTTTAGTGGGGTGCTCTCATGCGGTGATGTTATTTTTCACGGCCCCGAATAAAGCTCCTGGCTGGGATTACATGAAAGCTGCTTTCCAGGATTGGGTCTTCAGAGTGTACCAAACGCAACCATAGTCAGGATTTGGATGTAATTAGTTTTACACCTGATTTGGGTGTAAAACCAACTACTTCACTGTAGCAAATTCGGTGACAATTTAATATTAATAAATTTATATAATACAATGTATTTAACAAAAATTTTAATATTATTTGAAAATAGTAAGCTATTTAATGAAAATAGTTTTGTTTTTTAGGGTTATTTTCATGTACACAAATTAATAAAACTTTATTAGGAAAATCATCATTAAAAGTAGATTTAATAATAAAACTTTTTTAACCAATTAAAATTTAATAACAATTACATCAATATAACTAACAATTAAAAATGATAATAATATAATAATAATAAAAAGTTTATTATTTAAATTGATTAATATAATTATTACATTAAAAAATAATCTCCATTCCAAAAAAAAGTAAAAAGCAAAAAAATGGGTATTTATAAAAGTGTTTGGGGGTAATCTCACTCTAAGTGACCATATTTCTTAAATATATCAAACCAAACACCAAATTCTGTAGTACAGTAATTCTAGTTACATGTAACCAAACACCAGATTTTATAATTACTGTATTTCCAAATTCATGTACTTTCAATTACATTGTAATTAAAAATTCTCTGCATTTACAATTACATCTAACCAAACGCTACCTTACCTTAACATCTCATAACGAGAGCACCTACGTGCTGACATATTATTATTGCTTAAAAAGCTTATTTGCATATATATATATATACACACACACAAACAAACAATCAACACTTTAACCCTAATTTTAACCTTATCAAAAATATGATTTTTTATTGTGTAAATAGTAAAAACAAGATTCGTCTGATTGAAGAGCCGTGCAAATTCACTTACCTTAGCATCTCGTAACGAGAGCACCTACATGCTGACATATTATTATTGCTTAAAAAGCTTATTTATATATATTTATATATATAAATGATAATTTTATCGATAATTTTTAAAATTTTTTTTAATTTTTATTTTTTTTGTTTTTTTTTCCTTTTTTTTTCCCTCCTTTTGTTCTTCTTTTTTAGGTTTTTTTCCCGTCCGTTTTGTATTTGGTATTTGTTTTTTTAAAGTTAATGTTTTACTGTTTATATCTATTTTTTGTTTTTCAAATTTTTTTGTTTTTTTTAACCTTTGTTTTGGTTTGCGTTTTTTCCTTTAAAATCTGTTTTGGTTGCAGGGGGATGGCCGTTATTGTTTTACTAGGCATCTTTTGTTGGTTGTTTTGATGTAGTTAATGTTGTTTTTTGGCGCTTTTTGGAGCGTTTTTTACCAATAATGGTTTTCTTATAAAAAATTTTTGGTTTAATTATTCGTTGGGGGAGTTGTTTTTGGCTAACTGGTAGGTTAACAGTTTGGTTATTTGGTGGGGTTTTAATAAGGTTAATTTAGTTGCCTTTTAAATGGATTATTGCAAAGCAAAGAAAAATAAAGAAACCCCAAATAAAAAAAAAAAAAAAAAAAAAAAAAAAAAAATAAAAAAACTAAAAAAAAATAAAAAATTAAAATAAAAAAAAAATAAAAAAAAAAAAAAAAAAAATAAAAAAAAATTTTAAATAAAAAAAAAAAATAATAAAAAAAAAATTTCTTAAAAAGGTAAAAAAAAAAAAAAAAACAAAAAAGAAAACAAAAAAAAAAAAAATTTTTAAAAAAAATAAGTAATTGGGGTTAAATTAAATCATTAAATTAAGGAAAGGGTTTTTTTTTGAAAGAAAGGGGAGGTTTACCAAAAGGGTTCCCGGGGTTTTTGGGGGAATAATCTTTTTTGTTTGGTATTAAAAAAAGGGCGGCAAATTAACAAATATTGCGACTTTTAAGGTTTATTTTTATTTTTTTTTTTGGGGGGAACCCGTCCGTGAATTTTGCTTTTGAAAACCAATCTTTTTTTTTCGTTTCGCGATTTCTTCTTTCCCTCCTAAATGACCAAAGCTAGTAAAAAAAAAGGGGAACGGCCGGGGGTGACCCTCATTGTTTTTTTGGGTTTTTGGGGATAGGTTTCCCCATTTGTCCCCCTGCCCAAAACCCTCCAACACCCCTTTTTTCTTCGTCTAAAATATTTTTTATTACGCAAACAAAAATAAAAAAAAAAAAAAATTCTTTTAACAAGCTCCCCCAAAAAAAAGGACCCTTCGAACAGGGAGAGAAAAAGGAAAAAGTTAGGAGGGGGAGAAAAACCTGAAGGTTTCCCCCCTTAAAAAAGGAAAATTGTAAGAAAGGGTTTGTTTTTCCTTTTCCCGTTTCTTTTAATAATTTTAAAATAAAAAAAGGAGGGAGGGTGGCCCCTTTAACTTAAAAAGAAGGGAGGTTGTAGTATTATGTAAAAAGCTATGATTAGTTGAAGGGAGGAAAAAAAAAGGAAGTTAATTAAAAAGGAAGAAAAAGAGAGATATAAATATATGGGGTACGATCGGGATGATGTGAAATTTACAGGAGGACTTATAATTAATTTTCTCTAATTTTATTCTTAAAGATACAATGATATTGTTAATTGATTGATACTTCTCAAGTTACGAGGTTTAAATATAGAAATTTAGTTTGTCTTTTATAGTAATTTAGGAAAATAAAATAAAATATTATCAAGTGTAAAATTTTTTTATTAAGTATTATTTATGATCAGACTAATGAGATTCAACGTTGAGTTTATTAAATATAGTATGAGTATATGTTCATAACATCTCAAATGGAAGGGGAAACCTAGACGTGGTCATTTTGAACCGAAACCGTGGAACCAAACCGGAACCGAACCGTCAAAAACCAAACCGAAACCTGCAAAACCGTAACCTTCAAAAAACGAGAACCGGAACTTTCATATACGGTTCGGTTCCTGTTTTAGAATTTGAAAACAGTGGAACCTGCGGTTCAACCGCCGATTCTAGTTATATATATATAAATTATGTTTTTATTTTGTAAATATCATTAATAACTTATTAATTAAGTAATTACATGCTAAACAACTCCTTGCAGTTCCCGCCTTAACAGTTGCAGTTGAACAAATATTTAGTAATGGAGGTAACATTTTAGATGAAAGACGTTCAAGGTTAGGTCCAGAATCATTGGAAGCACAAACTTGCCTTGCTGATTGAGAAAAAGCTAGACTACAAAGTCAAGATAACCTTATATACTCATCATCATCAGACGAGTGGGTAAATGATGACTCTGGTGCAACAACGGCGGCTTCTAGTTCCAACTCCTCGGACAATGATGCAAGCAATTAGATATTATGAAAATATGAGAAATATGTATAATAAAAATAAAAGAACTACGTGGGCTTTGATTCCTCTAGAGGATACGTAGGCAACTTGATATAATTAAGTTCAAATCCTTTATTTTTTTTATTTTTTTCCTATTGTACTTTTATTGCAAAATATTGTTTTGAATTATTAATATTTTTACTTTTTTAATAAAATATTGTATTAAATTAATTCTTATATTTTTGTGTTCATTTAATTTGAAATATTAAATTATTTAGTTTAAGAAAAAAAAACCTGAACCGTTTGAACCGCTAAAAAGAAACCGTTGAACCGAACCGCCAAAACCGGAACCGGAACCGAATCAGAATCAGAACCGCCAAGAACCTTGCCTATGCGGTTTTGTTTCAGTTCAAGATTTTTTTGAACCGGAACCGGTCCGGTTCCTGAACCGTGGCCATGTCTAACAAAACATGTTCCTTTTATATCACATTTTTTGGGGCAAAAATTTACCATAACAACTTTTTTTTTCAATAAAAAGTGAATAAATCATCTAAAATGCATTAAAAATTTTAAAAATATTACAAGCACATAATTAATTGGATACAAAAAAAAAAAAAATAATTGTGTGCAACGTCGGTAAAAACAAACTTTGACTTTAAAGGAAAAAAAGAGATAGGCATAAATATTATGTACTTAGTATTCCTTTGTCAATGTCTTATTAGCAGATTGTGCTAAAACCTAAAAACAGGACTACATGTGGATGTGAGTGCTTTTTGGTTTTAAATTTGGTGGTCCTTGACTTGCATATTTAATGAGACTGGGCCCAGCCTTAGGCTGGCACTAATTTGGACACTTCTTGTAGGGTACCCACTAACGTGACCATGTAACTTGCCTCTCTTATTTCCATAAAGTCTAACAATAAGTGCATTAATTGTCAGTGCATGTCTTGAATTATTATTATTTTTCCCCTAATTTATTTATTTACTTATTTATTTATTTGAGGATAATGGTTTTAATGCAATGAGTCCCCACATGTTGTTGAAATCTTTATGATGTTATCTGAAGCCTTGCCAACTTGTATATATATAAAGGATAGCATTATCTTGAATGTTTTATATATATATATATATATATATAATTCAGTGCTGATGACTTCATGAACTTCATATTGAATGTTTATATATACATATAGCAACCTCACATGTTATATCATTGTTATGAAGTTAATTTGGTCATAATTAAATTCTAGAATTTACATATATTAGTTTTGATTAACTGCAATGACATGTGAATTAAAACCTTATGACATAAAAAAATTATACCATTGAATTTGACCAAAGCTCTCTTTTCAAGAAGCACTGTTTAACAAGTTCTTCCAAGAATTATATATTTCAAGAAATATAAAATAATAAAATAAAACTAATAATCAGTAACTTAAATCAAGGTGAGAGTTTCATTCTCATTCTCATTCTCATTCTCATTTCATTTCATTTCATTTCATTTCATTTTCATTGTGTTGAGTTTTAGTAGTCCCATTAGAAGCATGCTTGTTAGCCAGCTAATAGTAGATGGGGCAATATTATGAGCAAGGGTTTCCCAAGAAGGTTGTGCCCTAAAATGGAAAACTCATGTTAATGATAAATAGAGTGCAATGAACTTTGGATTAAAATATAAACCAAATCTTATCTTTTGCCAAACATATTTGGATCTTGTCAAACCAAGTCACCCAACTTCCCATGACTTATGTAGGTGCAGACAAACTTATAGTAATGGCTAAAATAAAATGAAACATAAGCAATGAGTCAATTAAAATCCATTGAATCAGAGGAAGTGGGCACATGACACATGCCTACTATGGTTATAAGGTAATGGGTCGGTTCATACAAAATATATTTTATTTTAAACTATTGTGTACTGATTTCATTTTTTATGTGATTATATGTTATTTTATGATATTATTTTTTAATGTATTTTAAAGGTTTAATAATTTTACAAATATAATTGTTCTCAATTATAAAGCGTTATTTTTCAAAACTCAAAACTGGTTATTTTTTCATTGGGGAAGCATAGAGAGATTCAACTTTCATGAAATTAATTCTTAATAGACATATGCATATTCAACTTTTATCTAGATTAGTTAACATATTACTATCCATTAAAAATATTGATTGAGAATCGTTGAATCAAATAGCTATTACTTATATAAATATCATATAAAGTACTATATATTTTTGATGTTGTTTATTACACTGTATCTAACCATTGTATATAAACCCAATGGTTATGATGAATTATATATATATATATATATATTTGAATTATATTAAATTAATTTTTACATTATATACTGATTCGTATCATAACATATGCAACTACCAACTATTCCCTTATCATATTAGAATATGGTTCATAATCTTATTTCATTTTTACTATTTTTTATGGCGCAACTAATACTGTTCATTTTATTTCCAATAAAAAGTATATAATTTATTTTTGGGTCACTTTCAAAATTTTGGATAATTTCAAAAATAAATTACAAAAGATTTTGGTGTGAAATAAGTTTCATGTGGATAAATTGGGAATTTGAATTTTAAATTTTTATTAAAAGGATGTTAGATTCAAGTGGGAATAAGAAATTTGATATTTAAATTACTATCGGTGTGAAAGCTTTTTGTTTTAAATAAGTCCACGTCAATGCAATACTGCTTATAGATAAATATTAAGAACAGATACCATATTGTGGATCTGTGATGCTGCAACTAATTAATTAACAATATATAGTGAGTTTTTTTTTACAGATTTATGTATGAAATAAAAAATAATTTAAATAAATCTCATTAATAGCTAAATATTTAAAAAAAGGTCCAAATTAATTTTAAATCTTATTTTTATTCTTTATATATATATATATATATTTGCTTGACGCTGGAATATTAAAAAAAGGTTTATAATTTGTCAATTTTGATAGATAAGGTTCTAGTTTGACCTACTTAACAAAGTGATTTGGCAGGCTAACTGCAAAATTTTACTCCCAAGATAAGCTAACCATTATATTTTATCCTAAACTTTAATTTTCCCCCTTAATAATAGACAAAGTGTACAGGAAATATACAAAGAAAAAAAATCATATATATATGAATATACAGTATATATACATCAAAAATACACTTATCAAATATTAATATTTAAAGTTCAACTAATATATAGATACACACACATATAGATAACGTAGTCTTCTTCATTACTATTATTATTAATAATATTAATCTATTTTTTTTTAAATAGGAAACCAATGTATTAAAAAAGATAAAAAGTACAATACCGTAAAAAACAACCCGTTTTACTTACGAAGGGAGCAATAACAACAAAAGAAAAAAATATGAAGCGAGAGAAGAAAGGTGTTTTACTATTATTAAAAAAAAAAAATATTTACCCGTTTAGATAAACCAATATTATGCCATAATCTATACATTATTACATAATATAATATTTTCACAGAATTATACCATAATTGTTGTTTGAGTATCTAATTTACACTACAAAATTATAACATAATGTGAGAAGTATGTAGTTTTTTTTTCA
The DNA here is from genome assembly GCA_902712375.1 of Dioscorea dumetorum. NCBI lineage: Eukaryota > Viridiplantae > Streptophyta > Magnoliopsida > Dioscoreales > Dioscoreaceae > Dioscorea > Dioscorea dumetorum. Next base: position 2,534,629 of record CACTHL010000592.1, on the reverse strand, counting down.
TTATAAAGTATGTGAAATATTTATGTAATATTTTTTTATTTGGTTAACAAAACACTCATTATGTAAGAATAAAATATAAGTAATAATCATTTGCTCTTACGTAATACAATTATGCTGAATTTTTTTATTTTATAACCAAACAGTATTTTGTTTTATTTAAAAAAAATATATATAAATATTGCTGTTTTGGGGACCATATACAGTTGTAGATAATTGGAAGTTTTTATAAGGGTATATATGCAAAAACAAAAAAAAAAAAAGGCGAAGGAACTCATGATAAGCCGTAGAAAAAGGATACCCCTCTTCCCCTGGACTTAGACGCAGTCCCATCAAAGCTGTACTACCAAACCATGCCCCACTGCTCCCAATACTGCTCCTCTCCTCATCCTCCCCGCGTTCCAAGCTCTCCGACTCCTCGTTCTCCCCTCCAATCCCTCCATTCCACATCCCTAATCCTTCATCTTTCCGCGTTTCTCATCTACTTCCCCGGTTCCCTGCGGATTCTTGGAGTTCGCTGTGGATTTCGCTTCTTAGGGCTCGGGGCTGACAGAAGAGAGTGAGCACACAGCCGGCGATGATGGCATAGATTGCGCGGTTCCTTGTGCTGTCCCCGCTGCGTGCTCACTTCTCTTCTCGTCAGCTCTCTCGCTCTCTGTTTCTCTTTTCTATGGCTTCTTCGATTCCTCCGCGATCTTCGGAGTCTCGGATTCCCAGGAATAGAGAAACAGATGAGGAGAGAGAGAGAAAGAGCACTAACGGTGGTACTAGTTTTCACTATTTTTATCTGTTTTTTAATCCATTATTTTATGTTTTTCTTCTCTCAAAATCGTACTTTTCCTGTGTTCTGTAGGGATTTCTCCGGAAAATGAGAAATCGTTTATCAGGAAATGGAAAAAACCAGTGCATGACTAGGATTCAATCTCTTTTCTTGTTCTTCTTCTTGTAATATCTTTCCTGTTTCATTGACTTTGTTCCTGCATATGGCTTGTGCTTATCCAGATCCGGAAGCCGACAGAGGTTTGTGATCTCTTTAACTTGAATCTGGAATGCTTTTATGGCTGGTTCTGTGGGTACCTGCTTGTTGATTGATTGCACCTGTCTAGATCCTTTAATTCCTTTCCCTTCCATGTATAGATGTAGATCGATCTTTGCATCGTCTGTATTTGTCTTTCCCTCTTCTCTGAAATCACTGATGAAAAGTAACTGGTGTTCACCTGAACACCTACTGTCAAAGCTGACTGACTTTTGCTTCACTATGCCCGTTTTGCATTCATATCTTCCTGTTGCTAGTTGTTTAGTTATTTAAAGCATGTGCTCAGATGGGAACAAGCGAGATGGCGAACTGGACAACTTAATTTGCACCATTATTGCGGTAATGAAATGAAGTTCAGTATATTTTGCTTTCAAAGATTTATTGAGTTCTTTTGCCGCATGATATATGCTTGTTCTTGTTGTTCTTCTTGATGATTTATTTAAGGGTGGTTAGTATATATGAGGATATGGCTCATGTGATATGAAATCAAACTGATATATAGTTGGATACTAATTAAGAGATGAGCAAGATATTGCAGTTTTTATGGTATTTAGTTAATCCAGAGTTATAATTTTATCTTCAAGCTTGTGATACTTGTGAGGAAATTGAAAGTTTAGCATGGCAAGATTATACAGCCTGCAATATTTTGGCTTGCCAAAGGCTTAATTTGTCTGATTAGGGTCGCTGTTCAGTGTGAGAGGAAATTGATTTTGTAAATGCATGACTTACCATTGGCTTGTGATTCTTGTGGTTTTCTTTGAACTTTTGAGTCATATTTTTGTAACTTAATAATTTCAGGCAATTGATATTTGTCTGAAGTAGACTTCCCAAATAGATTTCCTATATATCTTAGTTTGCTTCGATTAACTTTGGTTTGATTTGATTAACGTTGCAGTCATAAACGGGGGAAAATTAAGCAGGAATGATCAAGGCATTCATAGATCATTAGATTTTTTTTATTAGCCTTGGAATGCACTTTGAACATTGACAACCTTTTAGATTGGGGTACTGTTAGATTGAGCTGATACCTTGAAGATGCTCCGAGCCATCACATGGCTTTAAACCTTATTTTCTTGGCTTATAAAATCTGTCTGAAATAATGAAAATATGTTGCTTTGACTGACTAATTGCTAGCTGCTGATCACAGATGTGTGTGTTTTATCCAACTGAGATGAAATATTTGGGATGTTAGTCTGGATGAGGGTGGTAATCGGCATGATTTTTTTATGAAAAGTAAATAATATTTGGTTTTTTCACCAATCCACTTTTCGTGAGTAATATGTATGTGCGTGTCGTAGTGGAGACTCTAATTAATGCAGTCAATGATGTCCATCATTTAATTCTTTTCTTGCTGTTTGCTGTCTTCTGTATGCAAAAATGTACATGACTAGTATGTTGTTTAGCACTCATGAACATTCAAATGGTCGGAATGAATTAAGGGCGATCAATATATGTACAAATTAAAAATTAAAGGAAGAATACCAAATGTTTATCTTATTCTTCTCACATTACTCTATTTGGAATTGAAGTGTTCTCCTCTTGTGTGCTCATGTAATATCATTGAATATTTTTCATGATTAAATTTATCTTGTTTCAACTAATTAAGTGATCAGTTATACGTCTTAGAGTTAAACACAGCATGGTTTAGCATCAAGAAAAATTCCAAGAAACTGTCTATTTACCATATTAATATTCTTCATTATGGATGCTTATGATTTTAGATAAGTTTTTTGTTTGGACATTTTCATTAAGGATGCTAATGATTTTAATTAATGTTTTCTTGAATCCTTTTTCTCTCAGCTCATGAATGTTTCTTTCCATTAATCTTGGCTCATTCTCTTATTAATCTTTTTAAGGATGTGTGAGAATATATGCGCTAAACTTAAACAGTATAAGATCTTGAAGGAAATTGGATTACTTACAGCAATTGATTTCTCAAAATTTTTATACTATTGAAAAGTTATATCAAGTTATGATGAGTGTTATTCTGCCACTGATCAGTACTATAAATCAATACATAATTGTTTACTAATTTTATGATTACTTGGTTTTAGTGGTGATAATTTATTTACCAAATTTCTACTAAATGAGGCTGTGGCATTTCTCTCTTTTTTAATCAAATTGACATTGACAAAGATATCAACATTGTGCGCTAAGAATTATAAGAGAAAATGGGATTTTTGTCACCTGTTTTACAATTATGTACATCACATGTTGTATTGCAACCAATATTCTCTTGAGTTGTTCGTATCCGATCCCTTGTGTAGGGTGATAGTTTTGAGAAAGACCTGCAATCAAACTCCAAACCTCACTCCAGATAAGTATATAAGTGTTTATTGAGTATGCTCGATAGTTTGCACATCCTTGACTTCCCTCGAATAATGACGCTTATCCCTTTTTTATAAAAAGAAAAGAACACACCAATTGTATTGTAGCTTTGTGGTGGTGTTGGCTTTCTGTGGTGTTGTAGCTCTGTGGTGTTTCTAGCTTTTCAAGTTTCACTCCTTTCATCCTCCATTTACCGTTGGGGGATGGGGGTGGAGATCCTATTCTTAACTGTGAGAAACCTTCAACCTTCATTTTTCTAACTCTAGGTGACAGGTAAATATTACGAGTAACACAAAGAAAAACCAAAATGCTACTTCAAATTAGGAGACCCTCAAGGCCACAATGGAGAAAGTTAAGGTTACTGTTAAAGACACAACCGGTGTGGATAGTGATCTCCATTACAGAGTGTATGAGAGGATGTAGACGATCTTTATTGGTTAGTTTTAATGGAAGGCGTTGCTGTTAGAGCAAGTGAGGGAGGTATCAGATGGATTTTGAGTTAGTTTAGTATCTTCACAATTGTTGATATTCAAAAATGGTTTCTATTTTATTTGTTGTCAATTCCTAGAAATGCTGGATAAGCTTTTATGGGACGGGCCATGGATCATCGTTGGCATAGTCCTATAGTTAATGCCATAGAAAATAAATTTTCAACTGGTTTTTGAGGAGCTAAACTCAACGGTGGTTTGGCTGTAGATTCATCATATATTGATCGAACAATGGGATGAGATATGTTCGAAAATATTAGATCTTATCTCAGAGGCTCCTTAAGGTGAATGATTGCACTATCAATCTTGTAAGGGCAAAGTTTGCTAGATAATGTGTAGAGATTGACCTATTTAAGCCTTTAAAGCAAGGATTATGGTGTTCTTCTTGTTCAGTGTATTAGCTTTTTGGTGTGCAGAAGAGAGTTTTTCAAATGTGAAGAAAGAATGCAAGGTTACTCAAAAGTTTTCCGTTCTTCCTTACTTTCATTCAGACCAGTACTACAAACTTATAAGGGTTACATTGACCGAAGGTTAAAACAAAATATCTATATTAACTACTGGATAACTAGGAAACTTAAACATATATTAAAAACTGATACAAAGACCCATTTCACTAACCATGCTTCAGCACAGGCTTCAGTTGCAAGTCATCAGGTTGACTTCTTGAGTGATGATGAAGGGTTGGTACGTGCATGCTTTTGTAGACGCAATCCCAGCCACCTTACACCCGTTGTCAGCCTTCTCTGAATCCTCAATCTCCTCTTCAACATATCCTCCCCTTGATTGAGGATCACATAGACCTAGTTGTTCTCTAAATGCAAGATGTTTGTGTGTGTTCAATGGCTTCGTAAGCAGATCTGCTAGCTGTTCATCAGTGTGACAATATTTGAGTGTAATTACATCATCCTTTACCAACTTTCTAATAAAGTGAAATTTGATATCAATGTGTTTTGTTCTTCCGTGATGCATTGGATATGGCTGACTTGTTAACACACCAAATTACTGTGGAATCACTGCATGACATCCCACATTCTTCTAAAAGTTTTCTGAACCATAGAACTCTGCAAGAGGCTGCTGAGGCTGAGATATATTCAGCTTCGGTAGTTGACAATGCAATTACCTCTTGTTTTTTTGAAGTCCATCCAATTGCAGCTGATCCTATGTTAAATACAGCCCCTGATGTGCTTTTTCGATCATCAACACTTCCAGCCCAGTCACTGTCAGTAAATCCCTCTAATTTACATTCATTAACAGAGGTGTAATTCAATCCAAATTGAATAGTTCCTGCAAGATATCGTAGGACTCTTTTGGCTGCCCCTGCATGCACCTTCGAGGGATTATTCATAAACCTGGAGAGGATTCCCACTGCTAGTGCAATATCAGGTCTGCTGTGGGTTAAGTAGATGAGTTATCTAATGAGACTTCTATACTTCTTCTCATCAGCTCTGCCAGAATTGTCTCTCAGTTGAAGCTTCTCATTTGTGCACATAGGAGTCAGAATTGGCTTGCAATTGTGCATATTGTATCTTCTCAACAGATCCACTGTATATTTCCTTTGACTCACAAATACACCCAGATTGTCTTGTATCACTTCTAGACCCAGAAAGTAACTCAGCAACCCAAGGTCGCTCATACTGAAGTGCTGTTTCATCTCAAACTTGAATTCATTGATCAGTGCTTCAGATGAGCTCAAGTATAGTATGTCATCAACATATATACATACCAGAATTATGCCTTTGTCTTCATTCTCCTTTTTGTACAGTGTATGCTCTGTTTCACTCCTTTTGAAGTCTTGGTCATTGAGATAGGTGTCAATTTTGCTGTACCATGATCGCGGGGCCTGCTTTAATCCATAGAGAGCTTTCTTTAGTTTATAGACATAGTGAGGTTTGTCTGCATTCACAAAGCCCTGAGGTTGCTCTACATACACCTCCTCAGCAATTTCCCCGTTTAGAAATGCTGACTTAATGTCCAGGTGATACACCGGCCATCTTTTATGTGCTGCAAGTGCGAGAAGAAACCTTATCGTTTCCATTCGAGCCACAGGAGCAAACACATTCTCCACATCGATCCCTACTTGTTGACTGTAGCCTTTGGCTACCAACCTGGCCTTGAGCCTTTGTACTTCTCCTTTTTCATTGAGCTTTGTTTTATATATCCACTTCAACCCAATTATCTTTTTCTCGATTGGCCTCTCTACCAATTCCCACGTACCATTTTGCTGAATTGCTTCAATTTCTTCCTTCATTGCATCTTGCCAATCTGTACTCTTAATAGCTTCTTCATATGCTGTGGGATCAGACGTAAGTAATGCAAAGGAACAGCTATTATAAATATCACTTATCTGTCTTGTTGTTCTTGGAGGTGAATCATCATCTCTTGTTTCTTGATCATTCACTGATGTCTCTACTGCCTCGAGTTCTTCTTCCAGTGTTTCTTGATCATCAGTCTCCATCGGAAATAGAGTCTCCTAATTAATCACAATCACCATCATGATTAGAGGACTCCCAGTTCCAGTGCACGTCTTCTTTAAAGATCACATCTCTACTATACTTTGTCTTCTTTGTTACAGGATTGTATAGCTTGTAGGTCTTTGATCTAGTGCAGTATCCTAAGAATACACACTTCTCTGACCGGTCATCAAGTTTGAGTCTTGTCTGTGCTGGAACCTGCATCCAAGCCAAGCACCCAAGCACTTTTAAGTGTTTCACATTAGGTTTAGTTCCATACCATAGCTCATATGGAGTGGCTTCTGGTGCTGCTTCAGTTGGTGAAATATTAATCAAGTATACAGCGAAGAGCTGCTGCTTCCGCCCAAAAAGATGTAGGAAGTCTTGCTTCTTTTAATAGACACCTCATCTTCTCCAAAGACTACTCTTTTTTCCGTTCCACAAGTGCCATTATGTTGTGGTGTATAAGGGGGAGTTAGTTCTCGTGCAATACCTTCCTTCTCACAGTATTCATTGAATTCCTTGGAGATAAACTCTCCTCCTTTGTCTGAGCGAAGCAATTTCACCTTCGTTTCTGATTCACGTTCTACAAGTGCTTGGAAAATCTTGAATTTTTGAAGTGCCTCATCCTTTGTTTTGATAAAATAAATCCAAACCATGCGTGTAAAGTCGTCAACAAGTAATAGAAAGTACCTGTTTCCCCCTTCTGACTCACATGTATTGGACCACAGAGATCTGCATGTACACGTTGCAGCTTCTCAGTGGTCCGCCTGGATTTCCCGCCTTCGTGACCAAATGGGATTCTCGTTTGCTTTCCACGCAAGCAAACATCACATGTGTTGATTTCTCCAATCAGAGGCAGCCCCGTCACTAAGTCTTTAGACTTCAGTGTTTTTAGTGCTTGACTTCCTGCGTGCCCGTATCTTTTGTGCCACGTCAGAGTATTGTTTGACTTCTCCATTGCCACGTTTGCACAGACTATGTCAACCATCTTCAGAGGAAACATGTTGTTCTTTGTTTTCTTTACTGTGATAATTGTTTCACCAGAACTCCGGTCCACCACCATGCATGAGTTACATTCAAAGTTAACATCATATCCTCGTGTGAGCAGTTGCCCAACACTCAGGAGATTATGCGCCAGTCCCGGCACATATTGTACGTTGTTCATCAGCTTCATCTGTCCACTTTGAGCTTTGATCATCACTGTTCCATGACCCTCAATAGCCATTTCTTTATCATCTCCAAGCTTCACCGTTCGCTTTAGAGATTCATCCAGCGTTTGAAACAAACGTCTGTCTCCAGTCATGTGGTTTGAGCAACCGCTATCCACAATCCAAACTGATTCTTCTGGCTTCTCACTACCAGCTTGCACCAGAAAAAGATTTGAGCTTTGTCCTTCTTCTTCATGTCCCATGAAGAGATTGTTTGAGTCTGACCCTTTCTTCTCAGTTGCGCCACTCGGTCTTCTTTCATTCGAGCGATCCCTATACCAACAATTTGCTTTGACATGTCCATATTTTTTACAGACATGACACTGTATATTGCTTCTATAGCTTCTTTGCTCACTTGACTGAGTTTTCAGTTCAGCTCCCCTGCCTCTGCTTCGTCCTTGACCACCACCTCTGAAAAAACCTCTCCCTCTTCCTCTGTTTGCACCTTGGACACCCTCCTTTGAGGCTGAACCTTCTATCCGAACTTGTAACACTCTATCTTCACCCTGCTCTGCTTGACTAACCAGTCGAGCTTCATGAGCTTGAAGAGAACCTGTGAGCTCATCCACCGTGAGCTCAGTGATGTCATTTGATTCTTCAATGGCAGTCACGATATGATTATACTTGGAACTCAGACTTCTTAGGATCTTTCCCACTATCATAGCTTCAGATATAGTGTCTCCAAGTGATCTCATCTGAGTAACAAGTTCACCCATTCTAAGAATATAGTCCTGCACTCCTTCGCCACCTTTGATCTTTATGCACTCAAACTCCTGTCGAAGTGACTGCAGCCTTATTGCTTTCACTCTTGGATTCCCCCTGTATTGCTTCTTCAACATCTCCCAAGCTTCGTGAGCCGTCTCCGCCGCCGTGACTCGAGACCGCAACGGTTTGTCCATCGCCTGCTGGATCATATACAGAGCTTTGGCATCCTTCTTCTCGAACTCTTTCAATCTAGCTTCGTCTTGAACTTCAGGTATCCCATTCTCAACCAATTCCCACAAATCATGGGAACGATAGAGAGTTTGCATCATCTTGGACCAAAGTTCATACTCGGTTCCATCGAATACTGGCACCGGTCGGAGGTTAGGGGCAGCCATGATCTTCAGGTGAGGCTTTTAGGTAAGGTGGAGTAGAGAGGGAGCTTGGTATGAGCTCTGATACCACTATTCTTCTTGTTCAGTGTATTAGCTTTTTGGTGTGCAGAAGAGAGTTTTTCAAATGTGAAGAAAGAATGCAAGGTTACTTAAAAGTTTTCCATTCTTCCTTACTTTCATTCAGACCAGTACTACAAACTTATAAGGGTTACATTGACCGAAGGTTAAAACAAAATATCTATATTAACTACTGGATAACTAGGAAACTTAAACATATATTAAAAGCTGGTACAAAGACCCATTTCACTAACTATGCTTCAGCACAGGCTTCAGTTGCAAGTCATCAGGTTGACTTCTTGAGTGATGATGAAGGGTTGGTACGTGCATGCTTCTGTAGACGCAATCCCAGCCACCTTACACCCGTTGTCAGCCTTCTCTGAATCTTCAATCTCCTCTTCAACATATGGATTGATTCTGATGAAGAAAATGTCATGGTTTCTATTGTTTATGCGTTAAATCCACATATTTTTGCCTTGCTGAAACTCGAGTAGATATCAACCATATATAGCATAGTTTTTGTGAAAATTATTGGCAGTTGTGTTAGCTTGGAAGATGTTTGGAGGTAAAATTGTTTCGAATAGGAATGTAGAAAGAGTTACTCATGTGTCCTCCTATAGGCATTCATTTCACCTAGTAATCTTCTCCCATAAACTCAAGCAATGGTCTCTCTCTATTATTTATAATGCTCAAGCAAATTTTGTTCAGTAGGCCTTATGGTAAAACCTCTCTAGTATATCCTTTTTAAACTTAGCGTTTAGTTTGCAATTTTAATTCTATCATGTTGAATCTAAACATAAGGGAGGTAATTTTTCTTCTTATACGACTAAAGCAGTACATTTTAATAATTTTAATTTGAGGAATCAGTTACTAGATTTGGGTTATATAAGTACATATTTTATGTAGTGCAACAGTCTAAGGGGATTAGCCCACTGTTGGGCCAAACTTGATTAGACTAGTGACTGTTAAGGAGATGCATAATACTGTAAGAATCATGCCCAAGGATAAAGGCTTTATGTCCGACGGTTTAAATGTGAAATTTTACATGTTTTATTATAATATCATAGGGGAACACCCTTTCAAGGTTATTGAGTACTTTCTTCAAACTATCTCTCTCCTAGAACCTTGGGTAGAACTTATTTATCCCTAATTCCTAAAACACAAATTCACCATGGGTGGTTTTAGATTGTAGATCCATGACTTTATGTAATGTTTGTTATAAAATTATTTCTAAAAATATTTCAAATAGCCTAAAGCATGTTATCGATCTATAACCTCATTGGATCAAAATAAAATAGTTTTCTGGCTAGGTCTTCTATGGATAATATCATTACCATTTAAGAAGTTATTCATCTTGAGAAGGATGTTTAGCACTTTTCTAGGATGATGGTCAAAGAAAATATGGAGGAAGACTATAGCACCTTCTAATGGAGTGATATTCTTACCATTCTTAATAGAATGAATTTCTTTGAATTTTGGATATCTAGGCTTAAGGCCTATATAACCACATTCAGTTTTTACTTTTTTGATTAAAGAGTGGATTAGGCTTTTAGAGGAGCGAGGCCTGGGGACTTCATTTTTCCTACAATTTTTATTTTTATTCCTCAAAATTTATTAACACTTACAAATCATGGCCTTTAGATAGATTTCATTTCTAGTTTTGAGAACAAGTTAAGTAATAATTTTGGGTATGAATATAAGCATATTTCCTTTTATATATCTTAGTGTCTATTAACTAGTATCAATTTTTTTGTTGATAGAGTAAATGGAGCTCTTGGAACTAGTTATCATTCGGAATTCGATCTCTTATGCTGGCAAGTTGGTTCTCATTAATAGCTCTTTTGTCTCGATTCCAAATTATTTATTATCTTTTGACACTCCTGACAAGATATTTCAAATTGCTAGAGAATTTCTTCAGTCTAAGTGTGCCAATAATAATAGTATTCATTCCATCACATAAAATAGTACTACACCTGACAAATTTAGTTGATAGAGGTCTGGGTATCCGTAATCTCATAAATGCTAAAATTGCTATAATAGCTTAAGCATTTTTCTCTGTCTTTAATAGGATAACAAACATTGGGGTGGAGATCTTTCTCCTAAAGTATTGGTTATTTGACATTTGGAAATGTTCAATATCCTAAATTATTCTTGTTTTTATAAATCAGTGTGCAAAATTGCTAAAGCTATTAGGTCCAACCTTTGGATTAATGATTGTAACCCAAATGCTACAGATATCGGGGGAGATCCTTGGTGTTTCATATACCTCGCTTCAATGCCAACTTTTATTAATGTGCATATGCCTTTAAAAGAGCTTTATGTTATGACTTTGTGAATGGCAGGCGCCTAAACCAGGAGGTTGTTCAATGTTTATTTGGTGAACACATGGACTAGAGGGGGCTTGCTAAAACGGATACAAACATGGAAGGTCCAAACTTTGGGTTTGGCAACCTATCTCATCTGAACAAGAGTAAGAAAGTTCAATGGAAATTATAAGTGGTTCCTTGGGTAAAGTTGATCCTTTGAAGATTGCATGATAAACTTCCTACTTTTGCATATTTGTATTGGTTGAATATTCAGCCTTCCTTGCCCTGTGTATTTTGTGGCTTAGCTCTTGAAACTGATAAGGACCTCTTGTGGGATCGCTCCAAATCTAGAGTCTGCTGGAATTTGGTTGATGCTTTCATAGGTAGTAGACTTAGCAGATTACAATGTTTCAATTCTAAAGATGGGCTCCTTTAGAGATTCAACTCCAATAGAGGAAATCAGTTGTTGAAGGCTAGCTCTTATTATAGCAACCTGTGCTTGGGCATGTTGGGGAGTAAAATGTCAGTGCAATTTCAACATAGTCACTCCTGATGTTATGAAAATCTTATAGATAGCCCTTGGAAATACTCTAGAGTTCTTCATCAATCACACCATTTTTATTAAGGAGTTTTATTCATTTTGACATTCTCTAAATAGTATTACACTACTTATTGATGTTGTTTGGCTTAGTGGGGAATCATTGAGTTGGCGTAGATTTTGTTACACATGCTAATTTTAGATTTGCTAAGGCGGTATCTTCCTTTGAACTGTGATTTTGAACTTTTTTTTTTTTTACTTTGTTGTCATGTTTTCTAATAATTAATTTGATTTTAAAACTGTAATTCTTTATAAGTTTAGGAAATGATTTAGAAATGATTTGAAATGTTTAACTTAGACTAAGCTATGGTTTTTGATTCAATTTGCTAGTTATAAACTAACAAATTATCTATAATTCCATATGCTGTTAACTCAAAAAGTTAAACTTATATAATGAGAAATTGAAGCTCTACCTACATATCCATATAACTAATTGAAGTAACCTGACACAATAAATTCCTTTAACATGTTTCTTTAATGGCTTAGCCACACTACAAATAAATCATTTATAAGTTCTGATACCATATTAATTAGATACAAAATATAAATATTGAATTTTTTTTTGTTAAAAGGTTTTTTTTTTCAAAGAGTACATATTTCAGTTGATGTTTGGATTCCTAAATTTCAACTCTTATTATTACCATTCAAGTTTCTATTTCGTAATTCAATCTTTCAAATAACTGGCAATATATTGGGAAAAAAAGTCAATGGAGCACTCTAAACTCCAAGTTAATCTTTCAGGTTTGTGTTCTTCTCCAAAATTGAACATATTTTTTGTAATTAATTTGTCTTTATACTCTTGATTGTTGGTCATGTTATTTTTTATAGCTTAGCTGATGAAGATACAGTGCTATATATTCCCTGTGCAAAACTGCATATGAAATTGTGTTTGTGCCATCATAATTGTTTCTTTATTCATCTTCATTCTAATAATTGATTTTTTTAATGCAAAAAAACTGTTCTTATCATATTAATGGAAAATGCTAAAATTTTCTTTTTTTCTAAGATAATCTCATCAAATAGAAGTGTTTATAAATTTAATGAAAGCCTGATGATTGATAAATTGACCTTCAATTTTCAAGCACTTGCTAGATTTCTTTTTTTTTGCCTCAGACAATGCTAGCTATTGACAAAGCTCAGTTAAAGAAGAGGAACACTATCGAGATCCTAGAAGGAGGATTCATCCTGAAAAAGTAGGTATCCTTCCAGTTTTAAATTCAGAATCAAACCAAGACAACTTAATAATGTTTCTCAGAAGTGACTTAATCTGTAAATGCTTTTTATAAAGTAGTTATAACTGACTAACCATTCATGTCGAGAATGTGTACCAATGACAACTTACTGATCAGTTAGTCTGGAAAATGATGACAAAAACATGAGAATGTGACTGTGATGAACCCATTTGCATCTCTATTTCACTGTAAGTAAGCCTTTTCATTGTATCTTCCACCTCTGGTTGCATTTTTCTTGAAGGTTATCTCTTTAGAGTGTTGTACACTTGGCACAATTTCACCTATATATGACATGATAAGTTCTTCATTCAACTCAAAACTGAAAATGGTCACCTCTCTTCATAAAATCTGCCAGCATCTTTCCAAGAAGTTCAACAGACTTTAATTATTTTGATTTTTTGCAGTATTGAAAGAAGAACGATCAGCATAGTACTCAAAAAAAATAAAGAAAGACGGATTGGTAAGTAAAGTAACTTCTCTTGAAAGTTGATGTTCTGTGTTTCTCTAATTAACTGCTGCTCTTATTATTGTGAATTAGCTGAAGTATTGAAATTGCAGTACATCCTTAAATTCCCTTTAAATCAGAAGCAAAAATAGTATCTAGAACTTTCCTGTTTACTAATAATGATCATGAAACTCGACTTCAAAACAGGACCGATGAATCATGTGTTCTGTTCTTCCAAATTTTTAGACCCATTTTTATGTGTTCATTTAGACAATTCCTTTCCCTGATGAGTGATCAACAAGCTTTGATAACATTTTATGATCTCTTTTGTTCAGTTATAATTCTGACTCATTGTTTAATTTTCTCCTAGGAGAAAAACAATCAGGTGATTACCATTGAAAGCATAACATTTGTGTTTTCTGAAGTTGAGTCTGTGTTCCAAGAGGAAGACATCATTTTTTTTATTTTTTTTTTTATTTTTTTCACTGGAGATGATTTATAGTACAGTGAGTGTTTTTATTGTTTGGTGGGAATTTGGATAGCAGTACAGTTGAATTGTGAGTCTAGTAAAGATGTCCTGTCACCGATTTCAGATATGTGGCATGTTTCCCTTCTGGACTATGTGTTTCCATAAAATACTAACATGTAAGGGTACTTTCTTGTGTATATGTACGGAGGTGTTTATTGTGGTTTAGTTTATGGGAGTTTGAATTTCAACAGACTTTGTAATAATCCTGTTTCACACTTTTTTAAATTTAACTTCCGGAATTAAAATAAAATTATCTTTTATGTTATATATAGTTTCATTTTTATAATATGTACTGTTAAAATTTTTTTTTTCTCTGACCTTCAAAGGTTTTGGATTGAAATACATTAGTTCAAAATTAAGGAAGCGACTGATTCTTCTGGTTTTATATGAATTATTTTAATAAATTAACAAACTTTAGATTTTAATTTATAATTTAATTTTTTTAATAAATTGGCGACAAATGCATCTTATTTAAGGGAAATCAGTAATTACACAAAGAATTGAAACAGAAAATTCAAATTTTAATACAATATGGGATTAGATTAATTAATACAATATGGCATTGATATATTGATCAGTTTATATGTATTCACAAAAATAGAAGTGAATTGAAACAGAAAATTCAAATTTTAATTTAAATATAAACTATAGACACAAAGTTTCTCATATTTTAATAAAAATATTAAAGCGACTTTTGATGAGATATTATAAATTAAAATTAAAAAAAAAACCCCAACCCAATTCCCAAAAAGCCCATCTCAAAATAATCAACAAACCTAAACCGCAAGAAAAGGCGCGCATTTCGTCGAACAGTCGATGAGCACCAGTGGTGAAGTAATGGCGGATGTCCTCGCCGATGGCCGCGCCGCCTGCTACAAGGTACTCCTCCATCTCCATCTCCTCATCCTTCTTCTTCTAAAGAGAACTCAATCGATCTCCTCGTCGCAGGCTCGGGACGCTTTCTACGCGTGCCTTGAGAAGGAGGCCGACAAGAAGCCCACCGAGATCGCCACCGTCGGCCTTCTCTATCCCGCAGAGTGCAAGAAATCCCGCACCGTCTTCGTCAATAGCTGCCGCCCCACCTGGGTTTGTCTATCTCTATCTATTTGTTTTTTTTATTCCATCGGAGGAGGTGATGGTTCTTGATCGCCATTGTCGCTTGTCAGGTGAAGCACTTTGATCGACAGTACTGCGCGAAGAAGCGGGTGCAGAGGTTGCTTGATAGTGATGAAGCCCACCGAGGTCCTATTTCACTCCCCCAGCCTTACACTTTTAAACCCTGATGCTTGCTTCTTGTGAATTTTCTAGATGTTCAGTGATTGGAACCTTTTGTTCACGGTTCTATTTTTAATACGATTGTATGGTTATAGTGTCTGGATTGGAGTCATACCTTCGCAATGATATAGCTTGTTATGGTGCTTGTGTAAATGCCAATATGAGTTCAATGAATGATTTGCAGCTTCAAAACCTGATGCATTATTTATTGTGAATATTCTAGCTCTTCAGTGACTGAAATTTCTTATTCACATCTTTTAGTTTCTGTGGGAGTGTGTGGTTTTTGTAAATGGCAGTATGAATTCAGTATCATTTTGATGCAAATATATGTTTTTAGAGTCTGGATTAGCTGTACTTTCAGTGCGAAGCTGTTTGTTATAATTGTTGTGTAAATGCCGAGATCTTAATGGCTACCTTGTTTTGTCAGACCCTAGTGTGTGTGCCTTGTGCTGGAGTATCTAGTTAGTCAGTTACTGGAATCTCTTGTTCACTTATTTACTTTGGATGCAAATACATAGTTTTATTGTCATAGTTCAATATGAAGCAACTATTTTTATGTGCTTATGTAAATGCCAATATGAAGTCAATGACTGCCTCAAAACTTCTTGTTTATGCCAGAGCCTGCAATGTTCCTTCAGGGGAGGTAATTGTGTTTTGAATGTTGATCTTAGAAAATAGACCGTTTTCCATCAGCCTATGGGTGTGCTTGGAGGATAAAACATTGTTAGAATAATGATTCACAAAGATGAGAAAACTGCTTCTATACCATTTTTTAGGCTTTTATTCTCTTGATTAGGTTTTGTATCATTTTTCCAAACTTGAGATGGTGTTTGAGCTTATAACTACAACTAAAATGTAACTATCAAAAACAAAATCAACTGTAATATTTTGCACCACACACCTACACCAAAGTAAAGTGTGTTTCTCACCAGTAAAGGAGACCTCTTGCACTCTTGACATTGGCACCTTATTCACTTAGACTCCTGAGCAATCATTCATTGTTGGGCATCTGAGCTGTTAGCCCTCTGTCTAATTACTAAATACCAGAATTTGTATTACCAAAAACATTAGATCTCCCCCTCCATTTTTTAAACAAGAAAGCTAAATATGTCACTCCAAAGTGTTCCTTTGCTTGCACTTCAAGGCACCAATCACTAAGCAAACACCTAAAGGAGGTCCTATAGCAATATCTTTCCAAACATGAAATTGATTTTGAGCTTTACCCTAATGCTAAAATGAAATCAGCTAGTCTTTTTGGTGTAATATTTTGTCAAGCATCTGCACGGAGGAAAGGCTGACTTCAGCATGAGGAATCATTAAGACTAGGTGATGAGAAGAAGAGGCCAGTTGTGGGAAAAACGAGATAATAGCATGGAAATATGTCATTTTTGGACATTACTGCTAGATGTTGGAAAAAGAAAAGTCCAAGGTGGTTGCGGTTGAATCCCAGTGATTAGGTGTCTATTAACACCATTTTCTTGGATATTAAGCAAAATGACAGTGACCTAATGATCTTATGTAAAGTTATGTTGGTGGAATGATAAAATGGCTTCACAAAATAGGTCACCTTGGGAGAGTAGCTATTGATACTCCTCTTCCGCTTGTAATTTGTTTTTGCGTCTTTGTATGGCTGGGTGTTCCTTTGATTTTCTTTAACTAAGTAGCCAGAAGTCATTAACCAGACTTCAACAACTAATAGCTTATTACCTCAGCAATCCTAAATTGGCTCTCTGCTGAACATTGCTTTTTCAAATCCCGTACAACTCTGTATAACCGTGTTCTTCAATTATATTTTTATTCTTTGACAATGACCTTTGAACCACCGCTTATATTATCACTGACAAGTAGTTGTTATCCGTGTATAATTTGGTGTGAAATTATATTGTTCTATGACAACTGCTACTTGCAGTGGCATTTGATTTTTGATTCGTTGGCCCTCTCTTGCTGTCTGAATCCTCCATGGTTGTATATATTCTCAATTCAGTTTTCTTGCCACCCTCAGAAATCTCTGGATAGGGATGTTCTGTTTGCTGCTTACTTGGAAATACGATGCAGGTCATACGAAAGCAATGGAGTGTGCCCTATGTGTGACTTGCGCATGAGGTCAGAATTACTCAACTAAAATCATTCCATTTTTTTTCTTTTGTATTTGTTTTATTGATACGCATTTAATTTTTTTAATAAAATACGGACAAATCACATCAGTGATGTGTATAAATGTGGAATTAATCTCTCAATACTCATGTGTTTGAACTTACCGCTTCAGCATGACAAACACTTTATATAGGAGACTCGGTGCCAATAAACTAAAAAATCATTTGCAACATGCATGTATTTTAAGACTTTGCTGGATTATATACTGTATTTTTATGTTAAAAAAAAAAAAACTAAGTTAAATGGACAAAATTGTTTGTTCATGCTTAGTAAACCTTATTTGTACTTTAATAAAACACAAAGCTTGTGGGCGGCATTGTCATACGCGCAAAAGAGCACTTTTCTTATCGCATGTAGGAGGCTATATTGAACTGGTAACTGATTACATCTGTGATTACACTTCACCTTTTAAATTGCTTATTAAAGAGCTTTTGTTACCAGAAGTACATAGAGAGTTCCTTTATGCTCATTGATATCTGGTGAACATTGCGAAAGGAGCATGCATTGAATTCCAGATTTTACACGGCTCAATTAGTTTCTTGTACTTCCAGGTGATGATCTTCCGCAACGGGTCTTACACACCTTGCATCCTTTAGAAAATAAATGAACACATAATCACCAAATAACTCTGCTCTTTTGAGATTAGATATTGACTCAAACATTTAAGATAGGGACACAACAAGTAGAGATTGTGTTTTCTTTTCTTTCTTTTTTTATTTTAGCTGCCACTGCTGAATTTTGTTAGGAGGCAATGGCGAGGTGACCTTTCTCCTGAAGGCTTTTGACTGATTCATAGAAACTTTGCCTCATAGGGATGAACTGGAGACCCAGATCTTTGAGCTTCTGGTTGGAGATCTTGTATGGCTGCTTCCTTGGGTTCACCTCATCAGAGCATCTGCAATCGTCATTGAAAATAACCAAATGGCATCATTGAATAAATATATTATAGATCAAACAAAGCATTTAAAAAAAGAGAAGTGAAAGCAGGAATAAGCTTCAAACGGCATCCGTTCTATAGGGCAGTGGCTTATCTCATCGCTGGATTGTGCGGTTGGTGATTGAGTTCTTTATTGGGTGGGACATCCCTGTCTGTCTTTCTATGGGTTTGGTGAAGGGGCCTTTGTGGCTATGGAGCTTTGATGATTCCTTGTTGTGTGTAGCACGTGCATTGAAATGCATTTTGGAGATTGTTGACTTGCCCCTCCCCCTCACCTCACCATTAATGCAACAAAAGTCTCAACCCTTTTTACTTGTTGCAGGTTTTCTTTTTTATTAGGATTGGATCATGAATTGAGAATTTGAGAGTGGGGAATCGATTATTTCTGTGTATGTTTGGTTTTCGTCCCGGCAATTAAAACTTATGCTAGGTAAAAATAGTTTATTCCCAGGAATAAAACTCTTAATACTACAATAAGGTGCTTATTCCACCCCACCCCAATTTTCTATCTTAAACACTCAATTTGTAAGACAATCATTTAATTAAGATGTGGATTTGGTCATCCCTATGCTGTTATCTCCTACTTAATCTCTAACTCCGCTTAATTCGGTTTGCCAGTTCCTATTGGTATCATCTCTAATTCTTTCTGTATCATTGAAAAACAATGATATATATATATATATATATATATATACTCTCTTTTTTTTGTCTACAGCAAAATTATAGTTTTTAAATAATGACAATCTAATATCTTCAATAATCCTATACGGCCAACTCAAGACCTCTGATCAACTACTCCCACCTAATTATGTGTAGGTAAGCTGATGCGAACATTCAACATTCAACATTCAACATTCAACCTAATCGGTACATTGTCCCATCGGAACCAGTTAAGCGTTAACTCTTACCTAGCAGGAAGGGAATACCCGGGGAAGAGTTTGGCAAGGATGTCTACCACATCACCGCGGTGCAACACACATTCGGCGCAAAGATAGCGTCCGGAAGCGCTCGGCGTCTCGTAAACGAGCACATGCGCCATCGCCACATCCCTGACATCAACGTACGCCTGCACCGCATTTGTGTATGTTTTAACGGACCCATCCAGATACTTGAGTATATGAACAATGCTCGCGTTGATTGTAGGCTGAAGAAGCGGCCCCATGACAAGCACCGGCGTCACCACTGCCAGATCCACACCCTTTTCTTTGGCCCTCTCGCACGCTGCTCGCTCTGCCACTGCTTTTCCATAACAGTACCAATTCTGCAAGCACATCATACCCAATTACACTTACCACCTGTTATTTATATATAAATTAATATTGAGGGAGTATTAACTACTGAATGATTAGGCGCAGCTCAACCTTGGTCTTTTTACAGAACTCAAGATCACTCCAGCAAGACTCGTCCACAACAACGTCTGGGCCACGGTTCGGGTCCATGGCAACCGCGCCGATGGAGGACGTGAACACCACCCGCCGCACACCGGCCTCTGCCGCGGCATCGACGACGTTCTCCGTCCCTTTCACTGCAGGTTCAACCATTTGCTCCTATATATATATATATACATACAAACAAAATATTTAGGAGAAGTTCTTCTTAATTAAATTATAAATTTTAGAATTTTTTAGAAAAAGAAAATTAAGAAATGAAAAGCATCTCACCGGGTCATCAGTCACCGGAGATGCCATGTGAAAGACGCCATGGCAACCGGAGATCGCTGCATATAAGGACTCATAATCAAGAAGGTCTGCTTTGCAGAGAATCAAGCGTTCTGCAGCCCCTTCAAATGTTTTCAAGTGGGCGTTCTTGGGATCATCTGTTGAACAGAGTATGATATATATATATATATATATATATATATTATCAGTGACAAGTAACAAATTAAGTTAATGAAAAGGGTGAATTAAAATGGAAAGAGAAATTAACCAACCTGGGTTGCGAACTGTGCCTTTGACAGTGTAACCGCGTTGGAGCAAGAGTTTGACGAGCCATGACGCGATGAAGCCGCCGGCGCCGGTGACGCACACGGTTTGACCTTCGCCGGGTGCCGGAGAGGAAGCGATAGCCATTCTTAATAGACGTGACTGCTTGTTGGATTATTAGGTAGTAGGAATAGTTGGTGAGAAGAGACGGGAGAGATGAGAAGCTTTGTTGCTCCTTTTATAGTGGAAGATTTGCGGAAGGGTCTACCCATTTGTTGGTGGTCACTGTTAAGGTTAATGGCTGAAGTAGGTGAGATGGTGAAATAATGAGGAAAAGATAATGACTCATCTTAACTTATGAGTGTGCTCACGCCTACAGCAAACCAATAAGAAACTTTCCGAGAGAAATGTAAAAAGAAATAAAGAGAATGGAAAAAAGACGCGAGTTAAATCCCCCGAATCGCGCTCCCCGTTCTAAGAGGGTGAGGACGTTGTAGGTAATCTCTCGCCACGCGTACGCCCCTGAAAGTTGACGCTTATCGTCCTATCTCAAAAAAAAAAAAATGTGAAGAGACACGATCGTGCCTTTAAACTTACACATAGATAGATGCATTGTACTGACATGATGATATAAATAAAATAAAATTTAAATAAAAATTAACAGATGAGAGACAAAAAAAAAAAAAAAAAAAAGGGATAAGATGATTTTGGAAAATTAGAAATTTATTGATCACAATCAACGGCAGGCGAGGATATCTTTGAAATACAAATTAGAGCTTTTCTTAATGAACAAATAGTCTTTTTACATCACACAAGAGTTTAGTCATAAAATCTAAATTCGTAGTCTAAGTAAAAAAAATTGTTTTTTATTACAGTAGAATCACAGAGTGTCTGAATTTATGGGTTAAGCTTTTGGTTTTTTTCACAGGAACTCCACACTATTTGCTACGGTGTTAGTTTCATGTTGACTAACAAAGAATGAGTTCAATATTTGCTTGTTAGACTAAAGCCCATTCACATATTTAACTTGATTGAGAGGTGTCAACTTAATTGGAACCGCTGCACACAATGATTCTGGTCAAAAATGGTTTCTTCTCCTTGACGTATGGCCACGTTCAACATCCATCAATATAGTATATATATATATATATATACTATGACAATAGGGGGATTAATTATGTGATATTGTAGTAATAATATTTTTACTATTTTATTTATCAGTATATATTGGAATATTAAATAAATTTATTTCAACCGTTTATTCATTTCATAAATGATTATAAATATGCTCTCATTTTTTATAATTTTGATATAATAAAAAAAAAAAGAAAATGTGAAATAGATATAAGGGTGTTTGATAAATATCTTCTCCCTCTTATCTTATATTAATTATATTTCACTTTATAATTATCTTATATTATTTTTGGAATCTATTAATATTTTTACATCAAAAGTGAATTATTAGTAGGATTTATGATCCTTGTTACATAATATAACGTTTTGTGTTAATTGAGTCTTTTTAATGAACTTGTGATAATAATAATAATAATAATATATCTTATTTCTATTGAATTTTAGTTTTTGGATCTGATCCTTCCTAGCATGTAGATGATGGGGGACAACAATATAAAACAATAAGCCTTTTGTTTTTAAATACTACCAAAATGCCTGTTCTCCTAAATTTTGATATATAAATTAAAAATAAAATGCTCAAAGTTATATATTTGGAAGTACTTTTTTAATATACAACACAATGCCATAAAATGATATGCAATTGATATAACTAAATCATGACAATACATAAGAGAATTTTACCATTTATGTTTGTATGCGTTATATAACATATATTGAATTGTACCAACTACTTCATAGTTTATTAATACTTAATCTTTTGTTTACAGTGTTCGTATCCTATAAAAAAAAAAATTAAAATCTCCATGATAAAATAAGAATTTGAATTTGAGCTCAAAAATAAGAATTTTAAAATATTACCTTCATCATATGCATTTCTTTATTTAGTTGGTTTGTATATATTCTATAAAAAACAAAAAAAAGTCTTTAGTTGCCATTTATTACGAAAGTCATGAGAAGATATACCACCTAAGGGAACAGGAATGAGAGGGTGTTATTTATAGTAGACTTTTTACAAGTGCCTATAAAAACAATATATTTTGATAGGACCTAAGATTAAGTTAGAGCATCATTAATTTAAATTAAACCTACTCGCACCTAAGCGCCAATCATAATCCCTTTCAGAGCAAAGTGAACATCTTCCTCTCAGTGCACCCAACGGCAATATTCATTTCATCCAAGCTCTTTTTCAAACAACCAAATATTATTATCTTGATGAGGACTCATACCATTCACAAAAGCTTTTTTTTTTTTTTTTGGATCTAGTTATAATAAATTTTACAATATATATATATATATATATATAATAGATAGTTCTAAAGAAAATAAACAATCTAAATTTATTAGAGCAGCTTTATATAATAGCTTAAGTTTCTTTTATATTATCTTTAGTGTTATCATTATAATTAACGGAAAGGGTCAGTGGATTGCATATTTATTCTCAAAAGCAATTATTTGCATTTTAGATTAAAACATTTACAAAGTTATTTGTTTTGATAGATACTTTTTTTCCTCATATGAACCACGATGTTGTTTTTTTTTTTTTTTTTTTAATTAGAAGAGAGAAGTTAGAATTATTTTCTATATAAAATTTGTAAACAGAGTTTTTACCAAGATGATGTGTGAGTGAATAACATAAAAATAAATAATTGCACAAGAGAAGCAAAGCAAAACCAAAGCAAGACACTCATTATATAACTTAAAAGGTTAAGTATACCTGCCCTCTGTTGTCTTGGTTTATATATATTAAAATTTTCAAAATTTTTATAGGTACACGGTACACCTGCCCTCAGTTGTACTAGTTTATATATTTGCTAGTTTAGTGTTTTTTTTTTTTAAATGTAGCTGTGGTTTATGCATTTTAATATATATATATATATATAGCTGTGGTTTAAGGGGCTATCTTTTTTTATGGAGATAAAGTGGAAACACTGAATGATGGGCATTCTGCAATTTGCATCACATACAGGAAGAATCCAAATGATGAGGTTGGTGAATAGAACTCAAGGAGAGGATGGATGGGATGGAACTTTTTTTATTTTTAAAAATAAACAAATAGGTACACCATTAGTTTAGGATGCGTCCAAAATAAAAACAATGACCATATGAAATGCGAGCTTGTAATCAATGTCAACGGTTTTAAATTTAAAATATTATATTGTCCTAATTTTATTTATTAAATTAACAATTTTCATCAACGTGCAAGTAAGTAGCAGGGAAGATAACTCAACACGGTTTGATCCATCCATCTTACAATAATGTGACCATTTTTTTTTTGGGAGGATTGCCTACAACGTCCTCACCCTCTTGAAACGGGGGAGCGCGGTTGAGGGGGATTGAACTCGCGTCTCCTCCCACGAGGGGACCCGAGGTATCGTTGGGCTACAAGCCCTTTGGCCAATAATGTGACCATTGCCCAGACCAGACTTGAATAATTTAGGAATAGAATGCTTTTTTTCTTCTTCTTGTTTTTCTCTTTTAATATGTAGATATTGTAACTAAAATGTAGAACCACATGAACAGTATTGCCGCCTAGATTCTCCGAACACAGTATTCCATTACCTGTGTAATTACCATTTTTCAAAGGACACACTTGGGGAAAACAATAACTTGAAGAAATTAATTGGAAAAGGCCTGTTGCTAGCTGAAACGTACAAGTAATACCTTTTAATGAGATTTATTTATTTTACTTAGTTTATGTGGAAACCTTTTTCATGAAATTTTGTCAATAATAAAGAATGAGAATATTTAAACATCCACTGTTCATATTTCTCAATAAATACCTATTATTAATTAATTTTTTTTAATTTCCTTTCCAGTATATATTGAGAAATAAAAAACAAGCAAAAAATAAATAATAAGTAAAACCATGAGTTTAAAGGCAACTCTTTTAAATAACACTAAGATGAAACTGTACCTAGAGTATTGTATTAAACAAAAAAGCATCGACGACGAGTTGCAATTCTCACAACTAACATCTGGCATGAGGACAACTCCCTGTTCCCATGCAGCCTGCCCACATTTCAAGATGGAAAGAATTCAAAAGAAGAAGAAAAAAAAAAAACATATAAAAAGGAGTTACAAAACAAAATTAAATAAGAGCCACTTGAATTTCTGTATACATATCAATTGGTCATAGAGATTCCATACATTGGAAGCAGCTTCGAATGGAGAGGAAAATAAAAATTAATAAATGAATAAAGGGAAAAAAAACTCCTACCAAAACCTCATAATTAAAGTTGACCAAAAAGATTGAATATGTGAACAACTAAGTCAATAAGATTCCTTGTGACTAGTGGCTCAAATTGAAAGCCGAGATTCGGTATATAATGAACACCAGTTGTTAACTTGCAATCTAATTTTGAGTTGTCTGAGCAAAATTAAGATACTTGTGCAATTTGTTTTTTCCCAGTCAACAAATGGCGGAGCCCAGTCCCCTGTATAACAATTTCATAAAAGAGACCATAGAAGCCATGATTATGTTTTCTCACCTATTGCTGCTGCAAAAAACAAAAATAAAATAAAGAACTTATCCAAATTAATACAAGGTTTGATGTCACTTGGATGATCACCAGCATTTTTGCTTTGCGTCACGGATGTGAAACATCAGCTGCCAAATTTTGCTTGTTAATGTCTGATCAAAAGAAACCTATTTCAAAGGAGTTTCACAGGAGAAGCTAAGAAGTACCTTTGTTCCAATATAAAATGAGGTAAATATGCCACAGAGAACATGCAACCCTGCGTCACATGAAATAATGAGAAGCACATGCAAGTTGTAAGCAATTATGTTAAGCAAGAATCAATCGTACCATCCTTTTGTAGCAACCGTGATATTAACCAATTTATGCCTTTCGGTCCGATAACATAACCAGCAAGGTTTGCAACCTGCGGAAGCACAAGCATATTTACCAATCTCTGAGGTTAATTTCCCTAAGTGGCAAACTGAAAGCGCCTACTGTTGCTATTTCGAAAGAATGTAGCATCCTTGTGGGAGGAAACATACATATTTTACATTTGATGCCCATTACTAGGAATCTATATATAATGCTCATTATAAAATTAGAAATAAAGGCTTCCTGAGAGCACCATCTGTAGCAGGATACTATCAAAATACCACTCCAGTTCTAATTATTGCTTCCCTATAAGAGTTCATTACAGATGGTTCGAAGAAAAATACCATAAGGCATGTAATCGTGACTGCCCCAGATATAGCACTCAGTTCACGAAATATGAATCCACCCAGAACGCTTCTAACCTGACAAAAGGGCATGAGGAAATGAAAAACATGATTCATTATTAACAATCAAATAAATTAATGAGACAGCAACTATAAGCACATAGAAGACTAGCAATCTGATAAAGTGATAATCAACACAACATAAATGTCAGAGCATTTCTGTTTAATATTATCGGCATGATTTAATCAAATTTTCAGGTCAAGTTTAACTGAAGTTTTACACAAGGGCCAGTGGAATCACGGGAACTTTAATCAAAATGTACCAAAGAATTTGCAATGTTGAGAAGATAATAATGAGTTTGTTTCAAGCTTAAAAAAGGGGTAAATTTTTGAAGTTCACATTTAACTTATTAGGTTACTCATCAAGATCATTGCCTTGGGCCCCGGCTATTTAACATTTAAAATACTGGGAATGAGAATTATGCCCACATGTACAATGGGTGATTATTGTCTTTGGAATCACAGATGAACCTGATCCAATAATGCCTGACAAGACAAACTACTAACAATGGCCTAAAGAGTACCTGGTCAATGTATTGGCATGCTTAGGTACTACATAGTTGATGTAAGACAGACTTTGATGCTGCAAACGGAGCTACCACATAAGAGGCCGTGCCCCATAGTGCTCATCCCCAGAAATCATGTTAGCAAGGGGCCCCACAAGGACATATTTTTATCACTATCAGATATGCTATAAATATGTGAGCTATGATCAGGAGAGGATAGTTTCTGGACTGTTACCATAAATTTCCCTTTACTACCCACTATCATCCACCTAATAAATTATTAGATTATACTATGCATTAGAATTATAAGTTACCTGAAATGCTTTGGCTGCGGACTTTATGACGATCTCAGGTATTAAAAATATGCATGTTAACCATGCCCAGCAAACAAGTTTCCTGATTCATATTTGAAAGAACAGTGTTTACATTTTACCTAACAAGTTTTCACTAGAATTATAAGTTGTGGTAGAATGAAAAGACGGGAAAAGGATACCATTCCAGATCATGCCACAATGCCACAAATGTGAAAATAACCCACACATTCAGAAGTTTTCTCTGAGAACCCCCTAGTGGAATATAAATGTACCTAAATAGAAATATCATTAACTCAGGCAATATTTTTAATGAATAAGCAAACATTTATTATGGCGAAAAAGAAATTAATGCCAACCTAACAAGCCACTTGTTGAAAGACGCATGCCAACTTTTCCAAAAACTCTCCAAGTCATAGCAGTTGTTCACACATCTTGGCATGTTTTCAGGAGCCTCTATACCTCCAGCCTGTAAGTTATTAATTAACTTTTAGTTTATGACATGAAGAGATAAAAAAATATAGTTTGGATCACAAACAGGGATTTCGCAGACAATAAAATGATTTTTGTCTGAGTCAGCTCATAAAAATACAACTTCTTAAGGGAACATCATAAACAAGAAATTTATCCCATGAAGTCAATGGTAAGAGTACATGTAGAATTTCATGTTTACAGCATTAGTTAGAGAGTCATGGAATTAATTTACCAAAGGTTAGCCTTGTGCTTCCCTCTGAAATCATGCATGCAATAATCAAGTCAATCATACAGATGAAGCTTTTCAGCCAAATGGCTTTAAATTTTGTGTTGAACGTTAAAACAACAGCATACACAAGAAGATAGAAATGCCATCTTATGCATTTTATATTAATCATGCAGCGCCACAAGCTTATAGAGCACAATGAAGATTAAAAATAATTTGCAGCCTTTAATTGCTTCTATCAAGTGTTGAGTCTAGGATCTAGGGTATAGGCTGACATTATACATGGAACTCCTTAGTAAAAGCTAATCAAGTAATTTGGTAGCATGTATACTACACGCTAAAAGTTAGCATGAATGCAAATAAAAATTAGCGATAAATGTATTTAGGAACAAGCTAGATATGGAATAGAATCTGTTTAGGAGTTGACATGCCCAATGCACAGTGAAATAAATTAACAGATAGCATACTACTTTGGCATATAAGCGAATTCCAAGAAGCACAACTGTAAGTCTATGACAGGAAAATGATGGCGAGGAACCCACCAGAGACCAGAAACGGAAAAAGCGCCAAATCAGAGAGAACTTTAACCACATGAAGTTTATGACCTGTTACAAAACACTAATAGAAGTCGTATGTTACAAAGTCAAAGAAGGAATATGAAAAAAGTAGTCCACAAATCAGTACACAGTGAAGTTGGATTATATGCACATAAAGTGACATTTCCCGCATCAACTACCTCATGATAAGTTCACCAAGATGCTTTCTTATATACCTCTGACACTCCTCTCCCAACCCAAGGATTATGAATTGATGACTCAAACTCATCATTGGTCACCTAACCTAATGTGAAAAGGTCTTTGGAATTACCCATTAACAAATTGAAGTCATCTCTGAATTCTTCAGACAGTGATGTTTAAATGATGACATTGCAATATATTTCTCCTTGACTTGTTCTGGTTTAAAGATGAGCTCACACTTCGCATTAACTCTAAGGTTGTTGACCCTCAGAAATTTAGATGTTAATGAATTTTACATAGCATTTAAAAAAATTGGGACCATAAGAAAGGATGGTTGGTTTCCATGCACTTCCGAAATTTCCTCAGTCAGCTTTCTAATTGTCTCTCATCGAGGAGGCAAATGACAAGGATTGGATACAGTCATGCCAAATATGCTGATGGTAAGTTGCCGAATAATCTTAAGCTCTTGAATAATACTTTAGAGGATAACTAATGAACAATTATGCATATTGCCAACTTGATATGCAATAGATAGGATCAGCATCGTAGATCTGGCAAGTAACTTCGACAAGATACACCTATTTTTTACATTAGCAGCATAACAACCAAGTTACTGGGTAATCAAATTCATCAAATAGATGAACTAAATGGAAGGAACAGAAAGAAAGGTCATATAAAAAGTAAATAAATAAATAAAAATTGTAGATGAAAGTAAAAGAAGATATATGTAGAAAATATTGCAGAAAAATAGGGAGAGGCTTCTTTAGTCATCATTACTTTAGAAGGGGAGTGTACTAGTCACTGAATATACTCAAGAAAAAGGCATATATTACAGACTTATTGATAAATTCTTGTCAAAGATAAAGATATTATAAGATAATATTTCCATTTTCTTCCAAAGAACAATATAATACCAACAGGAAGAAAAACACCATGCTTGTATAAACAAAACGGTAAGCCAGTACATTCCATTTGTTCATGGAAAGATATGAAGTTAAAGAAAATCTAATGTCTACTTGGACTACCTCATGGATTCATCACAGAAAATATTAACAGGGATGTGTCTAATAAAGAACACTTACAGATAAATAGAATAAACTAAAAATCACTGTTACACAAAGCAGATAACAAGACTGTCATACCCCATATCCAATGATGAAGATCTCCAAAGGTGACAAAATTTTCCATACGTCACTGAAAAACATACAAATCAGACTATGCCTTCAACGTCAAATATATAGATGGCAAAATGATCCATCTTGTGTATTAATCACTCACCTGCTTGCATAGGAATTGTAATAGAAAAAATGAGTCAATATTTCCATAAGGAACAGACTAATAGACCATTTGACGCCATACCAAGCTATTTGTCTAACAGAATAATTCTCTTGAGGCATGTCCAACTGCAGAATTGTTACCGTGAGAATTTAATGGAATTTAAAAGAGAAAGCTACTGTAGGAACATAAACTTAAGACAAAAATAAAATCTGTCACTAAATTCAATGTGATGATTACAAGTTAAACTCAAGGGGCATATATATATAGCCTACTAAGAAATTTATACACACAAAGTTCCTATTATCTTGATATTTGGATAATATTAAGAATCTAAATGGGATGGTAATAAATCTGGATCTCAAACTTTAACTTACCTAACATAAATTACCTTCAAACTAAATACTAAATAGAAGATCCAGATAAACCCAAGTAATCACATCATGTCATAGTCACAAAAAAAAAAGGGCAAATGATGAGCTAAAGCAAAAAAGAAAAAAAAGAGGTGACTTTGAACTGAAGAACAAGCACAAAATCAGTGATTATTAATTCAGGTTATATCAGATAAGAAATTGTCAAATAACATCTATGTTTCCAACAATTAAAAATTTGAGTTACAATTCTCTGAAAATAATTTAAGGAACTGACCTGCGCTGCAAATGCATTGAAGCTGATAATCGGTCCAGCAATATAAAGTGGTGCATAAATCAAATAAGACAAGTATATATTGAATGAGTATTTGTCAGTGGGAACACTCCTCTCCTGTCAAGTGAAAGCTACAGTTTCTTATTAAAAAATAAACCTGAAATGAAGAAAAAATGGCATGAACTGAAGATACAAAATAATTTCGCAGTCCAAGAACTACCTATGACAATCACTCAAGAAAATGCAAACTAGAAACTGAATAGCCTTCACTTGTCACTATTCATGTGATAATATACATGACCAATAAAAGCCATGAAAGTGGTTCTGGAAACAAACAGATAATCAATAAAAAAAATGGCATGAGATGCACACGATTTTGGTATTGCCACATTATGATGAGAAGCACATGAAAATTTTCGCCAGCCACCAAGGTTCTGTCTTCCTGAGAAAATTCACAAATTTTCCACACAAACAAAATATATACCAGTGGGGCACCGTTCGCCAGCTAACTAGATGTAACATTAATGATGATAATTTGTGACTTTTACTGATGACAGAACCTCCAAGAAATTATCTTTTGCAAAATGAAATGCTATATGTTGGGAGGAATCTTAACGTATCACACGGTATAAAGCATTTAGTTGTTTGCCAATAAATCATGAAGGTTTTGACCTCAACTAAGTAATAGCTTCAAAACCAAAATTTTATCTTACTTCTATTGTCATAGATATTTCTCTCTGGAAAGGAATAAAAGTAAATGCAAGAAAATGATTTTACATTTGTACCTAGCATATGAAATAAATCATGGTGTCATTGTGCTTTCTTCCATGCATGTTCTAGCATAGCAAGGTCATTATTTCACATAGCATTCCATGGAAAGGATTTAGTAATTTTGTCAAACTAAGTCTGCAGCTTATTCTTATCAAGCTAATCCTACCATCATTATATCACAAGACATGCAGCAAACCGTAAAATGCTATATGAAAGTTTATGTTATATAAAAGTCAATCCACATGATTGAAAATTATGTTGATTGGAGATCATCAGGGATAGATCATTCAATCAGATTGTGGCAATGAAATATGTTGTCAAGCTGTCTCGTGTGGGGAAGTGTTACTACTAGATCTTCGTAATTTACACTCTTTAATATTGTGTTTTAAAAGCATTTTTCAGTGATTTACAGCAAATGTTGGGCATTCAGGAAAAAGCAAATAAATAAAGCAGAAACAATGCACAAACAAAGAGGAAATACCTGTAAAGCAAAGTAGCATGCTTTTCCAGATCTACAAATATAACATCCTTGCATATGCTTCTGCATCCACATAACAAGGACAAGTTCTACATATTTGGTCAATCAACTGATAAGGCAGAAGTTGCTCACCATAAAGACTTGATATACAGGAGATACCAGAACAACTCACACTAAAAAATTGTTAATTCTAGATCATGCAAAGCTTTCTGCTGATTTCATGAATTTGCATCTTATTGTAATTATGAATCCAATCCCATGTCTTTCAGAAGTTTTAAAGAAAATTCAACTTTAATTTAGTAGTTTAGATGGCGGAAGAACGGTTAATCATTTGGCATAAATGACCACCAACTTCACCAATATTTCTCACTTATTGAAATATTTCTCATGTAATACATGAGAAGAGAGATAGAAACCCTGATTTAAAAACTCACACAAACATTGATCATGGCAAATAAAAGATCAAATAAGATGTAAACTAGCCCATCATCTCTTCAACCAAACAAGTATTTCTAATAACTGGCAAAAACTACTCCATGAAATCAAATAAGTTTTGCTCAAGAAATTGCAATCTTGCTGACGTTCAATGACATGCATAAGTTTTGGAATGAGTTGAAAAGTTGTGCAAAAGAATTATACCTTTTGATCAAAACGAGAAGGTTGGTATGAAAACCAATGGTAATCCAGCCCAAAGCTTATCATGCGCAGAGTAACTATTTAGCATAAGCAAGGAAAATGTTAGAAAAATACATCACACAGTTCACATAAGGAAACTGAACCTCAGTACAAAAAGCTATATTCATGCACATGTTGACATGTCTCATCTGACAAGAATGCTACAGCATTGTGGGAATCCAACCAACACAAAATATTGAGCATCAGTACCAATACAATAACCCGGTATATGAAACTTATTCAATAGAAAATACGGATGGCATGCCAAAAGCACATGTCTATGAATGCTACAACAACGCCGAGATGTCGCTAGCATTTGGCAACAAAAATGGGAAAATATGACTAGGGCAAGATAGGACAAGACTTGAAAAGGCAAAATTAGTTTACTGTTATTAAATGTGCTTGATAAACCATGAATATTACAAAATACAATAATTGCCAACTATCAATAATAACGTTGAACTTCTCGAAATTCTTCTTATGTTTGTAAAATATGACATAAATTTAATTTATTTAACCTGTAAATATAACTATCAGAAAAAATAAATAATTTTGGCTAAATTATTATTACTATGATCCAAGACTAAATTATGTACTATTTTCAATGTGTTTTCACAATAATAAAATTCTAATAAGCAACCAATACAAATATATATACATGTAATATGTTTTCTCATACTACAAAATTTTTAGTCATTTTCAGACATCAAAATAGCAAGATCATAATATGCACACCCCCTACTAAGGGTATAAAATGCTACAAAACAAATAGTTATTGTGTTTTCTCCATATTTATGCCACATAATACACACATCCATAATGATTACCATGTCACAAAAAAAAAATAAAGAAAAATATTGCCAGTCACATGAAAACTTACCTAAGTTAAAGCATATGTGCCATCTAAAAGTTCCACGATAATTATCTAAGAAAGCCAAGTTTGCCCTGTTTTTTCATGAGAATATCCAGAAATATATATAAATAAAAACTACAACATTATAAATTTATTATGGTATGAAGTGAATAGTTGATGACAAACCCAAATAAGGAGAACGAATATCCCTCATAAACACGGTTTAACAAAAGAACAACAATGCTGAAGATCCAAAGCATGTGCACAAAGTACTTTGTCCGAGCAAAAATCTGCAGCAAGGACCAAAACGCAAAAGAATATTATTTGAAAAGTGTTCAAAGTTTAGGAACAAATATTCAGAATGACTAATGGTAAATATTGACCAAGCTAGCACATTAAAAAAATCACCGACAAGATTGGCTCAACTCTTGTGAAATCAACTATGAGAACATTACAACACACGGAAATATATCATAAATTGGCAAAGTACCTTTACTTGAAAAAATTTTTAATAAATGAAAATGTCAGATTAAAATTGAGAATTGATGCATTTTTCTTGTCTTATACTTATCGGCCTTGACAGACTTCGTATGTCCCTCTCTAAATTGTACAGAATTTGTAAAAGAGATCACTTGAGTTTCTAGCTTTTACAAATCAATAGATCAATAAGAGATTGCCTGCTACATCACTTGGTAATTTCAGTTACATGAATACCCCATACCATCATAGTATTTGAGCAAAACTATGACGACAATCACAAGAGGCAGATTTGAACATAAAAATCATGAGTTTGAAGGCATCAAAGATAAAAGCATGAGTGCTCATCATATCAAACACATATATCCAACTTATATGATGATGTACACCATTGCACTTAAGCATGAATGCATTAAAATGAAATAAGAATTGCATATTCATGTTTAGCAACGACTGAATATAAAACGAAAAATAAGCATGGAGAGAAATGCACAACAGGCAGAAGCTCAAACCTTCACTAGGAAAAAGTTCATTGAAGAGATCAAAAGGATAAAGACAACACTGTAATTTGGAAAAGCAAGTTAGATAAGCACTTATAAGGTTAGAAACAAAACTGAAATAAAACATTTGTGGGATAAGACTGTATACCAAGCTCCGTGTAAATATGATAGATAACACAAAGACAAAAAACTCCAGACAAGTGACACCCCTCTTGCTCTCAATTGATAGAAGCGTTTGATAACATTTGCAACCAATGTGAATATCCCAAACACAAGCATAAGAATGGGTAGATTGCCACGAAAATTTCTCCATTGTGGATCTGAGAGGTCCTACAAAAATAAAGCATGCAGGAAAAATTCATAAAGAGGGGCTGCCCTCAATAGGTAAATAAGATGGAAGGAAACAAAATTAAAGATTTAGAGGAAAAAAAGTAAGTTCCAAATTAATCCTTCCCGAATAATGACATTGCTAGAATCATAGTAGATTGCGCCCAAATTTTCATTCAATTGCAAAGAAAACTTAATGGGCTTCCAACAAGATTTGAGACTACAAAACTAATTTATTGCTACTAGATTAATATTTTATATATACAGCGCACAAGCCCTGGAAAGAACATCTGCGTCATTTCCAGACATTTGACCTGGAAATAAGAAATTATACCGACACTCAAAAAAATAGTGAGTTTCATCGTTTCTATGGTTACTTCTTAAACGGTTAGGTACTTTCTATACACCGGAGCACCTTCTATCATTTAATCAAATATTATTGTGAACTTGTATAGTTCACACCCTTTGGCTCTACCCATCAATTATACAGTAATATATCTTTTCACAATAAGAGTTATCCATATAGTAACGGTATTTAATTATGAAAGTTGGCTAAGTAGCTGGCCCTATTAGTCCGTTCTTTCAAGAATAAGAGCATAATCAATAGCATTTCCTCCGCTTAATGGATAACCATTTGCTACCAATGGATAATTGCTTCTCATCTCAAATCGAATTGATTGGATTTGCACCAATGGAAACCAAAAATTCTATACACAAGGAATATGATGGATCTTCCTTTTTAGTTTTAGATAGTAAATGGCATTTACACTAAACTATCCTAAATAAGACAGTGTATCACCTCCAGCCACGGAAGTGATTTGAACAAATCATGTAAGTAGTTTAAACCATCAAGAGGAGATATTCACAAGAAATTTGGAACAATGACTACAATTTTTATACATTACTTACTGCACTATCTACTACCCGAACTTGAGCATGAGTGCATCAAATTAGTCAAAAGAAAGGTTAGGCACCAGTTTTTGAAAATCAAATCTTGAAAATATCATTATTAGATTAATCAAAATTTTCTTTAATTTGTTTATTCATCTCATGTCTTCGTTTGACTAAAATCAAGAATACAAAATGAATCTTTTTTTTTATTTTATTCTCTTTTCCTCCAATATCCCTCCATTCAAACACACACTCTAAATGACATTAAAACTATTCAAGACAACAAACTCAGAATCAAACTTCATTTGTTCGAGGATTTACTTCCAAATGCAAGAAAATCAGATCCAAGAAGTGGATACTTACATTAAGACGACCAAGAATCCATCCAGGACGCAAGCCAAACAGCCTGCGAGAATTATCTGGAGGAAAGGCAACAGATGTATGAATCCGGCGATGGTTCTAGCAATCAAGAAGTTGGGAGAGTAATTCAATTTGATTACCGTCAGATAGTTGGAGAGATCGGTGGATGACGAGCGCGTAGAAGCCGAGGGCGTAGAGAACGATGAATACGAGCTCCCAGAGCTTCCAAGAAGACCCCATTGCCAGCGCTGTGCTCTTCTGATTGTCCGCCTCCTTTAATTTTCTTGGACTCTGAGGAATTCGGGTTTCGGATTAAGGCCAGGATCCGACCCGGATTCCATTAAATAAAAAAAAAATGCAGTTAAACCCTTGGTTATAGATTTTTTTTTTTTGTTTTTTTGGGCCCTAAACTTTACCGAGGCTTTTGTGCTTATAGTTAAAAGGTAAAATATAAAATACAACTTTCTTTAACCCCAACTAATATTTTATGTATTTGCAGATATTTTAAGAGACTTATATGACTTTTTTAACATCCGTGACCCACTAATTTTTAAAAAATCACTATCTCTGAACTAATTAGAGAAAGTACGATCCTCATGAAAAAGAATTATAATTATATAATTTTTGATATAACATAAATGGTATTTTAATATATCGTAATTAATGAATATTATTTTTATATTACAAATATACATCAGAGCAGTAAAACAGTTGATATTATCTAAATAATAAAAATAATAATAAAGATAATTATTGAATGAAATTTTAAAAAAATGGACACGCAGAAAATAGTATAAAGAAAACCCAAAACAATGGCGGGGTGTCTTCTCGCCCGGCTCTATCCACCCTTTCTTCAAACCCTAACCATGATGTCACATCCGTCGATTTATCGATTCCTCTCCAATGGCCCCTCTTCTCCTTCTCCTACTCCTTCTCCCCCTCTCGTCGGCCTCCGTTCCGTGGAACCTTCGAGAAATCAATGGCGGCTTGTCCAATTCCTACAACAACAGCGCCCTCCTGGACGACAAGCAGGTCACCTTCTTCTGGTCCTTGCGCAACACTTCCATTACCATTGCAGCTCAATCCTATCGCAGATCCGGGTATCTCGCCCTCGGCTTCGGCGAATCCATGATCAACGCCTTGGTCTACGTCGCCTGGATTGATAGCGCCGATGAAGGACGCGTCTCCAGCTACTGGATCGATGGTAAAACCCCGTCAAGCATTCATCCTGTTTTTGAGAACTTGACGGATGTGAAATGCCGATCGGTGAACGGAATCATCAGTTTCGAATTCTCTCAGTCTTTGAATTCTTCATCATCACCATCTTCTTTTCCTTTTAATGTTATTGATCCGATCTCGCCTTTGAAGGTCGTCTGGGCAATGGGATCGCGTTGGTCGGAGGATCGATTGGGTTGGGGTAACGTGCATTTCCTTGCTAGTGATCGTCCTGTTGAGATTATTTTGACTGGAGGAGCGGTGCTGACGGAGAATTTTCGCCCAATTCTGGCGATTCACGGGCTCCTGATGTTTGTTTCTTGGGGAGTGTTAATCCCATCGGGGATATTATCCAAAAGGTACTTGAAGTTTTTGGATTATCGTAAAGCCTATAAAATGCATACTTATTTTCAGTGCTTGGGAATGGTTGTGTCCCTGATTGGAGTTCTTTTTGCGGCAGCAGAGCTCCGTAGTTTTGTTATTAGCTCTTGGCATGTTAAATTTGGTGTG
Source organism: Dioscorea dumetorum (assembly GCA_902712375.1). Classification (NCBI taxonomy): domain Eukaryota; kingdom Viridiplantae; phylum Streptophyta; class Magnoliopsida; order Dioscoreales; family Dioscoreaceae; genus Dioscorea; species Dioscorea dumetorum. The sequence continues at coordinate 2,497,968 of CACTHL010000592.1, read as the reverse complement.
ATTGGAATGGCATTGGCACTCCTACAGCTACTAAATGTGTGTATGAGGCCTGTAAGAGGGGTGAATGTGAATACATCTTTGAAAAAGATGATTTTGTGGACTTATTTTCATGTTATTACTGGAAGGTGTGCTGTTGGAGCTGGAATTATTGCACTTTTAAGTGGAATGTATGGTTTGGGAGAGAAGTATGATAGTGAAGCAGCTGAACGGCTTACTTGGGGATTGGTTATATTTTTTATGATTGTTGCATGCGTTGTCATCTATCTAGAGTACTTGGTATTGAAGAGAAGGAGATGGGAGCTGAACACATTTGGAAATAGTTGGTTTTTGGGTGAAGATGATGTTGTTGACTTATTGCAGCCTAGTGAAGGGGTTAATAAATCCGAGTCGCATTTGTCAGTAAGAGCTGAAGTTCAGCTTGAATCACTGAACAGATAGATTATGGTCTTAGTGTTGTGTTACTCAATTTCAAGTTGGAGCTTGCTGTTGATTCTATCTTGGGATCCTCCTTTTATCCATACATGGGTGGCATAGCCTGCAATAATGACCTGTAACTGTTGATCATAGCATACAGTGCAAGATTGCAAACTTGAGGGTCTTCATTATTCTTGGCTAAGTGCACACTCTATTGTATATATTTTGCAGTATTCTTTCTTCTTCTCAAGTGCTAGTTTAATCATCTTTATGAGTCATACACATGTATTTTCTTAGCAATTTGACCAGAAGTCCAAAATGTCTTAGAGGTGAGTTTTGAGCAAACCTGTGGTTAAATGCATGTAAAAACAGTCATGTTAAATCCTTTGGGATTATTTTAAATTGGTTGTTGAAATCATCCCATCATTTTAAAAATGTACTTTTGTCGTATTAATGTATCATAAAAATGTTTGTTAAGCACTCAATTTGTCCTCTCATTGATTCAACATATACAAATTCTCTTTATTTCATGAGTTTGTTTCTAACTAGCCACCCGTTGTGAGACTAAATGCACCACCATCTAAAACTTCTGTCACACCATTCATGGGCTGTGCTTCCTGGAACTTGAATATTCACTGAAAAGTGATAGCTGTAGAGAGTTGGCAACTTTTTGTACGATGTGTCTTTTTTTCACCAATATTTTTATAGGCTTTTATTTAATGTCTCAGTTGACTGTATGCTTTGAAAGAACAATACATAAACTGGTATAAGATAATTTAATTGAAAACAGCCTAAAGGAAAGTAATCATGAAGCATATGATCCATTTTATAGGCTAAAACAATGTTTTAATTCTTTAATTGAGCGTCAACTCTAATGTTTGGATTGTTAGAGTTGAATTAGAGAACCATATATGGATTGATTTCTTGTTCTTACATAGGTACATGAGCATAAGCTTACAATATTTTCATTAAGTTGATTGTTTCCTCCTGTTTTTAAGCTTGATACTCATGCAAAGTAATTTTTGCATACTGCTTAAGGTTCGTGTTAGGGTTAATTGTCTGTGACCAGATGGATGCCTGCCTAGCTGATGGTTTTAAGAGCAGTGATAGCTCTACACTGCTCTAATTCACCGGTGCGCCAGCTCAGTGTGGTGTTCTTTGGAATGAGGGAGCCTACATTTGAGGGGCTTCTAAAGATAATGTCTTAGGCACTAGGACACTGCAGCTATTGGAATATTGGAATGTGGTAAGAATCTAATGAGTGTAAATGTAATACTAAGTACTATATGATCCTTATCTATATTGAACGGTTTGCATCAATTGAGCTTTCACTACTTGTGTGTGTGTGGGTGTGTTCTCTTTGTTTATTTATTAGGAAACAGTATGTGCAACAAGAGATGGCTCTCCTTTCATCAATTTAGGAGTTAGATGTTGGATCTTGTGGTAAGCAATTGAATGTCTCTTTTATGTTTGCCCTTCAGAGGGAAAGTTTTTAATGGATAATAATGTGGACGACAATAGGCAGTGGGTGATAAGGGAACACTACACCCAAGTGAAATCTGGAAGAGTAAACATTGCATTATGAAGACTGTTGCAACAGAATCTATAGGAGATGCTTTTATATTGAGTTGGTTAAGAGCTTTTCTTGAAAGAACTGTATCACACCACACTACTGTAAAATCAATGGTAGCCCATCCTTTATGATCCATGGGTCAAGATATGTTTTTCATCTTCTCATGCCATTTTAATTGATATTGTTTCATCGCAGCATGTTGTCTTCTGCATGTTTATTCCTGTACTTTCTTATCTTTGTTCATAAAATTTGTTATCCACCGTCAAAACAATGTTTTACATCTCTCTGTTATGTATGGAACCCTCCTCAATTTAGTAAGAAATGTTGATTATACATACATATATAATATATACATACATCTGACTTTTGTGTACCCACGCTAGGCTTTGATTGCCAGTATACTTGCTTTTTCACAACTCTTTCTCTCTTCTTTGGAAAAATTGAAACATTTCGGCCACCAGGGTTTTCTTGCGTATCTACACCTATCAATATTTTATTGAATCTTTAAGTCATTTTTAGGTATAAAAAATTCATCTGATGCTTTTCAAGAATCTATCATAAGTGTGGCAGTTGGAACTCTTGGAAGCCCTGTGAAGTTGGTATGAGAAAATGTAGAATTTGTTTATTGCTTCAAATGGACGTAAGGCATCCAAGTCCTTCAGTGAAAACAGTGTATTCTTAACTGCTACAGGAGTTGGTGGAGAAACAAATGAAGACAAAAGTACTGAAAACTGCATTTTGCAATCTTTTATTAGCATCTGCTCAAGCTACTTTCTTAGTACCAGATAAAGCAGAGCCATCAATTCCAAAGGTACCTTGTTTTATTGAAATCACAAGCAATTTAGGTCCTATGACGCCCAAGAATAATAATATTTTTCTTCTATGTGATCTTGTGCTTTGCTTTTTTTGATTGTGATCTATTATATTAACTGATCCTAAACAGTCTGTGGTGGCTCTTTGCATCATCACAAATATGCCTTTTGTAACTCTTTTGAATGATTTCCACTATAATTTTTGAGTCCCTCAGTCTCTAATATCTGCTGTCATGCTTGTGGTGAGCTGAAGTATCTCGTGTTTTTAATTTACATCCAGCAAAATGATAATGATATTATGAAAATTTATTGATCACGGAAATCTAAATTGTGTTGCCACCTACCTACTACCACTTGGTGCTTTGAGTCTTTTTGGTTTTAAGATTCAGAGCTAAAACGACTGTGTGATATAAACAACTCAAAAAAATATCTTAATTATTGTGAAAAGGCTCTTTTGCTCTTTGTAACTTACAATGTTATGCATCTTAGTGTAAATTTTACAATTGTGCATGTCTACATGTATATTGTTCCGAAATCAAGTTTTCTTTTCTTTTCTTATTTGTCCAGTATAAGAAAGTCATCCCCATCCCCATGGTTTATTATTGATGTGAACAGGGGGGGGGACCGAAAGGCTTGACCTGCTTCTGTTCCTGGGTTAGTGAAGGCCCTCCATGGCTATTCTTTGAGAGCAGAGTGGGCACTCGTGAATGTATACAGTGATTGATCATTGTGCAAGTGGCCCACCCACACATTATCATTATAAGGTGCGTTTTGTTTATGTCCTCCATTGTATCCTTAAATTACATGTATACCCCTGCAAAATTGTTACTGCATATGTGCTTCTGTAAACCATAGATTGTTTGCTGGCACATTCGACTTTTTTTTAATGACAAAACTACCCTTAACGGACGCTATAAAGGCTACGGTTAAGTCACAAATAGGTGTTGCCAGATTTTGTTGCTTTCTAATGACTGGTTAGAGGCTGTCCTTTTAATCCGGGGACATATATGTGCACTAAATCATGGTTTTAAATTCATGCACACTTATTTTGAATATATGAATTTGTTTTTTTTTTCCGGATGTGGCATGTAAGAATTAAAACTAGCATTATTTTTTCTTACTCTAGTAATCAAAGGAGAAAAATATCCCATAATTTAGGGATAATTTGTAGGTTTTAACTCTGTATGCAATTACAAATTTATTGGTGTTATATATGCGCATGTAAACACAAAAACAGCCATCATCATGCCATGCACTCCAAAGCTTAAAAGGCTCCTTCCCCAGATGGTGATGTTATTGCTGCATTCTTTTCGTTTTGCCTATTGCTCTGTTCATTGAATCATGAGGCTTCTTCAAAGCTCCAGCGTTTTTGGGGGCCCTGCATGATGGTAGATCCAATTCCTGGACTTCTTCTGATGCAGGCTCCATGTTCAGAGGTACCATAATATAGCATTTGTTTGTTTTATTTTTAACACCCTTGGTCTTCCTGAAAGTTTTTTAATTATTATTATAAATCTCATTCTTATCAGTGTAGTGGGGAAATTTTTAGATTTTCAAACCCAAATAACACAGAGATGTCAGTGTGTGTAGATGTATGTTCTGGTCAACAAACAATTGAAATTTTTTTTGAAAAATACCAGCTTAATTTATTTAATTTTTCTTAATTGGGTAGCGTATATTACATTCGGTAATGGTATTATGAAAGAAAATGTGAGGGGAAAAGGGTTTTTCCTACCTGATAAAAATAGAAATAAAAATTCGTGGAGGAATTAGGACCGCATGCTTTCAAGAGTAAATATGAAGAGTGTAACTGTCTAGGGGTACAAATATGCTAATCTACTCTCTTGTGCGAAATGTATAGTAAATGAAAACTGTGCCTGATAAGATATTTTAAGCTTTTGTGGGAGTATAATTACATTTATTCATTCTTCAATAGAGAGTAAACGGAACGGAACGGAACTGAGGTCTTGCAGGGTTTTACTTTTATACATGCAAAAATAAATAAATAAATAAAATAAGCCCCATAACATTTTTAATATTCTAGTTTGGATGTAGTTGGCGTTCAGGCTAGAATTGCCATAAATAACACTACAAAGTTGGTCATCCTCATTAAAACCAAAAAGTCATGGCTAAAACACAATAATTATCAGAAAGCATTATTGTTTCTATGACTTGTACAAAAATTTCATCTGATTCATTATATAAATAGCATTAACTCTACAAACGAAGGCTCCATTTAAAAAAAAAAATCTTAGCAACCTTTATAAACAACTTCTACCCTCTCAAAGATTAGGTTAATAGCTCCAGCACTAGGAATACATATTGGTGTACACAATCACTCCCATTCTTACTACTAACTCTTCACAGTTGCAGATCAATACACATAGCAACGTCTTCACAAACATCCATCTTCTCCAGCACCACCTTCTGATTGATATTGACCGCGTCTTCTCCTTCGTTTACACCTGCAGGTGTTACAGAAGCCGTCACTGCTGTGGCGCACTCTGAGAATCGAAAGCAGCTGACGAGATGGTCGTTGGTCAAGCCTGCAGCTTGCATGAAGGAATAGATGACAGTGGGGCCAACACAGCGGAAACCTCTCCTGACTAAGTCCTTACTGATTACATCTGCCTTCGGGGATTTCACAAGGACTTGTCGAGGGTAACGGAACGTGCTTGTTATAGGCTTGTTATTTACAAAGCTCCAGCAGTACTTGGAGAATGACCCAAACTCTACCACAATCTGGAGAATTTTGTAAACATGAAATACTAGTTTAAAAGTCAAAAGACATTGCTAAAAGAAAATGATTCATAAGGGACCCAAAGAATATATATCAAAAAATCACATTCATCATAAAGTATGTTTAGATCATGCGTGAGTCAACTGGGGCAAAGAAAGTGATAATCGGAAGAAAAGAAGGTAAATGATGGGAACGTTTTATCAGCACGCACTAGCGAAAAATAGCCGGCTACAATGAATGTTCATGGTGATGAAAAGAAAAGAAAGCTAATAGAAATCAACCTTGAGCATTTGGCGTGAATTTTCAATGACTGCTCGAAGCTTTGGCTCTGATAATAGAAAGCTTGCAGTGCTTCCTGAGGCTATGATCTTTTTCTCATTTAGTTTAGCAACAGCATCAGGATCGAAATCCATGAACACTTCCCTGAAACAGAAAATAAAAAGTACATTCAGAACCAGAACTAACGGGGGAGATATTTGCATTCCAATGGGTGGAACTAACCTAAAACTCTGTCTTTTACTCAGGATGGCTGGCCAGGTAAGCTCAGACAGTGCGCTCGAGAACACAAGCAACTCAAACAATTTCCTGTGCAATTTTAGAAAATCAGACGCTATGGTGCCCTATTGGCCTTTTTTTTTATGGGATTAAAATGAAGGTTAAGGTGGATAGGCTGTACTTATCATCATGCACCGGGACGCCCCATTCTTCATCATGAAAAGCAACATAGCATGGATCTGTAGGATTGAAAGAACTAAAAAATGTTACTAAGAGCAATCTGCAAACGAAAAATATATGTACATTTGAAAGCAGTGAATACATAATTGACATCTATTTGAAAATCAAAAGAACACCTTTGTACCAACAATTTGAACATGATTTCTAATTTCATCTTGTTCATGCAAAACATTATGCTCATTATTTGCTTAAAAATCCTAAGATATCTATCATTACACAAGACCTTTAGGCACTGTCATATTTTATCCATCATGCCAACTTCTATAACTCAGTCACTCTCTATGCTTTAAGTCAAAAAACACAACTTAGAGTTTATTTGTGCAAAAAATAGTACTCAGTGCTATCTGACACACAAATCACAAAGCAAGTTATCAAACTGATTTATAAACTGAAAGAAGGCTCACATAACAATTAAACACAAAGAATCTAATTATAATGGCAAAAGACGTTTTAATGATGGGTATATACCAAAATCTTAAAAAGGCCAAAAAATTTGCAACTTGGACACAGCAACTAATCTTTATCAACTTATTAATAAAACGAAAGCAAAAAGTTAAGGACATGCAGCATAATAACAGTCATGCTTCTGCAATTATAACTGCTGCAAGTTGAGACAAATTACGATGAAAACATGTCAGGTACTTTTTATTGTTATTGGCCACATTCTGTAAAATTGTAAGCCTCCATTTGCATAGATCACCTTGGATCTGAGTAAGTTAGGTTCCTCAAATGATAAGGTCTAGTCATATCATCTTGTATCAATGTACCAATATTAAATGAGTCGTGCACGTGATGATAAAGGTTTAATCTTTCAATTAAACAAAAAGAAAAAATGCATATTATTTCAAATATTCCAAAATCCAATTAACCAAGAAATGGAAACAAAATGCGAACATCATTATCCAAAAATAAACGAACAAATAGTTCCCAACATGACAACTTCCACTTCAAGGGACACGTAAAAGTAGCATTTCCATTTCTTCATTTCAACTCAGAAACGGTTGCTAAGTAGCTATCATAAAATATGGGTCTCTCCACTTGGCAAAATGAGATACTGGATATTGTGTTGTAAATAATTATCTTACGTGTAAGGATCTTATTAGAAGTACAAGTATTGTAACACATGCTCACAAGAAATATTAATTATTATATATTCATTCAATTGAATGTTAAAGCAGGACAAGCCCAGTACCACCCGAACCTACTCTGCTCCATAACGCCACAAGGATAAAAAGAATGGGAAAATAATCTTTAAGGTAAAATAAACAGTAAGAGTCATGAAGTAACAAGCAGCGCAATCGGAAAAGTTAAAATTACCAAATGATTCACAAACTAAAGCCCTCAGAACAAGCAGCATAATCTAGGGGTTCGAGTGTTACTAATCCAAGACTAGCATAAAATCAGGCAATAATACTTTCCAGAAAAGCCCAGGATTAATCAATACACAAAACAGAAGCAATTTCAGAAATTTAGCTACAAAATGACTCCTTGAAAATAAAATTAAATAAAAATAAGGAAAAACAACCAGCCTCAAGAAAATCCCATGATGAACCAACACAAATGCAGAAGCACGTTCAGAAACTTAGATTCGATAACAAAACCACTCCTTGAAAACAAAATTTAAAAAAAAAAAAAACAAGCCTGAAAAAAGAAATTCAAGATGAATCAACACAAAACACAGAAATCCATCCAGAGATTAAGCTACAAAATTTAGTCATAGAACACAAAATTAAGCAAAGAAGACAAACTGAGTGTCTTCAAACGCACATTCAGAAATTTAGCCAACAAAATTAGCCCTAAAAAATAAAAGTAAAAATAAAAAAAGGGGGGAAAAGATAAACTAACCAGTGTTTGGCGTAACCCAAGCGCATCTTCTTCTCCCCGGCAAGACTTCCGGCGAGCTCATCATAACACCGTCCGGAACAATCTTCTCAGGCTTCGCAGTGTTCGCACCAATCTTCTCCGCGCTCAGAACAGTCTGCCTCCGCCGGCCGGTGAACCGCATTCTTCGAATCCTCCCCGTGGGCGCTCGACTGCAGAAGGACTCAGTAGACGCATCCGACGAGCAAGAAGCATTCAGCGAAAGGTTCGAGTGAAGTAACAACTCATGCCGCCTCAACAGCGCCGGGGGGCTAAGAGCTGGCGACGAAGGCGGCGAATCCACCGCCGGAACAGGAGCGGGAACCGGAATCTGAAGCTTCTTCTCCTCCACCTTCGGAGAAGGCTTCGAAACCAGCTTTCTGGTCACCAACCGGGCCTTGTTGCCTGCCGGAACTAGCACAGGCCTCGCCTCTATGTCCCCGGCGTTCATGGACTTTACCCTCGGTGCCCCAGCCATGAAAATCCGAACACGACCTTCTCCTCTTGCTTTTAGCTCTGGATCTCAGAGTCAAAGTCTCACGAAACCCACCTGAATCTTTTCCACTTTTAGACCAACTCCATCGCTGTCCCAAACTCCCAAATACTTCTTCGAAGCCTCCAGAAACCTTCCACTTTTCAACCAGAACCAATGGCTCTAAACCTTCAATGCCCTCTCAAAACCCTAGAAACACGGCCTCGATTTTCAAACCCTCCATTTCATCCAGCCAAGCGTCTGCTCGATCCAGCACCGGAGGGCCTCGCCATAGCTCCGGCGAGTCCACATCCCACTTCCAAAAGCACACAACGCGAGGGCCGAAGCGCACTGTGGATGTTCTACAGAGGCTTGAATCCACTCCGGCGATAGCCGGAGAGCAGCGGGGGAGGAGGAAGAGTGATGAAGTTAGAGGGGAGAGAGAGAGAGAGACACGGTCATTTGAATGAAGGTGACCGGGACATCCGGGTCGGAGTAGATGGGATGACCGGTTGTAGCCCGTTATCATCTTTTTTGGACATGTTCGATCATTTAAACATGGTAAAATACTCTCTCAATTTATCCCTTTATACCTATTATTTTAATTTGACCCAAATTGATATTTTTATGAAGCATTTGAGGCCAAATTGATCCAACCCATGACGGACGTTCTTTTATCCATCTGATGTTGTTGATGTAGTATTATGAAATTTTATAAAATACCATATTTAGTCCTTATATTTAACTTAATTTGCTCTCTTTAGTCCTCTGTTGAACTCAATTTACCCTTTTAATCTCTCTATTGATGATTTGAGACAAAAACTCCAGCACATGATGGAGAAGAGAATGTCTTGGCTGGACCTAATTTATCTCAAATCATTAATAGAAAGATCAATTATGATCAAATTATAATAGGAGGACTAAATGATAAATTAAATAAAATACAGAGACTAAATTTGGTATTATACCTTTAAACATTATTTATTCCTGAAGAAGGTATATGCCCTTGGCGTTGGGGTGTAACACGAAGATGCCATCACATGGAAGGAAGCAGTAGCCGTTGGGCTTGAAAAATTTTTAAACGCAACGGAATGGAAGTGGGAGGTTCCGTACGATTTCCTTTTTGTGTTTTTTTTTTTCTTTTAATGGTTTTAAACCTTGAAATCTACTAGAATTATTTATTAGGGTCTAATTTTCCACTAATGAAATGCTCTAAATAAGGAGTAAACTCAGCCTTTGATCAGAGGCTCAAAAGAAAACTATGCTTTTGAGAAACATTAAAACATCAATTCTAACAAAAGAATTATGAAAGAGACTTACATCTCTTGGCTTTACAATCCTCAAAAAATGAAGAGTACAATTTCTCTTACAAGTAACCGAGTGAACAATAGATGAATCTACATTACTCACCCACCATTAAGATGATTTACCACTAAACCATTTAATAATCATTCGATAAAGTTCAATTTTGTTTTAAAATAAATTTTAATGGAAAAAAAAATGATTTCATATAATAACCTTTGTATACCTCGGTGCTTTACTATTAAGAAATTTAAGCAACAGCGTATCATTCTTCACTGAAGCCGGTACCACCCAGAGCCATTTGGCGGCATAAGAGAATGGATCCAACTGTTTGGTTGTGGTCTGGTCCCTGAGACAGCAGGGATTTAAATAACCAAAAAAAAAAAAAACACTTGTTGGTGGACCGTTTGTTGAAAGAGCGGTTTGTGATTTATAATACAAATAGATTTTCCCATATCACAATTAATTTTATTCTCTAGATCAGTAAGATCATCATGATCTCAGGATACAGCATACTTTGCACAACTAATATTACTAACAGGGGTGCATATGAAGTCTTTATAATGCAGGAATTTCATGTGTACCCCCAAATGCATACCAGCAACCACATGCTCGAACGAAAAAATATCAATATATACCATCCACATTCATGAATGAAATGGAGCATAAACTCAGAATTTTGCTAATTTTGTAAAGCAATGATTTGCTGTTATGTTCTTTCCTTCATGAAAGAAGCACAGCAAGCAGGCAAAGATCAGATTGATAGTAGTTTCCTTGCTATTCTTGGGTTTGCTTCAGCGGCAGAGGGTATCATGGGGACTGAGGACACTCCCATTGATGTTTGAGTTGCCAGTCCAAGTCATTTCAAGTAAAAATGGACAAACACTGAACAATGATCTCAAAAATTCATGAGGCATGGGTCGGAATCTGTTCATGCTGCTTATCAAAATCAAGAGCTCTGTCATGAATCTAAAAGAAAATTAATCATCTGGTTTTATAACAATTTCAAGTTGAAAACATCCTTTTCTTTTCCTTTTTTTGTCTAAGCTGGGCAAGATCTAAAAATTCATAAAAATCGATGAGCTCCGGTACTCACTGTAGATTATCATGAATCCATGAGAAATTAAATTACCTGCCTTATGATATGTTTGCTAAAGCGTGACCTAGCTCCAAGCACACCGAGTGAAGAAAAACTATAAATCTGTGATGAGTAGAGAGGCCAAGTCTAGCCCGCCCCGATGGTGTGACTCGACCTCAATATTTTGGGTGCTTTGATGGCAATGAGTATTGTGAGTCCAGCATTCAAATCGTCCCTAGCAAAAACTTCCTTACCTCTCTGCCTTTCGACATAGGTCAAATTGGCATGCTTGATTGAGAAATCAGCCCTTCTTCTTAAACCAAACAAGGTTCACATGATAGACGAAATTTTAGCAAAGTTCTATACTTTGATATGGTCAAGAAAAGTCAAGTGGCTGGGAAAACTTAAATCTAGAAACAAAAACACTGATGAATGTCCAATTGAACGGTGTCTGCATCAGCAACTGGAATTACCTATTCAATGAGTGAACAATCATGCACAAACAGGACCAGTTTGTTTAAGATCAAGCCAACCAGCCTGAGAGAATCAGAATCCACATATGAAGTCGTTGAGGATAGGAGATGGACCACGCTGGAACATAGCAATGACCAATTAAAACATGATGCAAGCCCACAAGTTCAGCATGAAATCTGCATGAAATCTGCCTGAAGGTGCATCTCTACTGTTCTTTCTCCCGTACTAACTGTCAACGAGTGCGGTAAATTTTTTGGTAGGCCACCAAACTTTGGTAAATTATTAAAAAGGTGTCCCAACTTCAATTTGAATCAAAACGGTTACCCATCTTTAATTTTCTTTTACCGGGAGGCTACCCGAGGGATTCCGGCAACTCAATGGTGACGTGGAGGCCGAAAATCCTCCGTCAGCACTGACATGGCAATCTACCCGTGGCCGCCACGTCACCATTGAGTTGCCGGAATCCCTCGGGTAGCCTCCCGGTGAAAGAAAATTAAAGATGGGTAACCGTTTTGATTCAAATTGAAGTTGGGACACCTTTTTGATAATTGACCAAAGTTTGATGGCCTACCAAAAATTTTACTCGAGTGCGGTGTTTCGTACTACTTCATACAAAATACAGTAAGAAATGTGAAGCAGTTGTGACATACGAGAACTCATCATAAAAAGACATAGGATTTGATAAAAGGAACTAGTACTGACTCAACCATCATAAAAGAAATGAAAAAACAATGTAGAATGATGACAAGATACATATATTCTAAACAAAATCAACCAATAAAACCGTCTTACCTGCAGAATCACAAAAAAGCAAGAGCTTTTCCTTCTGTCGACATGAAGCCATGTCGACATGAAGCCATCCATCGTTCATATCTGACAAATGACAGCCATCAAACACTGTGGATTAATGCAAGTCATAAGATGATTAAAATTAAAAATAAATAGATAAATAAGATTGAATGCTTTAACTCAGTCAAGGAGAATAACAGAATCCAAAAAATTAACCACAATGTAATACAGTTATAAGATGATAAAAAAATAAAAATAAAACCAAACAGATGAATAAATAAGATTGAATGATTTAACTCGGTCAAGGGGAATAGCAGAATCCAGACAATTCACTACAATGTAATGCTATTTTAGCTCTTGAATATAATAGATAGGGTATACCCCCTTTCAGCAAAACTCCAATTACCAATACACAAGAACTGTGACACATGATTTGTCGCTATCCTGGTCGTGGCCCCTGCAGGAAAACATAAATTTGATAAAGATACTTTCCTACAAATTGGTGAGATATTGGATAAAGATTCACCTAACATTTGGAAAAGAATACTTGGAAAAGAAGCTATTACATAATCATCTAGATTAAGAAAATTTCAATAAAATGCCTCAGAATCTGTCTGCTCCCATTATTCACTGTCCATCTCAAATATAACCTCATACTACATAAACAGTGCAAATTGACAAAGAACACGAAAATCATCTAGAGTATACTATTGAACTATAGTTATGTCCACAGAAAAATCCTCAAGCTATCAAAAACGTGCAATCGTTACTTGGAGTACACTTTATCTTCACGGGAATGAAATACAAAACATAAAAAGGAAAAATTCTAAGACAATGAAGTCTCTTCTGAATGCCGTATAAGGCAATTGATCAAATCATCAAGGAAAACCATCTACACAACAGGATAGCAAAGAAATGGTGCATCATAATCCAAGATTGAATCCCAGAAGCAACAAAATAAAATCCAAACATCTGCCTATGACACGAGGAAAAGGTAAGCCTGATAGTACAAAAAGAGTATTTGGCGATTTCAAAATAGCAAGAAAAAAAGCTTTGGTTGGCAGTATACACTTGCCCAGATCGGAAAGCACACACCATCTGCCACAATAAAAACATGACAAAACAAAGATTAGTATATATATTTTTTACTTGTGCAATCTATCTTAATCAACATAGAAGGGATGATTTTCCATCTGCCTTTATTCTTTTCTTCTACCTCCACCCAATCCGACGTCAAACACATGGGAAAGCTAACCCCACTAAGTATCACTGTCAATCTTTCATGCACAGCTAAAAGCAAGAAAGATATCTCAGAGATTGTATCAACTTCCAAATGGTCACTGCAGATGTCAGTAGAAGATGTGTTATACCTTTTTATCATCTCATGTATCAAACCTAGATGGCCGCATTCACTTAGTTTGTTGAGGCCTTCGTCTTGAAAATCAGAAATATTGTAAGTGGTTGATTCAACAGCGTCTATCTTTGTTTATTTTCCTCCGCTATGAGAGGATGGTAGAGTACCATAGATAATGGGCTGACATACACACACAATGAGCTCTCCAGCTAACAAAGTTGCCAAAGTGATTCGCATATCAAGGTGCAAAATGAAACCAGATTAACTTTTAACTTGTTCTCATGAAACGTATCACTGCAGAGACATTTACAGTGAGGAAATGCCCATGCTTCAGACAAACAAAAAATATCCAATACCAGAGTCAGAGTTACACCTGATAAGCAGTTATGCTAGGACAATTGGTAAATAAATTATATCATGCAAGTAAACATTGGCAATTTCTGATAATAAGGATGTCCAGCACCCAGTAGCTTTACATTCACATGAAATCAAAGAAATCATGCACTACAAGAAATTTCCCACATGATTTTCCCGCTGAAAAGATTCTTGATTATAAAATCCGGAAATGGCACCTGGAAATTAAAAGCACAGACATTATCAAAATTAAACAAAATTTCTATGCACATTTCAATAAGTAAAGAGAATACAAGATTAAATACAAAAATAGAAGGATGAATAGCCACATTACTAGCACTGCAAAATAAAATAAAATAAAACAAAATAAAATACAAACAATCAATCAGCAATTAAGCATAGTTGCTGGAAAACAGGTTTTCTTTTTTTTCCTTCTTTTTCTTTTATTTATTTATTTTTGTATGTGTTTCGTCATTTAAAAAGAAAAGATGAGTGAGTATTGGATTGAATGCTAAATGACTTGTGACCAATAAATATCAATCTTAAAAGAATAGAAATCAAGCAGCTTTGCTAATCCATAAGTGTTATCAATTGGAAACTAGAAATCTATGCAAAGAATATTTCTGAATACAGGTGAAAATGTGATAATTGATTATCTAAAAAAAAGATAAGTTTAATGGAAGGAATCATTTTTACTTTTCCTATTTCTACCATTATATCTTTTTAAGTAAGTCAAAAAAATTCCATGGAACTGCATTCATCAATATGCATCATATAACATGACCATACCTATCTAAATCCTAAAAAGTGTAATCTCAATATTGTAGACAATGCCCAAACAATATTATTGGTGGTACTCAAACTCTTATTCAAAATAAACAAAGGATGCATTAATAACAATTTGCCTTTTTGATATATGACCTTATAACGCTCTCAACAAAAATGCAACTGTCCACATTGAGATATTTAAGCAATGCCAAAGGAAGATCCAGTTTTTAAACCAAAAGTTTTACGTTTAAGCAGAAAAGGACTGGTCTAATTATTTGCAAACAGATCTGCAGTTTTGCCCCTTTAATCATACTTTTATATATGAGAAAGGAAAAAAGGATGATGTAACAAAGCCTAAGCACAAGTATCTCCCTATAGCATAAAGCTTACTGTCAAAAACAGCAGTAAAAGATTATATGTGCTTTACCAATATTTTGAGAATAGATTGCATTGTCCATGTAACTATCATGCAAATATCACCAGCATGAAATGAAAATTTTCAATTCACAGAAGAATATCTGTCTAAGGTATCGAACATACCCTAGTAGTCCACGACCAAGCCACTGTTTAGGAGTAACAGTTAAGTTCAACAAAGATCCTTGTCGCATGATTTGTAAAGGCACTGGATGACCCTCATTGGATTGCGCTTCAAGTGCTAATCTTGAATGTAAACTATCACCACTCTCTACATTTCCGAATTTTAGAATCATATCACCAAGCTGCAGCCCATCTTCTGCTGCAGGTGATGCGTCACTTATTTCATCAATGATCGCAAAAGGAATCCTATGAATTGAGCCTTCATCCATAGGAGAAGCTTGTGATGTTATATCATGCAATGAAGATGCAGCTGCACAAAATACAATCATAACTAGGTTAGCCTCAATTGTCCAAGTATGCCAAAGAGTTTATTCATGCTAAGTTAAAATGTGTTGATAATTTGGCAAGCCATGGAAACAATTTGGTTAGAAACAATAACTGAAAATAAAACATTGTATATTCATAAGTTCAACATGAGTATGAGTACTTAGATCATCAAAGATCAAGCAAATGTGTGAAAACTAATGACCACATCAAAAATCAAAAATGCAAACCGTTTGCATTACAAGTTCTCATCATTGATAGCCTTCTCACTTCATAATAGTTCGTGGATATTGGGCCTGCTCATTTAAAATACCAAAGGAAGTATTCTAATCTAGGCTCAGAAAAGATTAGAGAAAGCTGTACCAAACGAAAAGGTCACAGTTTCGCCAAAGCCACCTTCTTCCCTTTATCATGGAGAAAATTCAGGCATATATTCCAAATCTAGACCATATCTTTTCAAAACCACATCACAAGTCATATTTACTTTAGATATGTCACATTGAAGATCATAGCAGAAACAAACAGAACAATTTGCTTCTTGTACCAAACCTGAATTTTCCGGGGTTCGTGGTCCGCTGTTCCTTAATTTCACAGAATGCAAAAGCTCCAAATTTGTATCAATTTTAGCTGTGACATATTTATGATCGTTCCTCAGTTCTGCCAACAATAAACAGAGAACTTTAGTTAGAAAAGCACAAATATTAACAAAATAACAATAACAACAGCAACAACAACAACAATAATAATAAGTTAAAATAATCAGCAAATCAAGAATCTCAAAAATCACAGAAACGGAAATGATTAAAATAAATAAATATACATATCAAAAGGCTTTTCACCATTCATCTTTCACCCAAATTCAGTATCTTTCACTGATCAATCCGCTCAAACCTGTCACTCCTTCTAACCATACACACTAAGACACATCCTGGATACTTACTTCAACCCTAGAAAGAACCCTAATTCCGATTCCAAATGTAAATAAGAAAGTACGCAATTTTCATTCTTTGCAACTGGACTAGGATTAACCAAAGCCATCAAGAATTCTCACCAGCAAGCCGGTGACGCTGCGATCTGACAGCAGGGATATCGATATCAGACCGAGGGAAACCCTGCAAGAACGACAGCCATGAGATCAAACACAACAGGATGGAACAGAATCAGATAGGCTAGGAAAAAAAAGAAGGAAGAGCTACTTCGGCATCAACGAGGTTGCCGGAGATCCCCGGGCCGCCGGGGCCGCAGAGGGTCTCGATGATGGCGTCAATTTCCGCCTCCAAGGAGGCTCTCTTCTCCATCAACGCCAACGTCTCCGCTTTGAGATTCGCGCCAACCATCTTCGCCGGAGTTCTTGAATTGGGGTTTGGATATAGGGCAATTGTAGCATGGACAAGGCATTTTATAGTCAAAACTTTTCAAAGAACCCCTTAAACGCCTGTGTACTTACATTAACACCCTTTTATTTAAGTTATATAATTGCTTTTCTTTTTAAATTATTTTAGTAGTCAGCCAATCATGTGGGTACTTCTATTTAAATCATTCCATTACAACAAATTTCAATTTAATAGCCTAATTATAATATTCATGTTCAAGCAAGTCACCTATCCTCACACTGTTAACACCGAGTTTACACTGCATGATATGTGATGCACATTATATCACATTGGATATGTGGATAAATTTGATATACAATTTTGATTTTTTTTTATGTATATTATGTCATGTAAATTCACAGTTATTGATTGAACATAAATATAAAATTGAGATATATAATTAAAATTTTTTATAATGGAAAGAATATTGGCCAAGTTGATTCACTATTTTTTATCTCTAATTATTCCCTTGATCTATCTGTTAATGAAATATATTCACCAATGATATATATATATATATATATATATATATATATATATATATATATATATAGGTCTTGATTTACCTTTGTCTAAAAAAAATATTTATGATTTATTAATTTGAGATGGTTATAATTACTGTAAATGAATAAAACACACCTCTGAAATTCATGTATTCACAGATAAACCCTCTATTTTGAAAATGAACAAAATATCCCTCCTTTTTAGGTTTACTTCCATCTAGGTCCCCACGTGAAATGACACTGTTAAAAGCTATTTGAAATGACGGTTGACAATTGTGCCCCTCCACTAACTCACAATAGTTGCAAGTGATGAAGTGATGCGTGTTTGAGATAGTGATGTGAATGCATTTATTGTAGGTGGTTGTCTTTTATTCTTGAATAAAGATAGTAAATGTGAATACATTTATTACAATTAAATATTTTTTATTCCATAACAACAACAAGAAAAACACCGGTTGCTAAGTGAAATCCCAACAATGTAAGCGGACCCTCTCCAATACTAAACTGTAACTCTAAAATCTAAACAGAAACGTAAAATACTAAACGAAAACTCTAAAATCTAAGCGGAAACTCCCCAATCTAAGCGGAAACAACCAATAATAAGCGGAAACTCTCAATTATAAACGGAAACATACAATACTAAACATGAATTCTCTAGTATAAGTTGAAAGATGCAATACTAAACCGGAACTCTCCAGTGTGAGGGGAAATATATAATACTAGACGGAAACTCTCATTTAGTGGCGTATATTTCGACTTACAATGGAAAGTTCTCGTTTATTATTGTATGTTTCCGCTTACACTAGAGAGTTTTTGCTTACTATTAGTTTTTTCTATCTAGTATTGTATGTTTCCGCTTAGATTTCAAAGTTTCCGTTTAGATTTTTTATGTTTCCGTTTAGATTTTAGAGTTTACATTCAAATTTTGTATGTTTCCGCTTAAATTTTAGAGTTTCCATTTAGATTTTATATGTTTCCGCTTAAATTTTAGAGTTTCCATTTAGATTTTATATGTTTCTGCTTAGATTTTAGAGTTTATGCTTACTATTGGTTTTTTCTATTTAGTATTGTATGTTTCCGTTTAGATTTTGTATGTTTTCGCTTAAATTTTAGAGTTTTCGTTTAGTATTTTATGTTTCCGCTTAGATTTTAGAGTTTCCGTTTAGATTTTGTATGTTTCTACTTACTATTGGTTGTTTCTCTTTAGTATTGTATGTTTATGCTTAGATTTTAGAGTTTCCGCTTACTAAACGGAAGCAACCAATAGTAAGCGGAAATTCTAAGATCTAAGTAGAAACATACAATATTAAATAGAAACTCTAAAATGTAAACGGAAACATACAATACTAAACAGAAACTCTCCAAAATTTAAGTGGAAACATACAAAATTTAAAGGGAAACTCTAAAATCTAAGCGGAAACATACAAAATTTAAACAGAAACTCTAAAATTTAAGCGGAAACATACAAAATCTAAACGGAAACTCTAAAATTTAAACGGAAACATACAATATTAAACAGAAAAACCAATACTAAGTGAAAACTCTTCAGTGTAAGCGGAAAAATACATTAATAAAAGTGAACTTTCTAATGTAAGTCAAAATATACAACACTAAATGAGAGTTCTCGTTTAGTATTGTATATTTCCACCTACACTGGAGAGTTCCGGTTTAGTATTGCATCTTTCAACTCACATTGGAGAGTTCCCTTTTAATATTGTATGTTTCCGCTTAGATTTTAGAGTTTCCATTTAGTATTTTATGTTTCTGCTTAGATTTTAAAATTCAAATTTAATATTTTATCTTTCACTTACATTGGAGAGTTCCCATTTAGTATTGGAGAGTTCTTGTTTAGTATAATGTGTTTCCGTTTATATTTCAGAGTTTCCGCGTACTATTGGTTGTTTTTGTTTAATATTGTATGTTTCCGTTTAAATTTTAGCGTTTCTGTTTAGTATTTTATGTTTCAGTTTAGCATTTTATGTTTCCACTTACACTGCAAATTGAAATTTTGTCTGAAAAGTCTGATTTTTTCTTTTCAGTTATACATTTTTTCAAATTGTGACAAGATAAGGTGGGCTTTTTCCAACTAAAGCCAAGGGTAAAGTTGGTATTATGCAAAAATGCTACTGACGGAGTTTGACAGAAGACTGAAAGGGAAGATAACTTAAAAAGAAAAGTCTGACAGGAAAATTCAAATGTCAGAGGGACTGATTGGGATGTTTTGAAATTTACAAGGATTTATAATTAATTCTCCCTATAATTATTATAAGCATAATACATGTGTGGTTCAGATCATTCATTCTCTACCAACAACAAACTAAAATTTTGATTGGTTACTAATAATTAAATGGCCATGCAGATAGATGAACATTATCTCAAATAAAAAATAAAAACTATAAATATAAATATAAATATACCATCTTCCTATACAATTCAAAACAAGCACATACTCTTGGTCTGCTTGTAATAGTCTTAGATAACAAAGATTGGAAATATTACAAGCTTAGGAAAGAGGACAATGATACAAAAACAATATTGCTAAAACTCCTAAAAAGCCAAAAAAAAAAAATGAAACATTAGTAGAGAGATGAGATGCATACACAAAGATCAACCCACAATACCTAAGTTTTAAAAACCAACTTCTTTTTTTCCCTATACAAGTTAGGAAAGAACGCAAATACATTCCAAAATTTTCCTTTCAAGAAATGGAATGCCTTCTGTGTCTTGATGAAGAGCCGGAGGACTTCCCTTCACCCGGATTCACTGTGGTTGGGGGGCTCTGAGAACTTCCTGATGTCTCTGAGCTCCGGTTGATCTCCGTGTGACCTTTACCGGACGCCCACAGCTTGTCAAAGATCCTCCTCGATCGGGAAGGCAACAAAAGTCTGCCACCTTTATTCTTAGTGTTTTTCACATTCTTCTTCTCTTCATTAGCTCGGCACTCTTCTTTGATCTTCACATTCCTTAGTTGTTTCTTGAGTGAATTGCAATCACCAGTGATTGGCATGGTCCAATCTTCTTCCATGTTAGCGGTTGATCTCGTGTTTCCATTTGCAGTGCCATTTGCTTGAGCTACCAGTCCTACAGCCGCCGCTCTCACCTGCTCGAAGAAGAGTACCTGGACCACAACACGGAGAGGAAGCCGCTCATTTTGAGCAGCATGTACACAAGCATCTCTTGAGAGCTTCTTTACATCCAGTAGACTACAGAGCCTCTTCTTCTCTGCTTTAGCCATGTTTGGATGCTCCTACATTTAAGACAATGGACGAAAAAGCTGATAATGTGCTCAAGTTACTTCAAAAATATAGACATAGCCACGGTAAAGTATACCTTCAGGTAAATGTCAATGGCAGCATATAAGTCATCATGCACTGGCCGCGCCACGTCAGGAATGGAGGCAGAGAGATCGATGAAGCTAGACAAAGAAAGATTGGGATCCCTGGCAACTTCAGCAAGATAACCATCGAGTAGTTTGCCTACGGTCAACAATGATGCATTCCCTAACCTCAACTCATCTCCCTTGTTTTCACTGTTTTCAAAGTAACCACTGTCGAAATTGCTCCCCTCCAACATCATATACCTTCTCACAAGACTTTTCACCAGATTTATGTCATAAGCCGTATCTTCAGAAGAGTTTGCCGGAATAAAAAGATCCTTAACAGATGCTTTATGCAATTGCAAACTAATCCTGTTCATCAGCTCCTCTTTTAACAAGTCCCCTGCTCCGACCAAGATAACAACTTTGAGCAATTTTAGTAAAAAACTACATGAACAACCTGAACTCTTATCAGCAGGTAATAACCAGATGATGGTTTCCACTAGACACTTATACTTCATTGCATAGTCATCAGAAACAAGGGAGTCAAAAGAATCAGGTAACCATCTAAAGGCGTATGCCTTGAGAGCTTCCCCTATAACATCAGAAGACATTCTCCCTTTGGATTTAATTGCAATCATCACTCGCTTGTAAAGAGCAATATCGAGTTCGCATATGTCTTCAACCCACCAATCCTTGGGAACAACATTCATCTTCTTCTGATGACGTTCAACTATTTGATTTGAAGCTCCTGATCTCTTGTTGTAGGAGTATGACCAGTCAACATTAGAAGGATCAACAGATGTCTTGGAAGCAATGGAATCTATGCATCTACCGACCACTTTCAGTTCCTCAGACCATGGTAACAAATACTTTGTAGTTTGTAAAGCGATGATAGAATCTTTCCAGCTACGGAGCAGACTGGAGTTCAGAAAGACCTCGATTTTAAAAATTAAGTTGCCTTTTTCAACATCCTCAGTCATCTCTAAATACTCTGCTGCACACCTTACAGCAACAACATTGTAGGCATTGAGTGTGACAGTCATGCCATAGCAAAATTTAGCACATGTCTCGAACGTTTTGGGTCCACCAGGAAAATCAATCATGTAGATTTCATCAGTGCTATCTTCATCGGCCTTGAGTACCAATCTTTGCAGTCGGTTACTCTTTGATAGAAGAGGAAACTGCAAGCAACTAAATAAGTTTGTTGTAGTGCAATGCAAAGAATTAACAATTGATCAAGTGTTTGAATAAATGAGTGATCAACTTTGATCAAGCTCTACATCCTAAGAATCTTTCAGTAGAACATGGACTGGGTTTACGATGGCAATTACCAAACAACAGCAAATTTAAGAGATTTGAAATCAAGCCATAACAAGGGCTAGGGCAAATACTAACTTCACTAACATAATAAAATTATTTGCAAGGCATATATGATGTATCCAATATATCAACCCAAAATTGGAATCCGAATTAAGCATGTGAAGAGAAAAGAAACTTACCTTATGCAGATAAAACTTCACTTCTCCGACAATGACAACTATATCAGTTGCTAATTCAGATACTACATACCTGCAAACAAGTCAATTGAAACAAAAAAAATATATATGTGACTTTTTCATATAGATGGTCAAATTATGGTTCTGTGCAATATCACAGTAGAAAAAAAAAAACAAACAAAACACAAACAGAGTGGAAAGCAGAAATTACCAAACCCCATCCAAGTGTATCACAACAACAATTAGTATGAACAGCACCATGGAGTCTTGTATCATGAGTATTTCATTCAGAAGAAAATTAAGGAAATCAAGAAACAATATTACAGAAATATGGCAACAGAACAAGGAAATCTCACTTTTCATCTGCAAACAAGTCACAGAGACTATAAGTGAAAAACATCAATGTTGCACTGCATCCTCACTTTATCTTCAGTATAACAGTTAGTGAAAAACACATTTGGAAAATAGATATTTATGCAGAAGATCCGGAAAACGAAAAAAAAAGATCCTTTGGAAACAACCAATAGCCAGCAACATTTAAGATTGATAATATCATCAAGATTCCTCGGCTTCAAGAAAAATATGAACAATATTAGCTACAAAAATGACTTTCACATAAATAAAAACTTATCAAAGATAAGTACTGGGAAACTGAAAGAAAAATATTCAGCAAATATACATCTTTATAGAGGAAAAACATTCTGACTAGCTTCTTCATAAACTGGAATTTGTCACACCAAAAACAAAACAGCAAAAACAACACAATGGGACCACAAAACCATGAGACTCGAACATCCATCTTGGAGTTGGAGAGCAGCAGACTCCCAAGCAAAACTAATATTAAAAGCACATAAACATCAAATTTCACCCAACAAAAAATTACAAACTATCAGGCCTAAATCAAAGCAAAAACAAACAAAAAAGATCCAAAAAGCCATGAAAAAAAATCTTGAAGCCAACCCCAAATTCACCAAAAGACCAACTCAAAAAGAAAAATACTTTCCACGTTCCCAGACCTCAAATCCCTCCACAAACTCAGAACAAATCCAACAAGAACAAATCCAAAGTCTCACCTGACACCACTCCCATCCGACTGGAAAGCATCAAGCTTTGAGCCCAACTTCATATACTTCAT
Source organism: Dioscorea dumetorum (assembly GCA_902712375.1). Taxonomy (NCBI): domain Eukaryota; kingdom Viridiplantae; phylum Streptophyta; class Magnoliopsida; order Dioscoreales; family Dioscoreaceae; genus Dioscorea; species Dioscorea dumetorum. The sequence goes on along the minus strand of CACTHL010000592.1, from coordinate 2,474,556 downwards.
CTCTCCTCCAAATCCCACAACACCAACCAACAATATCCCACCTTTCCTTCACTTCCACCCTTCCATTCCTCTCTACCTCTGTTCTCCTCCTTTCTCCAGTACAGCACAGCACCAGACCACCAACACCCCCACCTCTCTCTCTCTCTCTCTCTCTCTCTGCGCGCGCGCTATATGCTACTCTTTATCAGTGATGATTAACCGGCAGCCTTTTGCTTTCTCTTTATGAGAGTTGGGTTGCTTGGGCGGGGGGGGCTTCGAAGAAGAATCAGCAGCGCAGACTGGTCGCTTTCGGTGGTGCGGCGCTATCCACACAAACTATTCACTAAACACCACCACCTACAGCCTAGACACTGCTCCCAAGCTCTCTCCTTTCTATCTCTAGGATCAATTTCTCTCTCTCTTCTTGTTCTCTCTGGAGAGAGGAAGCAAGCTGTGGGATTTGTGTGGGGGGCCAGCGACCATGTAGAGAGAGAAACAAGAGAGACATAGAGAGAGTCTTCATTTGCGTTGCTGTTTATTCAAGGAAGAACAGTAGGGGAACATGTGGAGGTGTAAATCATAAAAATGATGGAGTTTTTTCATACTCACCCCTAAAATATTTTTAATTATATATATTTATATATTGTTCATGAAAATTTTGACAATGTCCAACTAGTTTGTTTATAAGAAGAGTTGTGGTTGTCAGATGGTTAATTTGGATTTTTAAGTTTTAATTTGGCATAATTATCATAAATTAGGTGGAAATTCAAATTTTTTTAATAAACTATAAAGTACTAAAGTTATAGAAAATTAGCTTTGATGTGATAATTTTAATGCATTGATTAGATGGATTTGCCTTCCGATCAGAAGGGACCGGTCATTAAATATTTCCAAATATAGGTGATATATATACATCATAGTTATTTGGGGAAATTAGCTATCAGTCCTTGAAAATTAACTATTTTGAAGCCGGTGAAAAAAATTACAAATTACTATTTTTTGCAATTTATTTAAATTTTAATTAAAAAATATTTCAAAAAAATAAGGAATTTAAGAGAGATGAAAAATGTGAGGGTGGTTTAATAGAATTGTGTTAAATATATATACATTTAAATAAGAAAAAAGAACCCGTGAATGTATATTTAAATAATTTTAATTGAAGAATGAATAGATAAAAGTTGGAAATGTGAAAATGAACTGAAAGCATGGCAGTGGATAATTGATGTGTTAGCAAAGGGAATGTGTGGAATTGGACATAGTGATAACTCAAGGAGACAAGTTTTGAAAGATATATTGCGATGTAAATAAATATATATGTATTTAATTTTTGGGTTGGGTATATGAGAGACATTAATGGCCCACCAATTAAATTCTCATTATTCATGAGTTCAAATCATTTTTCAATCAACGCACAGAACATTACTATCAAAATATTTATTTATTTATTTATTTATTTATCCAAACTTTTTGGTATAAAAAATATATATATTATTGTGGTTGAGATTATATCAACATTGTTATCCTTTTTCTCTTTTTTTGCTTTTTGTTTGTTGGTGTGGTTAATTGTTTTGATTTTCAATTAAATTGAGATATTATAGAGAAAAATAGACACATTTGCATAGTTCATCATTGATATATTGAATAATATAAACAAACAAGAAAGTTTATTTAGTAGTTAACATTTCTAGAAATATTCTACTCATGCATTAAATTAAAATTAACGTCTATAAAAAAAAAACCAATTAAATCTGTCTTGTTAATAAATTTAAATGATTTATTCTTATTTCCATGAAGTTAAATAATATTAAAAAAAATATAATATCATCATGATTTAATGACTTTCAAACAATATTTTTAATTAACTGTAACTTTAGCTGATTTATTATATATATAATTAAAACATTCTTTAAATCAAGGGTTACAAAAAAAAAAAAAAAAAAAAAAAGCGTTTCCTAGATTCGTTTCCCGCGTTTCCCCAGTCGAGTATCAACCCACGTGTTTCCCGGGTTGGACTTACTTGATGACTGAAAGAGGATTAATTAATTCGCATGGGGATCAGAACCCCCGGTAAACTCACCCTCCTCTCTTCAAAACATTGAAATCCAGAGAAACAGTCTTCTTTCGCAGTACCCCATTAAAAATATATCTATATATATATATAAATATATAATTGATTAATTATAAAAAAAAACTTAACCAGTAATGTATTTAAGTAAACCATTTATACGTTGATTGGGTTTTAAGATTTTTAGGTAGAAATTCTGGATTTTCTAAATTCACGTAAGAAAATTTGCGGTGAAAATAAATAGGGAGTGACCGCGGGTGACCATAAAGAGACAGGGCTATTATTATCTCTGTTCCGGAGGCTAATTAATTGCGATGGCGTGCTCCGCTTTCGGCTATCGACTTGATCGGACGGCTATGAAGAGACGGATCTGAGGGCATTTAATGATAGGCAAACACGTCAGTGATGACGTCACTCTCTTTATGCGGGCTTTTATGCGAATACTCCCCTGCAATCTGCTTTAATATCAAACAGTGATATATTGGTTTTTTTTTTTAAAGTTAATTTGCATAATGTCAAAAGATATATATATATAGTTATTTAGCATGGGTTTAAATAAATAGGTGAGAATTATGTAAAAATATTCAGGAGTGAGTTACTGCATGGAATTGAATGTTTCTGCAAAAACAGAAAACTAATATTGGTCATATAAAATAAAAAAAAAAAAAACATAAAGTGATAACTCACTGTGGACATTGGATGCTGTTTTTACTTTCTTTTTCTTTTTCTTTTTCTCTTTTTTTTTTTAACTTTTGTTTGTCAATTGTGATTCTCTTCTAATCAGTATTTTTTTTTTTTGTTCTTTTTAAAAAGGTTCATATTCAGTTGTTCTGTCAAACAATAAAGTAAATTTTGATTAAGATTCCTTCTTTAAAACATTTCACCCATGACCAACCATGCAAAAATATAGTCACCAGGTTGGGTAAATTTGAGACAAAGTTAAAAGTGCAATTGTACTTTATTTTTTTTGGTAATATAAATATACAGAGACACACTTTTTAAACAGTTTAATGCTTTTGAAAACAGAGAGTACTCATAGAGCCACAAAAACATGACCTCATCCCTTGAAATCTGTTAAAATTTTACTGCATATGTTGCTATATTTTTTTTTTTTAAAAGGTGGAATATTCTAATTGGTCCCTTTATTTATAACAATTTGCTTTTTTAGTCCGTTTACTTTAATTTTGCCCCTATTAGTCCATCTACTGTCAATTTGAGGCAAATCAAGTCCAACAACTGACCGATGTTAGTTTGTCTGTCTGAGTTTGCTAACGTAGTTTTATAATAGAGAGACTAATCAGGGTCAAATTAAAGTAAAGGGACTAAAATGACATATTGTGACAAATAAAAGGACCAATTAGGGTAGATTGTGACACATAAAGGGACCAATTAGGGTATTTTACTAATCCATTATAAAGCCACATCAGCAAACTCAGACGGACAACCTAACGTCGGTCAGCTGTTGGACTTGATTTGCATCAAATTGATAATAGAGAGATTAATCGGGGTCAAATTAAAGTAAAGGGACTAAAAAGGTAGATTGTGATAAATAAAGGAACCAATTAGGGTATTCTACCTTATTTTTTTATATTAAATTAGAAAACAAATTGCTGATAATAATTAATGTTTTACTTGAAAAGAAGAAAAATGAATGAATTGATTGATAGGAAGCCACATGAATTACAATGACATTCACCATGTTCAGTTGAAACAAATAATAGTGAAAAAAAGGGAGGAAAAAAAAAGAAGAAAAGCCAAAGTCAGACGTTGAACGTGTTAAAGTAGACAAAGATCAAATGATTTAAATGATGAACATTCATTGGATTGCTCCTTTTAATCCATCCATCAAATGGCCCCCACACACACGCCTCTTTTGCTTCTCATGGATTCTGTTTTTTACAAAATTTAAATCTTTGTTAATAATTTTTTTACAAAATTTATAATCTACAATATTTTATTTCAATTCTTGTCAAAGGTTATATTCAACGAAACAATAATATAAATTATGGATAACTATTGTTTGAAATTTTAGGTGGTATTTAGTTCAATGTAATTTTAAATACAGTAGATTTTAAATTACAGTGTAACTGATTTGAAAATATAGTATAATCAAATATAGTGTTTGGTTTAATGTAATTGGAACTACTGTATTATAAAATTTATATTTTGTGTGGTGTATTTTAGAGGTGTGATTACAGGTATTTCTACTAAGCCCCCGCTAATTGAAAACATTCACATTAATATTTATTTTTTACATAATAAAAGAATAATTATATTATTATTATTATTATTATTGTCGTCGTTGTTGCTTGTTGTTACTATTAACTGGTTGTTATTAAAACTTTTGATGTAATTTGTATGAGAGTAATCACGTCTTCGTATTAAAAAAAATGGAAATATCTAAGAAAAAGTACACCTCCAACACTTGTTATTTATTGCAAATAAAATCTTTGATGAAATCATAACATCTAAAACATGTGATTATAATCATACCGAAGAAGTGCGTTGATAAAAAAAAGTACTTACTAGATTGCTTGAATCATTAATAATTATCCATATATATACACACATAGAGATATCTTTTGCAATTACTTTTGAGTTGTCAATGATTATTAATTCATCATTATTTAGCAATTACTTCAATTCAAACGAAGCCAAGAAATGAGACGCCTTTTTATGATGACGATGATGATGATTATTGTTGTTGTTATTATTATTATTGTTATTTATTTCACTTTAAATTATTTTCATTGACAACCCTCATGCAACGGAATTCTTGGACTTTATCAATTGAAGGTTTCATAAAATTATGGGTAAACTACATGAATAGTCACCCATTTATGTACCCATTTTTATTTTAGTCACATACCTAAAAAAAATTATGATATGATCACTTACGTTCGTATTTATGGTTTTTTAAGTCACCATGCCAGACGGCGTTAACGGGGAGTTGACGTGACTAGCAATGCACTTGGCCACATCAGCATTTAGGTGGACATCGTCCCTCAACTTTCTTTTTTCCTCAAACAACCCTCATTGGACATTAATGAACTCCACTCGAATCCCTCAACGGCGCTGCGTTCAATCCAGCCATCTCTCCGCCCAGATCCCTGATCTCTGCTTTTTCTCCGCCATCAAACTTCTATTCTTCTCCAACAACTCCCTCTCCGGCCCCATCCCCTCAAATTTTAGTTGCTTCCTATAAACTAAGGTATAGTATTTTTCTTGACATAGGTATTGCATTATTAATTCTGCAACCCTAATTAGTTGTTTTAATAGACATGATTACTTAGCTTCAGTAGCATCATAACTATTAACAATGAAGGCATTTTCAACTGCCTTCTTATCATAATGTGCACTAGTCCTAAACTCCAAAAAACTGTCACTAAAATAACCGGGGAATTGCTTAAGAACACAAGATCATGAGTGGAGGTTTGGTTGGGGAGGAAGGGGAGGCGGTAAAAGCAAGGAGTGCATAAGTACTTGAAGACTTGGATTTGAGTGGACTTAGTGGAGGGTTTGAGAAAGAGGACTAGTTTTGTGGCGAAGGACATGAGAGGATTATGTATGAGGATGAGACAGTTGGAGGAGAAGAGGGAATGAAGAAGAGAGAAAAGAAACGATTAGAGATGGGATAAGCAAGGGGGGTGTCCACCTGAGTACTGACGTGGCCAAACGCGTGGAACGTGGCAGGCCACATCAGCTCCCTGTTAACGTTGTCTTGTTGGGTGACTTAAAAAATCATAAATACGAATGTAAGTGACTACATTGTAATTTTGTTTAGGTGGGCGACTAAAATAAAAATTGGTACATAAGTGGGTGACTATTCATGTAGTTTACCCTAAAATTATTTGGCTAAGCATAAACAAATTATTATGCATCTTGATTAAAATCAAACAATATTAAAAATATCTTCTAATTCAAGACAACAAATCATCGTCACCACTAATACGAAGCAAAACCATATTTATCATCATAATTATTATCATGCATCACTTAAAATTTGAACACGAATTAGAATAAAATAAATATTTAATAAAGTTCATTTCTTTTTATTGTTTTTCTTAAATTTTTTTGAACTCATTTTCATTAACATATTTTTTTTATACATGCACAAATGTGGGGTTAGTATATATTTATACTCACAGCTCTTAAATATGCAATTTCATTTAAGTAAGATCAATTTTTTTTATTAAGCACAAACTGATTTAAAAAAAACCCAAACCTAAACCTTAATTGATCCACATCGGTTGTTGTCACATCAAAACTTGGTTTGGCGTAGATTCATGTTCTTTTTTTTTTTTTTAAATATTTATTCTACAAAGCATCAAGTAAAATGAACCGAAAGATAAAATAATTATTTTTATAAATTGCATGCTAAATTTACACTCCAAGAGGGATGAAATCCAATGCAAATATTAAAAAATAAAATTGAAAGTTGTAATTATTTATTTATTTCGCCAAGGGAGCATGCGTTGATGCGCTTTGTTGGGTGCCACGTGAAGCGAAAAGGATTTTGCGGGCCACGTCAGCACGGGTAGGGCCCATCCAAAAAGGTTCGCTTTATGACGTCATCTCCACCGCGCGTGAGATTCCAGCACAAAACTAAATATATAGCCCTGAAGAACCATAAAATTACGAGAGTGCCATTTCTGAAACACTCTCTCGTCTTCTTCTCCCTCCTCTCGCCTGCCTTCCCGCCTTCTCTCCCTTTGGCATGGCTTCCATCTGCTCCAAGGCGCTCATTTTCGCCTTTGATTTTGTTCTTTTAAATCCTCATTTTGCGTTTGATGTATTTTAATGTTTATTGTTTCTTGATTTTTGTTTTTTGTTTTTGGTTATTTTAATTGATTTTTGTTGATTTTGTAGGTTTGGGATGGAAATGGCGTCTCCTCTTCCTTTGAGGACGTATAATATTTTCTTGTTTTCATGGTTTCTCATTCATATGAGTGAATTTTAAGTTTGTTTCGCAAGGTTATTTGTTTCCGTTGGAAATCATTGCCATGGGTTCCATCTGCTCCAAGGTTCTCATTCCCGCCTTTTATCTTGTTATTTTAATTTCTAAATTCTTATTTTGATGTATTTCCATGTTTTCTTGATTCTTGATTATTTATTATCTTTATTTTTTTGATATATTGTTTTTTGATATTTTTTCATTCTTGTAGGTTTTGGATGGAAATGGCTTCTCCTCCTGCTTTGAGGACATATATCCTTTCTTGTTGTTCATGGTTGTTCATTCATTTGAATGGACTTTTAGTTTGTTGTGCCTTATTTTTATGGGTTTATGCTTTATTTCACAGTAGATGGTTCATTCCAGTGAGAAATCATTGGCACTTGCTTAAAAAAAAAATGTGGTGTTTGATAGCATCAACCATTGTGATTTTTTGTTGTTTTGATGTCAAGGTTGTTTTCCTTTATATTTAAATGATGTCAGTTGTTTCTATATGCATTGTTTTGTGTGATCCGTGAATTTTGTTGGATTTTGTAACACAACGATTGCAAAAAAAGTTGTCTTCATGAGAAGCAAGGAAAGTTTGGTTTTCGGGATTACGAAAGAATGTGATTGTCAGAATAATTTTTTCCCTTGTGTCTTTTCTTTTCTCATTGTTTGTTTGTATCCTTAATGAATATGGTACGGTATTTGGTTTTGGAGGGAATGTGGTGAGCGTAGGTTTGCTTATTGTTCTTTGGTTGACTCAGAGGAATGCTGTGAGAAGTGGGGTGAGGGTAAGCGTAAACATGCATTGTGCTCTTGTTCTGTGTTTTTCCACTTAATTATTGCAATACTAGATTGACGTGATAGAATCTGTGAAGACCTTGTTTATTTCAAATAATGGTTTTACACTGCATGCTGTTGCAAATTGGTTCCTGAACCTTTAAGCTGATAATATAGTTTTCTGGTAGAACTGTAATAGTCAGTAGCATTCTTTTCTTTTGCTTGTCTAATTACAATAGAACAGAGCATTTGAAGTTCTGTTAATTATAGAGGGCAGTAAAAGTTTGCGACAAGGTCAATCTGCATCTTGTTGATTAGAATCATTTTTCTTATTTTGGTCTAAATCAAGGGCCCTTGAAATTTGTATTGTGTGGCAGTGAGAAGATGTCTAGTTGACTCAGTATATGTTTTTATGGACAAGAGATGTCTATGATTGGCCTTTTGGGATGATATGTGATGTATGATGCAAAAACTAACGCCAACAATGGGTCACTTTAGTGAGTTACCATATGGATATTCACTTTCCATCTATTTCCGCTGTATGGCGAATGCAATATATGCCACCAATCTGATATGCTGTGACAACACATCATTGCTTGAGGAGTGAGGACTGTCTTTCCTTGTTTGCTGGAGAATTTATGGACAATCTTTCATTTTTTGGCATAATAAATAACATTTACCTGATTCATAACCTTTCACAATATAAAGACACCAATTTGCATCCAAATAAATAAGTCATGACACAAATGTCACATGAATTCATTCTATGTGCTGCAAGGATATGGTTGATTATTTTTGATATGTCTGCATTCTGTTATCCATCATCCTGTGTGATGTACATTTTTCTAAAGGATGAAAAGTACATCCAAGTTAGGCCTGTTTTAGTTGCAGCTAGCTGTATATTTGAATCTATGTGGATCATGAATTCTTGGCCAATAAGCAGTAGATCATTACAATAGCTATCTAATTTGTCTTCTTGCCAGTTATAATTTTTCTATGTAATTAGAGTCCGAGGGTGGGCCTCTTGGAGAAGGTGCTGTTGAATATTGTACTTGCTCTTGGATCGATTCTTTCTTTCTATGAGATGCTTGTTCTTGCGGGGAAAAGCAAGCCTGAAAGTTATGAATGGTTTTATAGATGTTCTCAGCTGGCCTCATGGGTAAAGTGCCGCACCAAGATCTCCTTTTTTTATCATCCTTTGGTTCTGACACTTCATCTTCATGTTTCATTGCAATAGATAATCATTATGCTCGTGTCAAAGTTCTCGTGTTGGTTTCCTCTATTATGCAATCCATTTTTCTGCTGTTGGTGGATTGTGAAACCTTTTACGGGGATTCCTCGTTTATACACCACCTTTTCTTCATTGAAGGTATCACATAAATTCTTTCTTTATTGTGTAGCTTGATTTTTAACTTATGCATTAGTTTTATTATTCAATATTGCATGTAATATTGATTATGTATTAAATTTGAAATCTACTGTGATTCATTGTCTGATTTCCAACCCATTACATTCTAAAATTTCATAGAAAAAAAATGTTTACATTTGACTGTTTTATTTTGACTTTTAATGGTGCTCAATTTCCCTAATTTCTTAATGTAAAAGTCAGCTTATGCGGAGATTTATTGAGAACTTTATGGACAGACAATAACCTGTTTTAAGGAGAGTTCATCGGTGACTGCTGAAATCTTGTTTAGTTTGTTCATCAACATAACCAGAATAGCAAAGGCTTCTACTGAAGAAAGGTGATGGCAACGGTTTCACAATTATTTATGAACATTTTTCAAGTTTGACCTGTTAAATTAGATTTCAGCTGTGTGGAAGATTATTTATGTTCATCTTATAAATTTATGACATCAATGAATTTAGAGGAAATTCTAATGGTCATAAGGACCTCATTTCTTTCATAAAATTTCAAATAAAGTTATTAGCAATTAATCAATATACAAACATGACACTAGCTTATTGTTAATCTTGTTAATTTTTTGAATGTACAGTGAAATGGATTTTGGTTATAATTCCTTGGTGAAGTGATAAAGTTGATATGATAGTTGATAATGCTCTAAATTTGATGTTAGTAGCTCATGTGACTAAGGTTTAAGTCCTGGGACTGCAACTGCTGACTTATTATTTTTCTTGCCTTAGGTTTGTTAGAAACTCAAAAAGCAGGAGGGACACATTTCATGTAGGCCTGCAGTGCAATTTTGGAATAACATTTCTAACCATTACGTGAATTGTCAATGGCAGTGTTTTAGTTTATCATGACCAGAGAAGAAATGTTAAATTTTGGGAGTGATTAAAAAGTGTTAGATTTTGTTTGTTATGAGTGAGTAAAAGATGCAAATAGCAGAACACACATTATTATATATAAAAAATTGACCAGAGAAGAAAAATGCATAAGATATGAGTTGAAAAGTTACAAACCGCTTTAGAGCCATAGAATCTTTGAAAAATATATGACTAACAGAACAACTCATCAACACAATCTTTAATGTGTGAGATACTGTTACACTTCTGTCTCTTTAGAAGAAGCCCTGTAGCATGCGCATCGGATTAGAGTCATTTGGAGCATTTTGAAAGATGCAGCCTTTTTTAAACATGGTTTTCATTTTCTGAATTAAGGAAACTGTATTCTTATTATGTGGTAGGAGCATAACTAAAATTCTTGGCAAAAGATAAACAACTTTAAATATTTATTCAGTCTCAAGATTTATGGAAAGTTTAATTTGACCTGATAATTGTTAGATTGCCTTTGCCTAGATTCATGAATCTCAAGTGGCAATAATCATCGAAAGTCTGGTTCAATCTAAATGTTGGTAATCCACTCAGTTTATTTATTCATAGATTTGTGCAAGCAAAGGATTTCTTGTTATTATTAGGTTTTGGGGTTTCTCAGTTGTCTTTTCTTGGGTTCATTTACACTTGGCAAATGAGCTAATTTATGATGAAAATGCACTTGGTATATGGACATCTTTATCTTTATCGCTTTTCTTTTTTTGGTATCTGTTGAAATATTTTAGATCTGAGTTGTTTTTCTACAACGAAGAATAAGAACTTATATTTCATTCACTTTCCAGCAATTATGATTTACTTGAAGGTCCACTCCTCTCTTATGATACCAAAGAGGTGCATCATGTTTCCGATCCGGTACGTATGTTCCTCACCTTTATAAGAATAATCTTAGTCAAGGTTTTTAACACCATTTTTTTGTGCCTTCTTTTTCAGAACTCCTTTTGTGATATCACTTCTGATTTAATTATGCAGGTGACCAGAGCTGTACAATACTGGCACTTGCTAACTTTCCAATTTGTCAATCCAATGATGAACCTTGGTGTGACAAAGCAACTTGACCTTGAAGATTTAGTTTCATTACCATTGGATCTCATGCCATTTCCTTGTCATGATACATTTTTAAGATGTTGGGTAGCTGAAGAATGCAAAAATCAGTCAAAATCATTGTTGTTTAGAGTAATTTGTAAAGCATATGGTTGCCCCTACTTGCGTCTCGGTTTACTCAAGGTACTTTTTCATTTTTATTGCTCCTTTTTACTAATCATTGGACCATACTTCAAAGCATAATGTGCCATATAACATTTTACTTATATTATTTTTTCTCAAAGATCTGAAGTTTTTTTACCGCCAATCGTTTGTATTCATGCACATCTGATAATGGTGCCATGGCGGTATGAACCATATTTCCATAATACTATGCCTTTTATACCAAGGGTATGTTTTATTTCACAAAGGTTTTGCATTTGGTTCTCAGTGTAATCTTCACCACTGAATACAGTGTTTTGTTTCATCCTTTCAATTATATTTCATAGTTCACTCCTTGTGCTGGCAATCATTTACTATACTGAACAAGTTTCCCAAACCTAATTTTTCCAGTTCATCTTATTCAGAGTGCAATAGTGTAAAGTCCCAAGTTTCTTAATATTCAGTTCATCATATATATTTTCTTAATATTTTGTAGTTGATGTGCTAAATACTTATTCTGTAATATATGCAGGTATTAAATGATAGTCTCAGTTTTCTGAGCCCATTGCTTCTGAATAGGCTCATCAAGTCTCTTCAGCAAGGTTTGATTTTCTGTTGCGCTTGCTTTTGTTGATTATTTTGCTGAGCTTATGTGTGAGAACTTGAATATGAGAAATTTGAGTGGTGGTTGTTCCAAGCATGGATTAAGGATTTCCCCCCCATACTTATACTTTTTGTATTCGAGGATGACATGCCAAGTATTGAACTTTAGTTTCCCAAATTAGATAGCAAGGTCCATTGATCGCTATAGCAACTGTTCAGCTAATCACCCTGTTATTGGAAAGAAAATGGTTTGTGCGGGGAAAGAAAATTATCTACCCAAAAGGATTCCTTTATTATGATCGTTGATTCTGCTTGATATGAAGCTAAAATGGCACAGGAATTCTGTGAATACCATCTGTTGTCTGATTCTCGGTTGCAAGGAGCAAGATCTTTGTACTGAAATTGTATCTTGCTGTGCTCTGGGAAATCTGAGAAAATTTATTATCTCTCCTATTGGTTATGGTCCCTGCCCTTAGCTGTGTCTTCCATTTTGAGTTCTAAGAGTGATTCCATGAGATTAGCAATTTCATTCCAGGTTTCCTGGCAGGGGATATAATTGAAGTAGAACACTCAAAAATGAAGCACAATTTATGCTTTTTCTGGCCATGTAGTTGCGCCTGAAAAATAGTGTTCAATAAACTAATCCCAAGTTTTGAGAAATTCAACTGACTTTGAAAAATTCACCTCTTTTGAATGGGTGGTTGCAAATTTGAATGCTATGCCTTGATGTCACACATGCCATTTTGATAAACTGGTACTCCACAAGAAAATTTGTGGAGGGTCTGCTTTGTTGTTGTATTATTACATAAAGGTTATTCTTTATATGTGCATTTTAAGCTTTAATGTCATATATCACTGATTTTAAAGGCATATCTTTTGCTGTTCCTTTCCAATTTATTTGTAGACCTTGAACTTGTGTTGACATTGTTCTATTTCTTTGACTTCTTTTTTCCAGGGTCTGGGAATATTGATGGTTATACTCTGGCTATTTTGATGGGTCTTGTATCAACCATCAAGTACTCCCTTTCAGTAGTTTTTTGTGCATAGATGCTTGATTCTTTCCTTCTTTATTTATTTTTTAATTTCTGTTTACTATATTATTTGAAGAATTTATTTAGACTTAGCTCAGACTTTACTTCTTCTTCCATCATTTGGGCGTAACTTCATATTTTCAAAGTGTCCAGCACAAAATTGTCTGTGAAAGATATGACCTTTCCATGTTGTGGATAAACGAGTTATGTACTTTGAGTAAATGCTAGTTAATTTTGTCATATCTATGACCATATAGCATTCAGCTGAAGGTAGTTTTCACTAACTAATTAAAATTTTGGGTATCCATTTTTTTTTAATTTCTCCACCTGAAAATGCGGATAATTGCTACAAGTAATAAACTCTTCTCCATTTTTTTTTAAATTTGAATTTTGGGGAGGAAATCATGGAGGAAAAATATGATAGAAAGCAGAAGGCATCTGCTTTTATAAACCCTTTCCAAGAAAAGTCCTGCATCTAGAAATACAGCAATATATCAGATTATATTGGTTGTTGAATGTCCTGTTGTGATGCAGGTCCTTTCTTGATACCCAATACACTTTCCATCTTTCAAAACTGAAGTTAAAGCTGAGGTCAAGCATTATGACTATCATTTATCGCAAGGTAAAGAATTGCTTATCCTATTTTGTTGATCATTTCTGAAATGTTGGTTGATTTGGTGAACTTCTTGAAAATATGTAATTTATTTTAGAACCATGCAGATTTAGAATTCTTCATGCACTTTCCTTCTATATTTGTTTGCAATCTGAAGTTCACCATTTTGTAGCGCCACATATATGAAGATAAAATTTTAACTTATAAAAATCTCTCTGTTTGCTCTTGATAGTGCTTGTACACTTCTCTAGCTGCTCGTTCAAAATTTTCCAATGGAGAAGTTCAAACATTCATGTCAGTTGATGCAGATCGGATTATTAACATGTGTAACAGCTTTCATGACATGTGGAGGTATTAATAATAATTCTGCAGCAGATTCCGTTTTTTGTTTTTGTTTTTTAATCTGTTGTCTTTGAGTAGTATGTACAGCTATCTTGCAAATCACTTTAAAAAATCTAGCATCTATATATTATTATAAGATATCAGAGTAATTAGTTGTATACTGTCCAGGCAGTGTATTTGTTGGAGCAGCTGGACAATATTTAGAGTGACAGTTTGTGTCTTCTTGCTTCACAAGACCATAAAACAAGAGAAAGATAAAGTGAAATTGATGATGTAAACTCACTTCTATATATATAATAATTTTTTTTTTGAAATGGCATCATGATCACATTTAGATATCTTTCATAGCTGCTGTGGGTTTTAGGTGTGATTTATCAAACCTGCTTGTTGTAGAAGTGAGAAAATAAGCATTAAAAAAGAATTGAGCCTGAAAAGTGGTAAATTGGCCTTCATAGGTGCTACAGTTGAAGCATTCCCCAAAACAAAGTTTCGCAAAGTAGCATCTATCCTAATGTTCTTTAATGGGAGGTTCTATTTGCTTAAGATGATCCGATATTCAACTAATTTCTATGTTGGTTATCTTACAATTGACATCTATTTTATGTTTTCAGCTTGCCTTTGCAGATTGGAGTAGCACTATATCTTTTATACACGCAAGTCAATTATGCTTTTCTTGCTGGGTTTGCGCTAACTGTTTTGCTTATACCAGGTGCCGATGCCCCTAAATGACTCCCAAAATTTTATATCCCTTTTTCGTTGTCTTTTCTGAGTTAGAGATTTATCATAATATCTCTAGTTATATTCCTTTATTATATTTCTCTGATGGAATACACCCATTTGCTCTTCTTTGTTAGTTTGTTTAATGTTGCATCACGTTTTTTTTTGCAGTAAATAAATGGATATCTACAATGATAGCAAGTGCAACGCAGGAAATGATGAAGCATAAGGATGAAAGGTAGATGTAGCAGTGCATTCAATTATCAATGTAGAGCTTCTTCTTTGGTTATCTGTCGTTTTAATGTTCTGACGATATTGAACGACTTGGGTGTGTTTGTGGTTTCTTGTTTAGGAAAAGACACTTGTGACTGTCATGTGTTTAAATAAACTGATTATTTTATTGTGCCATTATGTTCTATCATAAATGCTGTTAATGTTTAGCAAGAGGCTGAAACATAATTCTGAATTGAGCAAACTATGGATAGGCATACATATCCTTGAGGACTCTTATATTATAGAAAGACATCCACGAACCTAGATTATTTATTTGTTGCTAACTATTGAATGAAACTCTCTGTTTTCATAATCCAGATATTACTATTTTCTAGTTTTTGTGCGCGTAGAATTATGAATAGTCTGGCATCTCAGGCATAGAGAGGAGAGTACTAAAGTAGACGGGAAACAAAGTACGAAGGATCGGTGACATATGGTTCATTGATGATGTTGGATAATTAAGATGGACCTTTATCCGTTGTAAATGTTCACATGCTACATTTTCTGAAATCATGACGGAAAATTTATTTAAATAATATTATTGTATCAATGGGGTTGGTTCTAGTGGTAGAGGCTTGGGTGACTTAAGCAAGTGGTTTTAAGTTTGAATCCTCGAGTTTGTAGAGAAAGGTAGACCCCCTTACAGGGCTATCAGTATCTCGCCCTGCTTTGTGTGTCAGCGATAAAAAGTAATGTTATTATACATTACTTTTTATTCTTGCTTTGCCTCTATGATGGCCTTTGATGGTTCTTCTTGCTGCTGGGGATAGTGTTTAATTCTAATTGTTTGCTGTATCTTCCCCTTGAAGATACTAACCATGTGTTGTAATATTGGAGCAGGGTCAGAAGTGTCGGAGAACTTTTGACTTATATCCGAACTTTGAAAATGTATAACTGGGAGCATATGTTCACTGATCGCATAATGGAGAGGAGAACAAAGGAAGTGAAGCAACTCTCAGTATATACTCAAATTCGTCTCATGGATTTATGAATTCATTTGTTACTGATTCTCTTGAATTCAATAGATAATCTTTTGACCCACTCTTTGCTTTTCTAGACGCGGAAATATTTGGATGCTTGGTGTGTATTTTTCTGGGCAACAACACCAACCCTTTTCTCTCTTTTCACTTTTGGCGTTTTCACGTTAATGGGCCATCCACTAGATGCTGCTACGGTAAAACAACCAAACAATGATTGTCCAATTTTCGTGATATTTTCTCCAATTCAATTTTTTGTATGTAATGGCAATTATTATTTTTAAATATAACTGGTGCGTATTAGCCTATTATTTAACAGGTTTTCACATGTGTTGCGCTGTTTAATACACTAATCTCTCCATTAAATTCTTTTCCATGGGTCATAAACGGTCTGATTGATGTAAGTCATTCAATTCTTATCTTTGTTTTTTCATAACCAAGTTACCAACAAGTGCATCATCTAAAAAGCTTTTCTATTTTAAAATGCATTGCAGGCCATAATCTCAGCTGGGAGATTGAGCAAATTCTTAACTTGTTCTGAAATTGACTCTGATTTTGGCCATATTTCTGAGACAAATTTAGAAACATCTGGTTCTCTGCAGCCTCCTTGTGATGACAATGTTGACACGGATGATAGTTCTGCTGCTGTTGTCTTTCATAATTTATTTAGTGTCTGGTCAATCGGCAATGAAGATGAACAAAATGCAGTACTAAATGGCATCACACTCCACCTGCGAAAGGGTTTGTTCATTGCCATTGTTGGGGAGGTTATTACTACACTTAATCCTCCAAAGTATTGCTTTTCTTAGAAATTCCATGCTCCTTAAATATGGAAATATGTGCTGTTAAGCTTTTAATGTGATTAATTTCTTAAGCATAGTCATTGTCTTCGTATCATTGAAATGGTTTCTTATCCATTATTTTGCTTTTTTTTAATTGTACAGCAAAATATTCATAGAAGTCACTCCACGAGAAAATTAGTAATTTTGGTTATTGTGATCTGCAGACACTTCACTAGATGGTTTAATAATTTTTTTGTTAGTTTAATTGCATTATTATGCTTGACTTTTCATATATATTATTATTCGGTTGCTTTTCAGTAAAAGTTTCGAATGCTTTTTCTGCTCTTTTAATTGAGAGTTCTGGGTTATTTTATTGGATTGTCAGAAAGTAACAGCAAGCTATGTGCAGAGATCTATGATCATTGATCTTATGCCACATTGGTCTACATTGGCTGAGAAGCAGCTATGCATGTTACCAATTTTCCCGGACATTAGATTTTCAAAAATAATGGACCAAATTCTTATTCCTAGAACCAGCTATAACATGAAATACTTTCAGTTGGATTTTTATATGTTTTGATAGTTTTTGGTTATTTGTTTTCAGGTTGGTTCTGGTAAGTCATCGTTGTTAAATTCGATTCTTGGAGAAATGTGCCGTATTCATGGGTCTGTACATTCTCATGGGTCAATTGCATATGTGCCACAGGTTATTTCTGTATTTTCTGTTGCTTGTATACATCAGCTTTCAACATTCTCAGGATTGGTGCCAATTGTTAATGTAGGTACCTTGGATTTTGTCAGGATCAGTACGAGATAATATTTTGTTTGGAGAGGCATTTGATGCTAGAAGGTTAACTTGAATCACCTGAAATATGTCCTTATGTGAAGTACTGTTTGAAAAGCTATACTTGCTCATTTTGGTGCAGTTCTTTAATATCTTTCTGTCAGAGCTTTCCTGTTTTACCTTCTGTTCATCTGTTCAATTTTTTACTTGATCAGATATAGAGAAGTATTGCATTCATGCAGCCTTGATGTTGATATTTCTCGAATGGTTGGAGGTGATCTAGCATATATTGGGGAGAAGGGCGTTAATTTATCTGGAGGACAGAGAGCACGTATTGCATTGGCAAGGTAAAATTTTGATAGTTTGATGCAGTTTTTGAGGTAAATTTTATGGACTATGCCTATCAAGATATTTTTATATTAACAGGGCTGTCTATCATGAGTCTGATGTATATCTGCTTGATGATGTACTGAGCGCGGTTGATTCTCAAGTTGCTTGCTGGATTCTGGAAAAAACAATGTTGAGTTATTTGATGAACCAGAAGACAAGGGTTTTATGCACGCATAATCTCCAGGTTGGCGTTGAGGCAATATTTTTAGTTTTGTAGGTGATATTTTAGAGGTTTAGTTGGTTATTGTATTTAATATCTGCATGTAAACTGGGTATTCTCACTTCTCAGAAGTATGGGCAAGCTTTGTAGAAAATTTAGCATAAACAAGAAACACATTTGCAAATTTTAAAACCATTCTGAAGATACCTGACATGAATGTGTGGGAGGTTTGAAGATGCACAAAATTTTTGAATATTACCATCCATCAGTAATTGAATTTAAATTGACAATTGTATTTTCCTAGAAAATTTCTCTTGAAGGTGCACTGCATGTATAGACAATTATTGCTGCTGTAATACCTTCTTGCATCTAAGAAAACAAGGAGAATGCTGAATTTCCCCCGACTCTGAGTCATATATCCTTGGCATTGCCCTGTGCCCCAAAAATGACTGATCCTGTTAATACCTTTCGTTCCTTGCAAGGAAATTTAACGGAAACTTACACTTGTTCTCATACAGGCAATTTCAGCTGCAGATATGGTAGTAGTCTTGGATAAAGGCCATGCCAAGTGGGCCGGGTCTTCTGCAGATTTTCTGCTGTCACCTTACTTCGCAATTTCTACAATTAGAGATTCAAAGCTTGCATCACCACAGAAGCTAGGAAAGGAAATCAGTGTAAATGATCCTGGTGAGCCTGATGTGCTGTGGGAGGACGATATTTTAAGCATGGCTGTGGAAGAAGAGGATGCGTCTGAGTTGGAATTGAGACAGGAGGGCAGAGTTGAGCTGAGTGTATACAAGTGAGTGATCCAACTTCAAATATTTGTCCTGATTATGGAATAGATTTCAGGAGTTATTGGAGTGTACTTCCCTCTGAAATTACGTTAGTTTAGGTTGATTTAGTTTTCAATTCCTTGTTTAACTATATTGATAATTGAAACTATGCAGAAGCTATGCAAGATTTAGTGGCTGGCATATTGTTATAGTGACATGTGTATCAGCAGCTTTTATGCAAGCTTCTCGCAATGGGAATGATCTTTGGTTGTCCCATTGGGTTGATGCTACTGGTGAGACTGAGCACATTACATTCTATCTGGTAAATGCTTCCACCTTCTTTGGCTCTATTAGAGTATTTGTAAACAAACTATGCTATTGGTGTGTTTAACATAATCTGGCACCAAACTAGATGTTTTATCTCCATGGACAAAGTATTCTCAATTAGTAAATGTACTGATGAGCATTACCATGGTCTTGTAGGTTGGGCTCTGCATATTTGGTATTGTGAACTCTCTTTTAACGTTGGTGCGGGCATTCTCATTTGCATATGGCGGTTTGAGTGCTGCAGTCCAAGTGCACACTGAGCTCCTGAGCAAAATTGTTGATGCACCTGTACATTTTTTTGATCAAAATCCAAGCGGCCGAATACTAAACAGGTATACAGCAAACAGCTTTGAATTTCTGCAGGTTTTCTTTTTGTTTTTAATTCATGTTTCCTGTGCAGATTGTCTTCAGACCTCTACATGATTGATGATTCTCTTCCATTTATTCTCAACATTCTTTTGGCTAATATTTTTAGTCTCTTGGGCATTGTGGTAGTTTTGTCCTATGCTCAGGTAAGCAGTGTTTATTTGCTGTGTTTCCTATGATCATATGTTTGATAAATTGTTAAGGTGGGCTTAGTTTGTTATTCATCTATGCATGTGCACAGATCCTCTTCTTGCTTTTACTATTGCCACTGTGGTATCTTTTCAGCAAACTGCAGGTATTTCTCCTTCCCAATTTTCTTTGGTTATGTACCTGTCTCCAAGATTTTAGTGCAATTGTAATCTGAGGCAACAACATCTGCTTTTTTTTTTGGTGATGGCAACTCTATATTGGATACTGACAGTGTATATCCATTGTTTTCGTCCTACATCCTAACTATAGTTTTGACAAATTGGTTATGCTCGAAGCTGATGAATCTTTCTTATAGTACTACTACAGGTCTACTTCACGAGAACTGAGAAGACTTGATAGTGTTTCTCGCTCTCCTATATACTCATCTTTCACCGAGACATTGGATGGTTCATCTACTATAAGGGCATTTAAGGCAGAGGTAAACATGTATTTCCAGTATCATCTGACCTCGGCTACTTTCCAGGGGGTATCTTCTTCATACGCAATGAGATTCTGTGCTCCTGAAACCTTTGAAACTCTGTTTTTTAGATAATTGTTGTTGAAGGAAACCATTTCCTATTTTTTTTCCTGAGATTTGGGAGCTTCTTTTTAACCTGCGGAAATCAATTGCAACCTGTCATTTGTGCAATTTCCTTCTTAGTACTTTGAAGTGGCTAAATACTTTCTAACTTTTGCTATTGCTGAAATGGGTTTCTCCGAAGAACTTTTCTCATGTTTGTGACTTCATCCTACGTCTTTCTCAAGCTTAGTTGCTGATATTGATTCCTTGAAGTGTTTTGTATTTCTCATTGTAATCATATCTTGTAATTATCTCAATAACATCACATTCTATGTGCACTTATATGATATTGTGCTTTTATTCATTCAAAAATGTTTCTTCAATTAAATATAAGCAGACACTCTGAGTGTAGTCTGTTCAGTTCCTTCACAATAAGGTGTATATTTGGTCTTATGTTCTGGGCTCCGCCTTATCATGAGCTTATCATGATTTGAAAGTAAACCACTTTTCTAGTTCAGAAATTATTCATTTTATGATGTTTAATGCCTGAGAAACATTCAAAATACTTGTCAACGTTGAGCTAGCCCAATTGTTAAGGCACTTCATTCCCATGTGGGGGTTCACGCTTTCAATCCCCACCCAGAGCATGGTGAACAGAGTCCCCTGGGCACGCATGCAGGGGACTCATGGTGTGGGGTCCCCCTTTGCACAGGGTGAGGGCGTGTGGTATTTATTGTGATGATTGATGAGGTTCATCCTTCCAATATCCTCCCATGCATTTTGGTGATTAAATTTAGCTAGCAAAATTGTTATGGGTTGTGATTCACGATCGATCTGATCTGTGCGAAAGAGATGGTGACCACTCATGAATCATACACTTTTGATTTTTGAATTGTACATTAGTGAAGCATTATTTAGCAAGTTAGCTAGAGTGGGACATTTTTTTATAGAACAAAAATAATTGTTTCTCGTGATTTGTCAGGAACTGTTCATGGGAAGATTCATTGAGCATATGATAGTCTACCAGAGAACATCCTACTCGGAGATAGCAGCAAGTTTATGGCTTTCATTGCGCCTTCAAGTAATTTCTGAATTCATTAGTATATCACTTCAGTGGATACCTCCTTGTGCATTCTGTACATGTTATGGCTTCTGCAATGACCAGTGAAATGTTTTAGCTGCTTGCAGCTGTTGTCATTTCTTTCATTGCTGTGATGGCGATCATTGGGAGACAAAGTGATTTTATTCTGACCTTTGGTACACCTGGACTTGTAAGCTTTCCGAAAAAAATATTTTTTTTTTAACCTTTAAGCACACTTCTTTTATGAGTCCATTGCCCTACTCAATGATAGTTTTATCACTTCTTCTAAATTAATTTGCTTTCCGTTACTTCTCTTGTACTGTAGGTGGGCTTAGCCTTGTCATATGCAACACCAGTCGTGTCTTTATTGAGCAGTTTCCTTACTAGTTTTGCTGAAACAGAAAAAGAAATGGTCTCTGTTGAAAGAGTGCTTCAGGTAAAGTATGAAGTTTTATATGAAATTTCCTACATTCATGCCATATTAAAGCCTCGATCTCTTCTGCAGTACATGGATATTCCTCAAGAAGAACATGCAGGCTCACAATCTCCACCTCCTGGATGGCCACTGGAGGGACGAATTGAATTTGATCATGTTATTCTTAGATACTTGCCATCACTGCCTCCTGCTTTAAATGAAGTTTCATTCAATATTGCACCTGGCATGCAGGTCTGTATGATGTGTAATGTTCTCACAAAAGCACCTAGTATAGAAGAAATGCAAGTAGGTTCTTGCTGTAAACTGTTTGTTGGTACATGTGTTAGGTTGGGATTGTTGGAAGAACTGGTGCTGGAAAATCCAGTGTGATAAATGCTCTTTTTCGCCTCACACCCATTTGCAATGGGTGGATTTTAGTTGATGGCCTTAATGTTGCTGATGTTGCTGTTGGGGATCTTCGTCGTGCTTTTGCTGTAGTTCCCCAAAGCCCCTTCTTGTTTGAAGGTTCCTTAAGGTTTATTATTCTATCTTCCAATCAACCAATGAGCTTTTCATTATATCATTTGTCTGTTTCTGTTTCATTGTTTCTCATGTTACTATCGACATACACAGGGACAATCTAGATCCATGTGGTAAGTCAGATAACTGCAAAATCTGGGAGATACTTGAGAAATGCCATTTGAAAACATTAGTAGAATCTGCTGGTGGGCTTGATACACATATAAAAGAAAATGGTATAACCTTCTCTGTCGGCCAAAGGCAGCTTATCTGCCTTGCGCGGGCCCTTATTAAGTCTTCAAAGGTAAGTGCTTAGCTTTGTAGCCCCCCAATTTACCAAAATTATCATGCTTCCCTTTACACTTGGTGATGGCATGTGCTATCGTCTTCTATCTCTATTGTATATTAGACTTCAACTAGATTTTTGTCCTTGGAGATCCTGTTTGATACTTTTAATCTAAGAAAACTTCATTTTTTTCCCTCACAGATTCTTTGTCTGGATGAATGCACTGCCAGTATTGACACAAAGACAGCATCCATATTGCAGAAAACTATTTCGAGTGTGTGCAAAGGCATGACAGTGCTCACGATAGCGCATCGAATTTCTATAGTGCTGAACATGGACGACGTTCTGGTTTTAGAGCATGGAATTCTGGTATGATAAACCTCACTTTATATTTATTTTTTCTATATAATATCTTGCGAATTTTAATCTATCATCATGCCTTTTCCAACTACTGCCAGAACTTTATGCATGCTATCGCCCACTTTCCATACTCTACACTAATACGTTAGAGAAAGAATCACCTTAAACAAAGGCCATGCACAACTTCTTGCGTTTTTATGTTGCGAAGGTCATGTATTCTGATATTTTCTTTATGGTTTGTTTTTCGGTTCTTTGGGTATTTCATTAGTGGGTTCAATCTTGTTCACTAATTGGGCCCAATTTATGAATAGATTGCTTGCGCTTGTGACCATTGATGATGGATAACAAATTGCTTCAAAATGAAGCTAAATACAAATATAAAGATCCTTGATGTTGTTGACATACATAGTGCTATAATAAATAGGAAAAATCATTTGATACCGGCTCAATTTTTATTCCTACAACTTTATTTGTGCTACTCTTTGTTCTCAGGTCGAACAAGGGAACCCCCAGGACCTTGTAAAAGACCCTAACTCCATGTTCGCAAGCTTCGCTCGAGCTTCCACAATGTGACAATCTGCAGCTTATATTAACTTCCATACTCTCGTCCCTATCAGTATCTCATAAGACTTTTAACATTGACCTCTGGAGACCAACTATTAAGGTTCGACGCCAATATTTCTTCAAATCTCCAACCTTATCTTTCACTAATTGCTAATTAGCATATCTTATTCTACGGCAAATGTTCCCGGACCATCATCAACAATTATTACAGTAAACCCTCGGTATTCCTGAATCTCAATCTAATGGAAACTCATCACTAGTGCTCCATGCAAATTAACTGGATCCTGTCAGATTATTCTCTGGAGTAGCAGTTGTTTGATCTCCAAGTCAAAGAGTTGACTAAGAAATGGCCAGATCCAGATCCCTGGGAACCATGTATGGTTGGTTAGTTGATAAAACAAGCGGATCACTAGTTTTTTTAATACATCATCCCTTCCAATCCAAGACATGAAAAGTATGTTGCTGAACTGTTTGATTAGTATGTTCAATCTTCCAATTCAGAAGGTATCCTGTCAAATAGTGATGTTTTATCTTGAATGAGACATTAATTTGTGTGGTTGCTGATAACTCTATGCCTCTTTATGGTGGAGCTTCTGAATTTCACTTAATCTGATAATAAGAAGAAGATAATCCTAGTGTGTTTCCCAAAATAATAATAATAATAATAATAATAATAAATACACATATACTTTTGTCTTGCTCTCATACCAACTTGCCTGGTTCTCATTGTTTTCGGAAAATTATTGTGTTAATTATGACCCTCAAATTTATGTAATTCATGACTGGAGCATAGTCCTGTAAAGTGGGTAAGAACTTAAAATAAAATGTATCTTAGGTAGCAGTTCAAGCAACAATTTTATACAAATAAAAACAAAAAGAAACGCGTACCAGTAATTAAAAAAATATTCCAAACTAATCACAATTGGTGGTAAATTAGTAATTTTGTTGAAAATCAAGGGCATTCCTGTGGCACATTTCCACTATTCCCCTCCCTATGATCAATCGAGCGTCCGAAATATGTACAGCACTACAGCCATATGAAAAATCTCGTACTTGAATATTGGTGTCTTTGTATAATTTATAATTATTCATTCATATACCTCTACAAAATCAAATCTTTCATTTTTATTTTAGCATCAATGTGAATGATGATACATATGATTCATGACTGTATTAAAGCTTCAGGAATAATTTTGTAAAAAGCTTTGTTTTTAACTTTCACGTGGGCATAAATGTAATAAACTTGTACGAAATTATTAAGTTTTGCAGGTGTTTTTCTGCAAAAAGGTCAATAATAATAAATTAAATAAAATGAAGAGAGAGCGATAAATTCGGAAGCGAGAGCAGGGCCTCCAGATCTCGATCTCGGCCTCTTCTCCATTCTCAGATCTCTCTCTTTCTCTACAAAGAATTCCACAAGCCCTACGTTCTCGCTCACCCCTAATGGAGATCCGGAGATCTCCGGTGCTCCTTTCATGGATCTCTCTGCTGCTCGCCGTGTTCCTCATTCCCGGCCACGGCTTTTACCTTCCTGGCGTCGCCCCTGCGGACTTCCAGAAGGTAATGCACTAATGCAGCATGGATTTGCCTGTTCTTCCTTCTATTTAAGTTGTTTCCTGTTATGGATCTGAGTTTTTTCGATTGTCATTGTTTTAAATGTGTTTTTTGGTGGAGAATGTAGATAATGAGCTTCGCTCGATGCTCAGAAGTTTCTTTTCGCTAACTTTTGTTGTTATAGAGTCAAAGATTCATGCTTTTTTAAAGTATAGATCTTAGTTAGTGAAGTCTTATGGTGCTTGATTTAATGGCAAGGGGAAGTTTTTCGTGAGGTACTCTTGAAATGTTAATGTGACAGCTTTTCAGATGAAAGACCAGTGTAATAAATGGTGGCGGTGGATCTACCTGACCATTCTCAGATTTGCTTATTCCCCAGCAAATCGTGATCCAAAGTTGTAATTTTTTCTTGTGTGTGTAATGTGTATGTGTGTGAGTATGTCGTGGCGTATGTTCCCTCATATGGTAGGTATTGGTGTGGTGAAGGAATGTGAATAATGTTTATTGATGTGCGTTGCTGATCCCGCTGGCTTTTGCTTTCTCTAAGCATGCAGAATCTGGCCGACGATAGTCTTATGTCTGAGTTATTTTTGTTTCTACTGGTATGAAAGAAATGAAAAAAATATGTTGAGATTATAATTTTGTCGTTTTCTTTTTGTATCGTTGCAGCTCTCTGTTTTTATAAATGCATGCAAGTGTGCTGGTTCAAGCTTGAAAATATGTTAGAATACTTTAATCAGCAATTAGATGATTGCAAAATCTTGAATTTGAATATTCACAGAACTGTAGGATTGTTATCTTTTTCCGACTGCTGTGTGCTTGTAGGAACTTTTTGGGGTGGACATTCTAAAATATATGGATTGTGTGTTTGATCCATTGAACCTATGCATGATTTATGAGATGGCCTCCTTTCTTTGCATTGGAATCATTTATTTGCCAAGCGTTAGCCGCTATTCTGAAAAACCCTTTTGTAAGTATTGTGCAAGGTAGAGAGAGTATATGGTAGTTGCCTAAAAAAGCTCTCTGTAGTCAGGTGGTTGTCTCTAAAACTTGGTCAGTATTTGGTGTGATTCAAGTTTGTGTTATTAATTGGAGTCCCCTTATTGTTTTGGCTGCAGAAAGATCCACTCCAGGTGAAAGTGAACAAGCTGACATCGACGAAAACACAACTTCCTTATACCTTTTATTCTCTCCCCTTTTGTCGGCCAGATACTATAGTTGATAGTGCAGAAAATCTTGGTGAAGTTCTTCGTGGTGACCGTATTGAGAACTCACCCTATGTGGTTAGTTTCTCATATCTCGGAGTCTTCTTGGTATTATTCTTCAATTTGATCCATCTGGAACATTCCCTAACCCTTTCAATTTCCAGTTTGAGATGAGAGAACCCAAGATGTGTCAGATTGTTTGCAAAATAAAACCCAGTGAAAAAGATGCCAAGGACCTCAAGGAGAAGATAGAGGATGAGTATCATGTTAACATGTATGACTTTCATGCAACATGCTGCCTTCTCTTTTTGAATCATTTACGGAATGAAACATTTTTAGATTAATGGAGTGATGTATTTTCCAGGATTCTCGACAATCTACCTCTGGTTGTCCCTATTAAAAGGCTGGATCAAGATTCAACTACATTTTATCAACATGGCTTTCAGATTGGTGTTAAAAGTCCTCATTCTGAAGTAAATAATGATATTGCATTGTCACAAATTTATTTGATTTTCTTAGATATTAGTGGGGATTATTTGAAATTTATTTGATGTATTTGCAGGGCAAGGATGAAAAGTATTATATTCACAATCATCTCAGCTTTCTTGTGAAGTATCACAAGGATGAGCAGATGGATGTTGCAAGGATAGTGGGGTTTGAGGTCAAACCATTCAGGTTTGATGCCTTCTTGACAATTGGAATTTCATATGAAATTTCAGCTTCCTGACGTTGTTGTATTAATTTGGAGGCACTGTAATCTCATTTCTTTCTCTTCTATTTCTGTTTTAGCGTTAAGCATGAGCCTGATGGTGATTGGAATGGTGACAAGACACGCTTGTCGACCTGTGACCCTCATGCAAGACAAACTGTTGTGAGCAATGATAATCCACTAGAGGTCGAAGCAAACAAGGATATCATATTCACCTATGATGTGGATTTTGTGGTTAGTATTCATAGTAGTCATAATTTTCTTCTGGAAAATGCTTTGTATTACTAGTTGGTATGACATGGTGCAGCATATGTTTGTTGTCTTCATGGCTAGCTTTCTTTAACATCATTAAAAGGAGACAATATGATACTAGGAAGTGTTAGTACAGCTTTTGTTATATATAGTTCATCTATTTCTTTTGAAATGTTGCAGGAGAGTGATGTGAAGTGGGCTTCTCGCTGGGATACCTATCTTCTAATGGCAGACGACCAAATCCACTGGTTCTCTATTGTGAACTCTCTGATGATTGTTCTCTTCCTATCAGGCATGGTTGCTATGATCATGTTGCGAACTCTATACAGAGACATATCCAAGTACAACCAGTTGGAAACTCAAGAGGAAGCCCAAGAGGAGACTGGCTGGAAACTCGTCCATGGTGATGTGTTCAGGCCCCCATCCAACTCTGATTTACTTTGTGTTTATGTTGGAACTGGCGTTCAGTTCTTTGGTATGTTACTCGTCACAATGATGTTTGCTGTTCTTGGCTTCCTTTCTCCATCCAATCGAGGAGGCCTTATGACTGCCATGCTCCTACTGTGGGTCTTCATGGGCTTGTTTGCCGGGTATTCTTCTGCCAGACTGTACAAGATGTTCAAAGGTGCTGAGTGGAAACAGATTGCTCTAAGGACAGCTTTCCTATTCCCTGCCGTTGTGTTTGTCATCTTCTTCATTCTGAATGCTCTCATCTGGGGGGGAGAAATCTTCAGGTGCAGTACCCTTCACCACCATGTTTGCTCTCGTATTCCTCTGGTTTGGCATCTCCGTGCCACTTGTGTTCGTCGGCAGCTACCTTGGTTTTAAGAAACCTGCAATCGAAGATCCCGTTAAGACAAATAAGATCCCAAGGCAGATCCCTGAGCAAGCATGGTACATGAACCCCATCTTCTCAATGCTTATTGGTGGCATTCTTCCATTTGGAGCTGTTTTCATCGAGCTCTTCTTTATCCTCACCTCAATTTGGCTGAACCAGTTCTACTACATATTTGGCTTCCTTTTCCTCGTCTTCATCATCCTTATAGTCACCTGTGCAGAAATCACAATAGTGCTATGCTACTTCCAGTTATGCAGTGAGGATTATCTCTGGTGGTGGAGGTCCTACTTGACATCAGGTTCTTCGGCTCTGTATCTCTTTCTCTATGCAACGTTCTACTTCTTCACAAAGTTGGAGATCACAAAGCTAGTTTCTGGTGCTCTTTACTTCGGCTATATGCTTATTGCCGCCTATAGTTTCTTCGTGTTGACGGGCACCATTGGTTTCTATGCATGCTTCTGGTTTACAAGGCTTATTTATTCATCTGTGAAGATTGATTGAGTCATAGTTTGAGTTGCCTAAGTTTACATCAGAACGTCTGTATGAAGAAGTATCAATCTTGCCTACAGGTAGTCTTTTCTTAGTGTCAAGTGATGAAGTATTCAAGTGAATTTGTTTACATTTCTTCTTTGGCCGCTGCCTAGCCCCGTCCATATCATGTGCACCCTTTTTTGTTTTTTAATATGAATATTTCAATGTTTCAGTGAAGGTTCATTCATACTATCTCTTTTCAAACAATGATTCTTATTGTGTCTATTGGCAGTTGTTTTTTTTTTTTTAACTTCGAACATTGGCGTACGATATGATAATGTATGTTTAGGTGACCAATAAAGTGATGCTGATGATAAATTATTTTATGATCTTGCTTTTTCATTCACATGTTTCATTAATCAATGTTGTGAAGATTAGAAGGTATTATCTTTATAATAAGAATTCAGCCAAACATACAAGTTTTATAAAGCCATATTTATAACAATATTATCTTTCTTTTTCATACTTTATATGGGAAAAAAAGTAATTATTGAAAAATATAAGCTCTATATTAAAAAAAAAAATTAGTAGCGATTTCCATTGTTACAGCGTCATTATTGTTTAGTCGGTGCAAAAGATAATAACTTTTAATGAAAATTATAAAAAAAAAGTATCTAATAAAAAACTAGAAAATATGTACGAGAAAAACAAATTTCATAACCATCTTATCGTTAATATTATTTTTACAATCATTGTGAGTGGAGAAATATATTTCTTTTCAAAAAAAAATGTTATATACAAAACAACAAATACGATCTTCAATCTTTTAAAAATGAGAATTTTTGTAGAAGTCCGTGGACATATATAATCGGATACTTCAATATTATTGTGAATTGTTACTCGAAATAATTTATTTTTTTAAAAAATTTATTTTAATCATATTTTTTAGATAAAGCCAAATGCATATGTGGCTTCATATTTTTCTAAAAGTAATTTACATTTTTCATACATTTCCTTACAAATGCACACACACTCTGTGCTTTCTCTTACATATATGACAACATTGATATCAGAATTTTGTGCAACTTTCCAAAAACATTTTTTTACTTTATAAGAATATAAATACATTCTTAGCAAATATCATTCTAGAGAACAAAAAGCATATTATTACATTCCAAGGAATTAATCCCAGGAAATCCCAGGAACTGGATAAATTATCAATCAACACCAGCACACACACACACACACACAGTGACACACACACACACACACACCTTCAACTTAAGGCGCATGCTAATTATAACACATCAACACTCACCTTCAACTTATTATTATTATTATTATTATTATAACACTAGTACTTTGTCCTTCTTGAAGAGGGTTCTGATCATCCTTCTTCTCATTTGGAGCCAACGGCGGCTTTAGCAACGTCCCGTGCGGTGGTGCCAGGCTTGGCCTTGTGGTAAAGAGTGAAGTAGCCAAGTGTCGCAACAATGAGAAATCCTCCAATGGCCATGCTTGTTGGCCTCAACGGTAGTCTACGTCTCTGGTGTAGCACATCGCCGGAGTGTGGCCTTGGTTGCGCCTGCTTTGATGATGCTTCTCCTCCTCCTCCTTCATTATTGCCTTTCACTGCTCCCATTTGTTCTTTATTTTTTATTTCTTAATCTGAATCTCCTCTTTTTTTCTCGTTCTCTGTGTGTATGTTTTTATGCATGAGAATAAAAAGGTGGGGGTGTGGTGGTTCTAAGAAGCACAAGACACGCACAACTGTTTGACTTTGTCTGGATCTCTCTAAGTTTTCTTATCTTAATTCTATAAATACATACTGGTAAAAGAAGTTACTTTCAGAAATTTCCTTTTTTTTTTTTTAAGAACATTTCTATTATTTTAATTTTTAGCTGAAAATAGTTATATATGATTGTTATATTGCATTAATTAAAGAATGACATATAATTAATGCAGTAAACTTCCAACAAAATTAAAAGAAGAAACAATCAATCAAATGAGTACATACAGTAGCAATGGAGGATAGCTACACACTAGCAACTATAATATTCGATAAAGAAACCCATACTTCAAAATAATAATAATAATAATAATAATAATCATAATAATAAATGAAACTCTAAAAATTGACTATGTTAATAATAATCCTCTGAGACTCTCAAAGCATCAACGCAAACAACACAATCAAGCAACCAACAAGACCACCTCCAAACATCCCCACCTTACGGCCACTGCTAGTCGGAGCAACCGCCGGCCCATCAAACTCCACCGGAGAAGGCGCCGGAGCCAACCGATGCCTCAAAGATATCACCACCACAATAAGCTTTTCCCCTTGTTCACAAGCTTTATGGTTCCTACTTATGAAGTAAAAAGCACCAGACCTATCCAACTTCACAAGGGCATTCTCGTCATCCTTGTGCTCTTCCAACGGCGCCGATGTCCGGCAAGCCAAGTAGTCTTCCCTGCTTACTTTTAGTACTGAATCCTTTTTGTCAGCAAACTTAAACACTGCAGTAAAAGAACAAAAAGAAGACATTAATATAAACCATATAAATCTTTGGATCTCTTATCTTGCCAGTGCTTTATAATGAAAGATAGAATTGAGTAAATTAATATACCGAGAGAATCTCCGACTTGGAAACGGTTGGCCTCGGCCCATTTGTTAAGTGACTCTGAAGATGATGATGGGACTTTCCATGCCCCGGCAGAGCCTCCGACTAAGAACTCTTTAGCTTGTGAGCTTGTTAACAAGAAGAAGAGAGAGAATGCTACCAAGTAGAGTGATGCCATTTCTTTTTCTTTTGAGAGAGAGAGAGAGAGAGAGAGAGAGAGAGAGGTGAGGAGAGTTGGGGAGGTGGAGAATGTATTTAAATTGGAGAAAAGGGGGAACTAGCCGTTGGTGGAGGAGTGCAAAGTGAAAAGGGACAACGGTTGTTTTTTGGTTTTGTCGGGATGTCAACGGTCGGAATTTGGAATTTGGGGGATTAGGGATTCCAATGAGCAGAAATGTTAATTTTATTTTATGGTATGCTGGTAAATGGTAAGAGTTAAGAATTGACACTAGAATACTTAAAATTGAGTTGAATTAGCTCGCCGTTGTATTTTTATAAAATTTAATCATTTTAAAGAAATATTTAATAATTAATTAATGTATTTTAAAATCTTTATTTAATTTATTCACTCTTCTTTACAAAAATGTTTTAATAAATATTTGTTGATTAATATTTATGTATTAAAAGTTGATCAAATCACCCCACGCACATATGAAAAATATTGAGTCTTCCATTTCTCACATGAGAGTTAATGGTATTATTATTAATTATGGCGATGTTAATTTGTTCACTAATACAGAATTAGTATGGTATTGTGAATTAACATGTGAATATTTTTTTAATTATATTTAAAACTTTGAGTCCACAGAAAAATAAATACCAAATTTTTTTATTATAGATGTCATTGTCAATTGTATGAAGGTTATATTACTATAGTAATTTTTTTATAATATTTTATATTGTGATAATTTGTTTTGAACACATGCCATCTATATGTAGTTTAAAAATAATCTTTTTCATATATTCCCCCACAAAATAGTATTGTGACAAACACCTCCACAACAACAAGAGAATGCTAAGTGAGAAGTTAGGTTTATAGAACCATTCATTTTACAAAGCCCTTATAAAATTTGAGAGAAAATAAGTAAAGAAGAAAACAGGGGAAAAAAAAAGTTAGATAGAGAGACAATAACAAATGAAACAGTGATAATGCAGCAAGAAACCTCATCTGAAACAATAATACTGTATACACCTTTCTAAGATCACAGAAATATCCATTAAAAAAAAAAAAGAACTGCAACCGTTTTCTTTCAGTTAAACCAATGTCTACCTTATAAAGCCCTTGCCTTTTTACTGCATCACTAAATCTTTACTCCTGAAAACAATCCAAGCCACTGACCGAGTAACTTCTTCCATTTTGCATAGCCAAGGGCAAAGTGAACCCAGAAGCAAAGAGGCCAAAGCTATACCCACAAACAAATCCAGTAAATATGTGAGGAACATCAGACAATGGGCACGGAATGTTCATCGAAAGTGCACCTGCTAACATTGTGCCCACAGCTATGGAAAACATTGCAATATAAAGTATAACCTGAAGCTGAATCAGTTTGTTCCAATGATTGTCCAATTGAATGTCAACATAATCCTCTGCATCATCTATGCACTGTCGCACCTACACTTTTCAGAGCTCAAAGGGATTATTATTTCAATGTTTCTATTTGATATTTAATTGCAATAATTGAATATGCATCTCGCAACAATATGCAAACTACACGTGACATTAGGCATTGTATGCTCCATTTGTGTACTATGATTTAGCTACAAAGTTAAGGCAATGGATGACGGCAATGAAAATTCAGTCACCAAAAGAGGGAAAGATACCAACCCGCAAAATTTTGTTACAGGTGCCATCAAGCGACCAAAAGGCTTCAAGAAACATTTCTAAATCTTCCACATCACTATTGTATTTGTAGGCATACATGCTGCCGCTGCTGATACTTGCGCTTCAATGAATATCTAAACCAACAATTGGAAGCGTGCTGTTTGAAGCCTCTGCAGATGTCAATGTTTCATATTGCTGGTTCAAATGATGTTTTCTTGTTGAGTAAAATTGTGGCATGTTATTGTCATCATCTAAGAGATGTTCTATCTCATTCTTTACCTGACATGAAAAGCCATAATCATTTCTTTTGTCATAGCAGAAGACATGCAGAATTTTATGTGATATCTACTATAACTCAGGATGTGCTACAATGGGAAAAAACTTCATTTGAATAGTACTAGTATGGTAGCTTAAGTGTGAAATAAAACTCATCAGTAGACCATATAATAAAATGTGTGATGCAGCAAGGAAATGAAGATGCAGAAACAGTGCACAACAATGTAAATTTGAGGAACCAAATTGCCAAAAAACTAATTTGATTAACCAGTCTACCATATTTGATTTAAGAAAATTTCCTTTGTGTGTGTGTGTGTGTGTGTGTGTGTGTAAAATCCATGAGAAAATAATAAGTTATAATATCTATTCAAGTTCATGCATTCTCAGGGAACCATGACTATCAGGTGTATAATGAAAATATCAAGAATGAACATATCATCTGAAAGATACCTTTTGGACTCGTGCAAACAAATGAGTAACTTTGCTCTTTAAATTCTGCATGAGTTCAAGATTCTTTCTGTTAACATTCTTAACCAGATCATCAAGAAGACGCTACGCCTCCCTCTCAAGATCAGCAACATTGGAGTCCAGACAGGTACAAACAACTTCCATAGCCATCTCTGATACCTGAAACTCAAACCGGAGTTCACTTTGCTCATGTTCAACATTGAGCAAATGAGTATAGCCTTGTCCCTGACTTTCACAATCTCACAATGACTGGCCTATGCTTGGATGCATTTCCTGATCAACATGGCTATGATCATTGATCCTAACCTGACTTTTACAAAGAGCTCGTTTTAATTGGTCCACAAAGGGAAGAACTTGACAGAGTGGATCCAAAATCTGCTTCAGCTGCAACCATGGCCTTTATAAATTCCAAGTTTATGATTATAGCCTTGTCCCTGGCTAGAGTATGTGGAAGGCAATATACAGAAGATAATCAACAAAAATCACTTGGCAATAAGAGATAATACTAGTGCAGTATTGAATGAAGTGCTCTATCTAACAAGAAACATTCATTCAGAAAAGGAATTTACAATATGCTAAAGCAATTGAGAAGAGATGTATTATGCATCATCCTACAAAGTATAGACATCTTGCTTTCAAACATTGCAAAATATTATGAAGCTCATACGTATACACGAATTAGCAAGGAAAGCAATGAAAACATTTACTCCTTTTCATCATTTCCACTCAATCCAAACACAAGCCCCCAATTAAACAAACCAATTGTATAACAAAATGTTGAAAGATGCCAACAAAAACGCAGATTTTAGGGAAATTTTGATTTTTATTCTATTTATCGTTTTGCTCTACTTACTGTCAAATATGCCTCTAATAAATGAACCAAATCGAGGGGTTGAATGCAGAAATACATTAAAAAAAAAAAAAAGAATTCCACTTCCCGTTTATTAAACTCGGGGAAAAAATCTCCAGTTTTTAGGGTTTTCGCTCAGTCCAAACTTCACGGGTTTCCAGCACTTCACCAGTGACAAGAACATCAAGTTCCAAGCAATCCCAACCAACAAAATAATCAAATGAACAGATAAAACCACAAACAGAGAATATTGGAGGAGCGCGAGAAAACAGGGCCAAGGAACCGAAGGTCACGAGAGAGAACGCAAACACAATTCAAGATGGCGTTTTTGTTACATTGCAGGACTTCCGAATGCCCATCCTTGAGAAATCTCGTCCAAATCCGACAGTTTCCCTTGTTCTTGCACCGAAAAGACGAAGCCGCATCCCCAACCCGATCTCCTCTATGACAAACTGGGGCATGGGGAAGATGAGGAAGCATCAGCGTCCTCTTTGGCATCCGAGAAATTCTCGATAGGAAGGAGGAGCTCTTCTTCAAGGTCCTCTTCCCCATGGCTTTCCTTCTCTTCGTCGCCAACGAAGGAGAAGATGGAGATGAATTTCGAATCTCTTTTGATTCGGCGCGTGATTTTGCCTTCTTGTTTCCAACTTCGAACCAAACCGAACCGAGCCGAACCGAACCCTGAACCAGACCGATCGGGCTAAACCGCTTCGGATTATGCTTGGTCTGATGTTACATTATTATTATTATTATTATTATTTACAAATAAAAGTGATCACATAATTAACTTCATAGAATATTTATAATTTTTTATATAAAAATTTAAAATAAACCCATAACATAACTTCTTGTTATATCTAAAAAACTTAAATATAAATATATTTATATATGACCAACTCAAAGGACATCTCTTATTTCCACTGTAATGAACAAGAAGAATGATTAATCTAAATATTAGTAATAATAATAATCATTAATACGATGAAAAAGAATAAGCTAACAATGTTGTCGTCTTGGGAGAAGGTAAACCATTCATTTCATTTATCAATGCAAGATATTGATTGAAAAGAAGTCGGAGGCTAGATTAGTGAATTCAAACCTCGAGGACCCAACCATTTGGACTCATGTACCTTGTCGGTCCAATACGGTCCGTAGAGTTGTTAAGGTTTCTGATTCAAGTTGGTGGTGTTTGGAGCACTCCCATTAATAGTCATCCTCCTCTCATCAAAGCTATATATATATATATATATATATATCAATCATCTCTTTGACTATATATTTATATTTAAATGATATTAATTAAGGCCTCCAATGAAAAGGCTAGCCATGAGCTGCGAAATAAACAAATTAAGGTGAATAGTGAGTGGATTAAGCTTTTGCATTAATATAATCAATGCGTTTTTATTTTAATCAAGAAAAATAACAGAAGTGAATAGTGGAGCAAGTGCAATCTAGAAAAGATAGCATCATAGAAAGAAGAGGACAATAAGGAATAATAAAAAACTTAATAAGAATCCAAGACTAAATATGATCAACATGAGCTATGCAAGAAAAAGTTTGGATAATCCAAGGGTGATGACCTTAACAAATAGCCACAAATTATTTTATAGAAAAGATTCTATCATGTAGATGAAGACATTAATTTTCCGCATATGCTTTAGTTTCTATTTAAGGCAGTTGACAACTAGTCAAGGAAGCCACTGTATATTTTAAAACAAAAGGTGGTGCTCTTTATGACCATGCCTACCAATCTTATCTCCTCCTTGGAAGAAGACAAGGGTTACTCTCTCTAAAATTGTTCACAATTAAGGGCCCCATATTTGAAGTTATTGTTAAATTTATCTATCTATCTATCTATCTATCTATCTATCTCTATATATATATATTAAAAGGGGACAAAACTCTCCATTGTCTTTCTAGGAAGGGTTTTGACTGGAGAGGGAGAGAGAGAGAGATGAAAAGTAAGTGCTTTTAAAAGAAATGAAAAGCACCTCATCTTTGTTGAAGCCATTGATATAAGAGAGGTGGAGGTGGTGTGAGGGCTAGCTCTCCTTCATTAGGATTTAGGACCACTCTTTATAGACACACACACACACATACAGAGAGAGAGAGAGAGAGGCAGGCATTTATGGAGCTTGTTTGAAGCTCAGTTCTGAAACTAGAGTTAATGCCATTGTAGCCAGACAAGCCAACCATTCTCATTAACTAGTAGTCCATCCCAAAAGGTAATGCATATATATCTTCACTTCAAAGTGCCATTGGGTGTGATAGTACTACTGTGAGTGAAAAGGTTAGTGCAATGGGAAGCCAAAAGAGAGTTTTTCTGTTATCTTTTCTCAACCTTCTTGTTTATATCAATATTGGTGAAAGCACGGCGGTGGACCGACAAGTCTTCGACCGTATAACGGCACTTCCCGGCCAGCCGGAGGTGTCATTTTCACAGTTTTCAGGCTATGTCACTGTGAACAAGAAGCATGGAAGGGCTCTCTTCTACTGGCTCACTGAGGCTGTTTCTCATTCTTCTAAGAAGCCATTGGTTCTCTGGCTCAATGGAGGTTATTAGTCTTTCTCTCTCCCTTTCTCATGCTTAATTAATATAGTTCTTTAATTAATCTTTAAAGTCATGTTAAGTATTTAATTAATGTTTATAAACATAGGTTCTCTTTAAGGTCATCATATAGACTTTCACTGCTTTCTTCTTTCTTCTTTCTTCTTTCTTCTTTCTTCTTTCTTATCATGGAGAGAGAATATTATGGCCACTATTGTATATAGGTAATGTGTGGGCATGATGAGTTGGAGAAGTGGAGTCACTGTTCATGACGTTTTCTTGAATTATTTATTTTTATTGAAAAATGGGGGAGAAATAATGGTTGTTGGTTTCTATTTTTTTTTTTTTCTGGTTTTTTAAGGACTAATTGATGCCAAAATGATGAGCAGGTTCACAATAACTAGCATAATAAATACATTAGAATGAGTTGGCCACGTGGCATGCCAGCGTGGCAGAGTGGGAGGCAGACAAAGTGGATGATGCTTCGCATCCACAAAGGATTCAAAAGCTAAAAGATTTTTTTTTTCTCCTTGTTATTTTATATCTTTTATAGTAAAATGTTTTTTTTCATATATACACCCCAAGAAAGTCTCGTAATTAGATGGATGAGGTTGTCTTCATAAGGGTGAATATGCAAAAAGAGTTGAGCCTTTTTGGTTATTCTTTAGACACTGCTGCACAACATTGCAGTGGATCATGTGACCAGATTATTATTCCCTGCAAAATTAGGTACAAAAAGATCCAACTTATATTTTTCTGCTTATTTTATTTAGCTCCAACTTTTGAATCTCAAATTCAGTGATGTGATAAACTTCTCCAAAGCAGGATTAATTCAAACTTGCCAACAATTTCCTCAACATTGTCATACATATATATATATATATATATATATATCAAATGGTCCCCCACTGTTTGTAAGAGAGGAGGATGACAAAGTTCATGTGAGAGTAGAGACTATTATTCTTCTGCAACTGCTATATATGTCAAAGAGTGTGGCAGGCATTGAACAATATTTGTTTTGTAGACAATGGAGTGTATTGGCAAAATAATCAGAGTTGGCAGCAAAAATTTAGCAAACAAACAGCACAAGTGCAGTGTTACTTTTGGTTCACAAGCCTTTTCATGCCAACTTTTTTTCTCCTTTGTTCCATGAAGTTCTGTGCACAAAGCTGAGCACTGGAATGAGTGCTCCTCCTCTTCTTCCTCTCTTTGCTGCTTTTGTTCTGTGTTTTGACTTGTTTCTATGTGACTTGTGAGTTTTCTGCATTTGTTTTCTCATCCATCTTTTCTTTTCTTTTATTTTAATTGCATGCGCCATTGCCATCTTCCATGAATCTTCAAAGACATGCTAGCATTTCTTTCTTTTTGTTTTTCTTTTGTTTCTATATAAGTTGCAGAAAAAAAAAAAAAAAAAAAAAAAGGGTACAGTAGTTAATTGGTATTTTCCAAAGAAGATAATAAGAAAGATACTTTTTTCTTTTAAACATATAATGATAAATATAGCACGTAATTATTTGTTTAAATTTTCTGAATCAGGTCCTGGTTGCTCATCTGTGGCATATGGAGCATCAGAAGAAATTGGACCTTTTAGGATCAACAAAAGTGGTTCATCTCTTTATCTAAACAAATACTCATGGAACAAAGGTTATAATTGATTATCACCTTAATCTTTCTCTTAATTACCGGCAACTCATTTATTTAATTAATCTGTTTTTACATGCACCCAGAAGCAAATCTTTTGTTTCTTGAATCACCAGCAGGAGTAGGATTCTCATACACAAACACAAGCTCTGATCTCAAGAATTCTGGAGACGAACAAACCTGTAAAATTATTAACAAAACTCTTACAATATTATAAGTTCACTAACAATCAAAAGTAACCCATTTTTTCTGCTGTAATTTCATGACTCAGCTCAGGATTCTCTAAATTTCATGATTCAATGGATGCTGAGGTTCCCTCAATACAAGTACAGAGATTTCTATATTGCAGGAGAAAGCTATGCTGGTATTCTCTTATATATCCTAGTTCTACTTTCATTTAGTCTGATTTCTTGAGTTACTGATTTATGATTTCATATCTAAAGGTCACTATGTCCCTCAATTAGCAAAGAAAATACATGAATACAATAAAGGTTTTTCTCATCCACTCATCAATCTCAAGGGCTTCCTAGTGAGTACATTATATAATTTGATGTTTTCTTGCATCAGTTAATCAAGTAAATGCTAACATGAATATATATATATATAAACACACACACACACACTAAATGTTTGTTCCAACAGGTTGGCAATGCAGTAATAGACAATTACTATGACAACATCGGCACTGTTTCTTACTGGTGGACACACTCGATGATTTCAGACCACACTTACAAATCCATCCTTTCTTCATGCAACTTCAAGAACATGAAAAACTCGAAAGAATGCGATCATGCCATAAACTATGCGATGAATCATGAGTTCGGTGACATTGATCAGTATAGCATTTACACACCGTCTTGCATTGCTGCAGCAAACTCCCGATCAATGAGGCTGAAAAACACACTTATTCGCCGGAGGTCCTATGGTTATGATCCTTGCACAGAGAACTATGCGGAGAAGTACTATAACCGGCCGGAGGTTCAGAAGGCAATGCATGCGAATATCACCGGAATTCCATACAAATGGACGGCTTGCAGGTCTCTAGCTTTGATCTAAACTCAACATGCAAACAATGTGTGTGTCACTAAACTTTGAATGGAATTCTGCAGTGATTTGCTAATCAAGACATGGACAGACTCAGAATTCTCTATGCTTCCAACATATAAGGAATTAATCGCTGGCGGACTTCGAATTTGGGTATTCAGGTGAGCTAAACAAACACTGATACACATTTCCGTATTTCTCAACTTGAAGATGAAAACATAATTGATTGAAATTGATTGATTGATCATAGCGGCGACACAGACTCGGTTGTTCCTGTTACTGCCACAAGATTCTCAATTGGACATCTTAATCTGACAGTAAAAATTCCATGGTATCCATGGTACGCAGGCAGACAGGTACTCGTAAAAACCTGTTAAATCTAAGTAAGAAACAGATTAAAATTTCAGAATGTTTTGTTCTGATTTTGGTACATGTTAATGTTTATAAACAGGTTGGAGGATGGACTGAAGTGTATGAAGGAGTGACATTTGCATCAGTGAGAGGAGCAGGGCATGAAGTTCCTTTGATTCAGCCAAGAAGAGCGTTCATGTTGTTCAAATCCTTCTTGGCTGATAAACCATTGCCCAAATCTTGAAGAAATGGATTGAGATTTAGAGTTCTAGATTGTTAAATTTGGGTTGGATTTTATCTGCGGAGACATTCATTGAAACTCAAGAATCCCCATAAAATTCATGGGGCATGCAATTTAAATCAAATCATTCATTGTGTTTCCATTAATCCATTCAACATGCAGTAAAAGCTGGTAGAAAATTAAATGGTGTTTACAGTTTTTATGTTGTGTTTTTATGTTTATGTTTCTGTTCAATGCTTCATGCATCAATAATAGTGCTTTTGGAAGTGGAAGAAAGCCACAATTGCACTTGGTGAAAGTCCTTTACAAGTGGGATTGAGGAAGCCATGAATAGTGGGTTTTTAGTGGGAGCATGCTCCATGGTTGAAAGTCATCAACATGTTCAATAATTACTAATAATTGTTTATATTATTATTTTATATAAATATTGAAATTAAAAATGTACAAAATTTGCTAATTACATCTGAAAAGTAATGGGGTAACAAGTGATATCACTATTGTTGGGAGGGTAATATGTAAAAAAAATTTCTATTGACAGAGGCAGTGTCACAACAACATACATTGTTTGATACTAATAATGTACATGAAATTTAAACTTCTATCAGTTATTTGGGCGAATGACACCAAAAAAGTTGTAAAAGAATAGTACATAAGTCCATGATAAGCAGCCGAAACTTTGACATCACCGTCAGATTTGCTAGCATTAAACTTCCTACTTTCCAGGGAAAAATTACAAGAATTCCTGAATCGTTAGCTTGCTTATGAATCCCTGAGCCCCGTCCTTGCTTCCTTGTGATGTTCTAAAGATGGATGCAGTTACTCATGCCAAAATGCAGATTGCAGATCCTTCACAAGCAGGTAAACAGACTCAGCAGGAATATTTCTATGATAATAACAAATAAGACAATTAAATTGATAGTACAATCGGCATAGCATTAATACTATTGGAATAAATAAACGGATATTAATCATTTCTGATTCATTTTGGTCACTTGTGGATGAAGAGAGGAAAGTAAAATAATTGCAGGAAAAGTTTGTGTGAAACAAAAGAAAGATCATACTAGATGATTGAATTCAATGCAGGTGTTTAGCCCAGCTTCACACCAAAGTCTTAGTGGCAGCATCAATGATTCTCTGCTTCTGTCAGCAAGTTTAACTCTGATTCAAATTGGCCAACCTAGTTCAGTAAAGGTAGTGGGGAAATTGTTTTATGCTCATCTTTCTACTAATGTTTGTATGCCAGAAGAGATTCTTTTCTGCAAAGATTCTTGAACAAGCAGCAGCTAAGTTCATAAATCTTTACCAAGTGGAAGATACAGACTGAAGTAGCTAGCTCATCTTAAGGTCCACCAATCAGTAAAATGCAGCTTCTTTTCCCTGGAGAATTAAATGATGGAACTGGAACATCATACATTATGTCTATAAGAACAAGGTTATGCTTTTAGATACTACTGTGAGGGAA
Source organism: Dioscorea dumetorum (assembly GCA_902712375.1). Lineage (NCBI taxonomy): Eukaryota > Viridiplantae > Streptophyta > Magnoliopsida > Dioscoreales > Dioscoreaceae > Dioscorea > Dioscorea dumetorum. The sequence goes on along the minus strand of CACTHL010000592.1, from coordinate 2,432,894 downwards.
CATGCAGGCCATAGTATAAAAACAAAATTAAAATGGTGCTTAGAGATAGGAACACCTGATATTTTCTTAGAGAAAAGAAATGTTCCAATAAAAGTTTACGAACATATAGGTGAAACAGTTCATTTTTCAGTGGAGCAAGAAACAAATATTACGAAGAAACCATTTTGCCAATTAATGTATGTCTATGTGTGTGTGATGGCACGGCCAAGTCTCGCCCAGAAGCTCTATTATTGCTACCTTAAAAAGTGTCTCATATGTTTAAGTCCATGTCGCACATAAATAGGATCTTTCTCTCGACGAAGCACTATTTAGTTCATCCCACAATACAAAATCCTAAACTAAATCTGAATCAGGTTGGTTTATCACAATATATGAGGTATACAGACAATTCAGATTATCAAAGGTAGCAGCATTTCAAGTTTGTTTAACAAAATCAAAAGAAACCATGGTAAATTTACCAAGATGTATAAACGCAAGGGGCAGAGACGTATATATGATCTTGAAACTGCAATAGCAGCATATAAAACCAAAACAATTTTATCAGTAAAGTCACTGCAATCAGTAAGAATAGTCAGAAGTTGCCTTTACATGAATAGAATTATAATGCACAAAAAGGTTAATATTTATGCACAAATTCTACCTGATCATGATTGATTAGGAAGCTGTGCGAATGTTCCTGTATTGGGGTTGCATCCCCCAGACATCATCTTCTTAAAAATAGTGAAAGCTTCATCAGTCTCACCCACAATGCTGTGACCACGAATCAAGGCATTATAAGTAAAAACATTTGGCTCAAAACCTCTAAGTTGGAGTTCTTTATACATCTTCCCAGCCTTGTCAACCATCCCTGATTTCCCAAGGTGGAGAATCAGTGAATTGTAAGTATACAAGTCAGGTAAAACTCCTCTTCTCTGCATTTCATTAAAGAGCAACATCGCTTTATCTACTCTCTGAGACTTCCCAAGGCCATTTATCATAAAATTATATATGATCAAGTCAGGTTCAAGTCCATTTACAATTAATTCCTCAAAATAGCGAAAAGCATCATCTGCTCGGCCAACAATGCAAAGAGTATTTATAAGAATAGTATAAGACCTCACATCAGGTCTAATCCCCTCCCTAACCATCCTTTCAAACAATTCGCAGACCTGTTCGACATCACCAGCTTTACCATAACCATTTAGAAGAATATTGTAGATGGCACAGTTTGGTTTGCATCCGCAATCCACCATCTCTTTAAAAAAATTTTCTGCTTCATCCATTCTTCTTGATTTCAAGAGGCCATCAATAAGAGGTCCATATGTACAAGGAGTAGGGGAGAAATCTCTGCTTATTAGATCATAATAGAACTCAATAGCCTGATCTAACATTTGGGACTTCACAAGGCCAGATATGATAATGTTGCACGTTATCTGGTTTGCTTTGCAATTCCTAGAGAGCATCTCTCCATACAGCCCTAGCATTTCTTTGAGCCTCTTAGACTTGCCATGTGCATCTAAGAGTGAATTGTAGGTAGAAACATTAGGAGTGCAGCCTACATTTTTCATCTCCTCAAAAAGCCCTTGAGCCGTATCAGTGAAGTGCCCTTCAAGAAGACAGTCAATAAGAGAGTTATATATTTCCACAGTTGGCTTTGTTCCATGCTTCTTGAACTTCTCGAATAGTTCATAAGCACTAAGGGCTTTCTTCTGCTTGCACAGAAACTTAATTAGAGGGAACAATAAGAAGTCCTTCCGGCAAACACCACTGGTGGCAATTCTCTCAGCAAATTCAAATGACCGTTCAAATCCAGCTTCCTTCAAGATCCCCTCCATGAGAGCTTCCCAAGAAGACCTATCTTCTTGGGCATCGGGCAAGAGAGCATACTGTTGAGCAATCTGCAAGGCATCCTGTAGAAGACTGCTTTTCACAATAGAGGGGAGCAGAGTGCACAAAGTTATGAAATCAGGAGCGAAAAGTTTTCTCATTCGATGAAAGAGCAACAATGCTTCCTCTATTCTATCATCTGTAACTAAACCATGCATGATAGTGTTGTATGATAGAAGATCAGGTGTGCAATTCTTTTGTTCCATCTCATTGAGAAAGTTTAATGCCAAACAAACATCACCATTTTTGCATAGACAATCCAAGAGTGTGTTGTATGTAACGGTATTTGGAGGGCAACCATGACTACCCATTTCACAAAACAACTGAATTGACTCTTGAACTTTACCTTCTTTTCTTAAGCAAGCCAAGAGTGTGTTGTATGTCACAACAGTGGGCTCAAGATTCATTGCCTTCATACTTCAAACATACGCCAAGCTTCATCTTCCCTACCTCCTTTGTAGAGTGTGTCAATCAAAGAGTTGACAGTAATTGCATCCGGATCACATCCATGTGTTATCATTTCAGAGAACATCTTGACAGCATCATCAGTCTTCCCAGCCTTATTATAGCATTTGATCATCATATTATAGGTGATAGCATCTGGAGTAAGGCCAGTAGCCCTCAGTTCATAAAAGACATCTTTTGCCTCTGCAAGCCTGCCTGACTCGGCAAGACCATACAAACATGCATTACAAGCAACAATATCGGGAACAACCCCCTTCTTCTTCATACTATCAAATGTCTGAAGGGCTTTCTCAAATTCTCCGGTTTTACTGTAGTAGTCAATAAAAAGGATGTATGTATAAGCAGTGGGTTTTGGACCATGGTCCTCCATTTTGTGGAAAAGCTCTTGAGCTTCTTGGAGTCTATTTACTCTGAGAAGACCACCTATGAATGTGTTGTAAGTGTGTTGATTTGGACACACATTCTTTCTGCCCATGGCATCCAAGAATTCGGCTGCTTCATCAATTTTCCCTTCTTTGCACAAAGCATTTATGATGGTCGTACAAACAACAACATCTGCATCGTAACCATCTGCTTGCATCTCCTTCCAAAGCTCCCACAAAGACGCCAAATCTCCAGCATCACCAAACTTGTCCAACAATGTAATATAAGTTACCCTGTCTGGCCTCTGATCACTAGACTTCATCCTCACAAACAATTCCCTGGCCTTCTCAAGCCTCCCAGCTTCGCAAAGAACTTCTATAAGTACCGTATAAGTAATGACATCCGGCCGACACCCTTCTTCCTCCATTCTATGCAAAAGTCCATAAGCTTCATCGATCTTCCCAGTCTGCCCAAGCGCCCTAATGCAAATGGTGAAGGTATAAACATTTGGCTTCAACCCCAATCCCTCCATCTCACTCAAGAGACTCATCACAGTTTCAACATCCCCCTTCTTGCCCAGTGCCACCATAAGAGCTGAGTAGGTCTTCAAACTAGGCGTAATCCCCTCCAACACCATTCTCTTATAAACATCCAAGGCCTCCCGGGCAAGACCAGACTGCAATAGAAAATGTATCAAACCATTGTACGAGAACGCATTCAACACAAAGCCCTCTTTGCTCATCCTTGAAAGAGCGAAAGATGCACTTCGCAGGCCTCCCTGAACACCAAGGCCTTTAAAAATCGTCAAGAAGGTGGCAGGACTCCTCTTCACAATCTGCTTCTGCATTAAATCAAACACATGAACCATGTCTCCAACTCTACCATGCTTCCTCAAGAATTCAAGCATGTAGTTGAAGGATTCAGTTGTGTGTATTATCTTGGACTGCTTTGCAATGGTTTTGAAGAAATTAAGAGCCTGCTCTGGGTCAGGCATACTCTCAAGCACCTCAACTACATTCTCAGAACTCAACCCACTCCTCCACAGCCCATCGGATCCTCTACCATTCACATACCTTTCAGCAACCCGGCATGAACCAAGATGAATTTTTCTACATGTTCGACGATAAGACACAAAATCAACATGAAAAACCACTGAATTTCCGGCGTCTCTTCTTCTAAGCGAGGCCAAATCACACGAAGACACAATTTTGACATTGTTCTCAAAACAAGTGTGATTAGAACAGCAAATATTTGGAGAACAGAGCTCTATGGCATTGAAACCCATGAAGAAAAACACAATGCGGAATCTCCTTCTTTGTTCCAACTTTTTTCCTTCAATTCAGTAAGGAACGGATAAGAATTGCTAGCAATTTGCTCACCTGATGATGTTTATGAGGAGGAGGTGAGAAGCAAAGAGATTCCAGGGGCCACGGATAGCGAATTCAGTGGAGCATTGAGCTTGCGAGGGGCCATGGGAATGCTCTCGAGTGGATTAGATAACTCTCCGTTCATACAATGATCACATAAGTTAGATTTTTGTTTTTTTTTTTTTTGGAAAAATAAAAAAATATATACGTTTTTATTTAAAATTATTCGTTAAATTGGGTCGGGTTGACGATAAATAAATATTTATTATAAATTAATTAAATTAATAATATAAGAGAATTAATCATTGATAATGATGTTATTAACTCCATAATTTATAAGTAAAAAAGGACAACATATAGCATGACAAGGTGGGGATAAAATAAACTATTTTGATATTAATTTAAACAAACCAATTTTTTTTATATAGTTTATAGAATCTTAAATTACATAAATGATATTACTTTATTTTTTTATGAGCGCCTGATGGTTCTAGCAGTGATGGGATTTTGCAAATCGTATCAGTTTTACTATACCTAAAATTCACATGCTGAGAAGCTCTAGAGAAAAAAATAATAAACAAAAAATACCAAACCTTGAAAACCTTGTTATGAAAGGAACATTTTGATAGAATAGAACAGAACAATCAAATAGTAAAAACAAAATAATAATAATAATAATAAATCATTACTGGAAAAAAGAAATAAAAAATTGGGAAAAAAGAACCAGGTTTTCCTTCAATCCGAGGGTGGCCCAAAGCTTTAAAAAGCAGCCATTTCTTCAGACTGAAAGGGAATCTGAGTTTTAACTTTCAGGCAACACCCTCTTCCCAAAATAGCCCTATCTTCACAGCCCTGTCTCTCTCTCTTCTCACCTAGTCACCTGTGTGCTTGTCACAGCTACTAAACAATGTAACTCGACGGCAACAGATGGTGACAAGTTCACGCAATGGAAGAATGAGAAAACACACATTTAGGGGTATTTCAGTCTTTTCACAGTTATATAGATTGTATATTAATACATGCCAATTGCTGCAAACAATAGAAGAAACAACAGCCAAGAAATAGAGAGAGAGAGAGAGAGAGAGAGACGCAAATAATTAAAGCTCTCTTTCTATCTCTACACACAAAGTTTGGTTGGAGTTGAGAGAATGGCAGGAGTGGACCAAAACAATGGAGGGGAGAGGTGGAGGCTTTCTTGCAAGCACAGTGGCCAATTCCAGAAATGCCCCTCTGCAACCCTCAAGGGAGGTTGGGATGGATGGACAGCAAACACAAAGTGAGAAAAAGGGCTCCTTTATTTCTCTTTCTCTTTCTCTTTCTCTTTCTTGAGCCCAAGGGCCTGCTTCCATCCTGCTCCTGTTCATTCACCATGAATTTACATGGGGGGTTCTTTGTTTGTGTTTGTTGTGTTGGTTGGTCTCTTGGTCTGACTCCTCATCAACACATCCACATTTCACACACACACACAGAGAGAGAGAGAGAGAGAGAGAGGAGTCAGAGACTCTCTCTCTCTCTCTATACCCACCCCACTTTTATTTCTCTCTCTCCATCTACATCTTTATGGACCCTTAGCTCTCCTTTTTGTGTTCCCTTGTTCTTCTTCTTCTTCTTCTTCTTCTTCTTCTTCTTCTTTGTTGTTTGAGTTTTCTTTGGGGCTATGAAGAAGGTGACGAAGGTTGGGATGGAGGTTTCCCCTCTATTTACTGCTGCTTCTTCCCATGGTGGGATGGAGTCCAAGGCAAGGAACAAGTACCATGGGCTCTTTCTGGATTATGAGGATTTGCTAAAGGTGACAGCTTTTTCTGTCTTTGTGTTTCAAGATCTGGCCTTTTTTAGATTTGTTGCTCTGTTGATTGTTTTCTTTGTTTAGATCTGGTTTTTCTATGTTCCTTTTGCCTGACGTTGAGAAATTTATTCTTGTCTACGTTACTTCTTGTTCTTGTTCTTGTTCTTGTGTTTAGGATCTATGTTTTGTGGATCTGGGGTTTCTTGATTTCTACTCCTGTTTCCTTTGTTTGTGATCATTAATTTGTTTTGTTTACGATGTGTATTTTTTTTTATGAGTTTTAGTATCTCAAACTTGTTACAATGAATGTTACTGATTTTGCTAATTATTTGTTTAATATTGTGAATTTTGGTTCTTGATATCTGATATTGTGTTTTTTTGCTTGTGATCTTCAATGAGTTTGGTTTATGATTAAAGGGAAATATATGCAACTTTTTCAAAGTGTAGCATGTCTGTCTTTTTACATAAAGGTTTCTTTCTAATTATTTAATTTAGAATTACTTTTGCCTATCCTTTGCTGTAGATTGTGAATTCTTCTTCTTAGAGCTTCTTGATTTCCGCTATTGCTTAAAATGTTTATGATCTTCAATGAGTTTGGTTTATGGTTGAGGTTTTCTGAACTTTAAGAGCATTTCTCCTTAGTTAATGAGAAAAAAAAAAAGGCAGCCTTCTCAATGTCTTTACAATAAAGGTTTCTTTTTGATAATTTTAGTTATAAATTACTGATTTCACTTATTATTTGCCAAAATTGTGAATTATACACTGTAGGAGATCGAAGCGAAGAAGAACAGATTGCAGAAGGCACAGGAAAAGAAGCTCAGGCTCTCTGCTGAAATCAAGTAATATTTCTTCCAAGATTGGACATAGTTACTTCCTGGCCTTGCATTTCATTCTCTCTGTGTTTCTGGGATGGACTTGATTGAACTTTTTTCACAGCAGAATGATTAATGATTAATTTTCATTATTTCAGATTTTTACGGAGGAAGTACAAGAGATTATCCAAGGACTCATCATATAGACTGAAGAAACAGTCTCAGAAATCCTTGCCTAATGCGGCACTTCAAGCTGAAGTTCAATCAAAAGTTCGGAAATACCGAGTTATGGAAGCTCCAAACATTTCTGCAGTCCTAGATTTAAACCAGGCTTTCCTCCCGGTAATGGCATGAGTCCCCTCTTGTTAATGATTTACAAGGAAATTATATTGTTTTCTCACAAACATGTTGAATTTGAATGACAGAATGGGGAAGAAATGGAGGAGCTTCAGATGGAACAGGAGCACCCGAAGGCGATTGCCAATGAGCTAAAGCTATCCGTCTGCAGAGATGTCGGAACTAGCGGAAATCGTGTTGGTAAAAGGAAAATTTCATGGCAAGATCAAGTAGCTTTGAGGGTTTGAAGCTTGTGATCGGGTCCGTCTTCCGTCTTCTTCGATCATGTATCAGTGTGTCACCCCCTTGGATTTCTCCCTGTTGTTGTGTGTCTCTGCTGTGTATAGTCAAAGGAAAATTCTTATATATTCCTGTTATACATTGAAACTACATAGAAACTGCAGAAGAATTTGGTTGCTCTCATGTTCAATTTAGAATGAAAGAAGGTATTCATTGTTCACTCTTCAGAAATTGCTGGGTGGAAAATGTTCTGAATTGAATTATGGTTAATTTCCTTGACATCCAGCAATGACTGTTCATTTCTTCCGGATATTGTGAGGGCTCTGCAATCTATGTACATAGGCAAAGAAAACTTATTTTGTTCCTGCAATACAATAAAAATATTCATGCTGATTTTTCTGAATTGAAGACATGATTTTGTTGTCCATGTTCAATTGAGAATGAAAGAATGCATTATCTGAAACTCCACTGAAGTTGCAGGGTGAAAATTTTCTGACCATTAGAGAAGTCTGCAACTCAACAGAAAAAACTTAAAAAGAGTTCTTATTTACTGGTTGTATTTACAATCATACATGTAAACATGAGATGTTTTCTCATCATATTCTCATTGTATTTACACAATAAATTAAATGTAAGGGTTGATATGAGAGGTGTAATCCAGAATGCCAGCACCTTCCCATCCCATCCACTCTTCCCACAAATCCCAGCTGGAATCATACATCCCTCTCATTTGATCATCATCTTCATGGCACCATGAGTTCTGTTCTCCTCCCTCTTCTTCTTCTTCTTCTTCTCTCTCCCTGAAACTCTTCATCACAATCTGCAAACATATTCACACACACATAAATCAATCTCTCATTTAGAAGTCCCCGGTGAGATAACCAAACAAAAATTTTGTGACCTTGTGACTACTACTCACATCATAAGCTTCATTTATTCTGTGAAACTGAACTCCACAGTTGCTCCCCTTGCATACATCTGGATGATACTGCAACCAAACCAAGAAACCAACACATTAAACATCTCTTAAACAATTGAGATTATTAATTAACCAATTAATATGCCTTTAATGTTAGAGAAAAAATTTATAATAACAATAAAATAAAAAAAGATCATACCTGCAAGGCAAGTTGGCGAAAGGCTTTCTTGACGTCCATCTCTGAAGCACCTGGTTGGATCCTCAGAGTTTTGTACTCACTGCTAAGGCTCCCAGAAACAACACAACGTACCAAAACACTTGTCCTCTTTGAATCTCCTCTTCTCCTCAGAGACCCATTTGAAGAAGAAGAAGAAGAAGAAGAAGAAGATGAAGATGAAGTGGCCACGGAGCCAAGCATTAACCCCACTGCAGCTGCCATTAAGAGAGATGAAGTAGATGAGGAGTGCCTCTCCTTAGAATTTGATCAAGTATATCTATATATATATACATAGAAATGAATGAATGAATGATATGGAGTTGGTGATCCTAGAAAATAGTAAGATGCGGTGGTCTTATCTATTTACATGCATGGCTGACGTGGCAAACTTGTGGACGAAAACATGCGTGTTCTTTCTTATCCTCTCTCTCTCTCTCTCTCTCTTACCTTTCTTTTGTTTGATGCTTCCACCCTGTTTCCTTCTAATCCACTCGTTTTTGTTTTTATTATTTTATTTTTATTTTTTAATTCCCACATGCTTCAATGTGTATGTGTGTGTTATGTATATTACACGATGTATTTTTCAGATTTAATGCCTAATTTGTATTTTAGTACTTCTATAATGGAAAATTGTAAATCCCTCTTAATTCAAAGAGGGAATACCGCATCCATACTTATAAAAAAAATAAATTATAGTTTTAGAAAATATATATTAGAATCAAAATTAGTAACTTATGATATGATTTAAAGAAAAAAAAAGAAAGGAAATTCATATAAATGTGGAAGAAGATGGTGTGAGAATATCAATCATAATTACATGAAATGGACATGGGGACAACTCAACGACGGCACCCAAAAAAAAAAATGAAATTTTCCTCTTTTTCCGGACCCCACTATGTGCCCCGTTCTACATTTTAATAAATGATACGTGTATTAGTGGGGTTTTAAATAATAGTGGGGTTTGCTTTGGATCATGAAGTTGAGATAGAATTTGCTTTTAGTTTGTGGATTAATTAATATTTTATTGAAGTATAATATAAATTTAATATGATTTTAGAATTTTAAATTTTGAAAAAAAAAAAAAAAAAAAAAGAGGATGAAGGAGAGCAATCCACATTTCAAGAAACAAGGCATGGCCTTGTCTGACCCGGTCCCCATGGCCTATCATTTTCTGATGTTAGTCCACAGCTGACGAAATATAATTGATTTTTTTTTTTTTGGTTTGTATGTCATCATCCATCTGGAATCTTACACGTGTAAACAATTTTTTTTAAATTAAATAAAATTAAAAATGAGAAAAGGGCATGAATATAAATCATTTTTATAGTATTTGACTCTTTACTGGACTATGCTTTGAATGATATAAACTCATATGATATGTGTCATACCAAACCAATTCGTTTGCTAACTACAATTTATTCTTTTAATGTATTTTTATTTTAAAGTATAATTAAATTTATGAATCTTCAAATATAGAACAACTAAAGATATTTTGCACGAGATTAGTTGAAAAATGAATGGAAAGAAATATTTTTTTTTCGTTACTGGGCTTCCCTGGTGGGCTGCTAGCCCTTAAAGTGCGCATGGGCCCATCTTTGTTTGGGCCAACTTCCCACTTCAGTTCTGGAGCACCGGCCCAGCGCAGGTTTGGTACAAGTTTGAATCGTTTGATGCGTTTTGGGAGGATAAGTGAACTAATCAAGATTTATGCTATATCGGCCAACTGGATTAATTTTATAATTTTATTTTTAAAATCCAAAAGAAAATATCCTCAAAACACCACTTCCTTCATATATATATAATACTTTATTATTATTATTTATTTTATTTTATTTTATTTTATTGAGGGAAAGCCTCATGCATACATAAATCAAACTCTCTTCACTTGATGAGAGTTTTTATTTGAACTTGAGGATTTCTTAATTGTTAACAAAAACCATTCACTTTCTAATGATACGGTGCAAAATCTTACGTGTGTAAATAAGTTCTTTTAAGATTTTATAAAAATAGATTAAGAAAAATACATTAAAATGAGAACATACATGGATATAGGTCATATTTATATTTGATTGACTCTTTAGTAAACTATGCTAAGTGAAACTTAAATTCATTCCATCTGTATCATGCCAACCTGATTTGTTTGCTAACTGCAACTTATTCATACCATCTATTTTGTTATGGTGTTGCATATTGTTAATATTTTTTTTTTTTATAAATTAACATAGTTGAAGGTACTTGGCCCAGCTTTCAATATGTGCAATAAATTAATCACACTATTTTATTTAAACCCTATTCAATAAAATCAGTTACAGTCATATTCTCTCATTCATATACAATTTCCACTTTTTTTATTTATTTCATCAAAATAATATTTGTGTAAAATCCATATACTAATATAATTCAGAAAAAAAATAGTGAAAATTTAGTGGGTCATGTATCGGCAAATTATAATTTCGTGTCAATCATTGACATATATATTAGGATGGACCACAGTGGATTAAAAAATAATAATTTATTATGTGTATTTATATTTTTAACTTGGGCTTGCAAATTATAATTTTTAAAAAAAACTTTGAGAAAGGAGAGTAGCTCTGTTTTTTAAAAAAAATGGCGTTATTTTTGGACCATAAATTTAATAATACATTTAGCGTTTTGATGCAATGGAATTTATCTACAATATCTGTCAATTAACTTTTCCGTGTAATTTTGAAATGTTTCATAACATGCGCGCTGTGGTACGAATGTTATATTATTATTATAGAGGACTTGATTATTATTATTATTATTATATTTTAAAAACTATTTGAATTGAATGGCTTGGGATCGAGGAAGAACACACCACAAAAGAATGATTATTAATAAAAAAAAAAGTTGCAGGCAGAATCTAACAATAACATGCCTCGCTGGAAGATTTGTTTTATCTTCATTTAAATTAAATGTGGATAATAAATGAAGAAAAGACATTTCCTGTAATTCCCAAAAGCTCCATCTAAATTTTCATTATTTCTAATAAACTTTATTCATTTTATGTTTTTTTTATTAATACATATTTGTTCCTAGTAGTTGTGTCAGTTAACAACATTTACTTGAGGGTGAAGCTTCAAAAATGCCTCTCAACTTAATTAAATGCTATTAAATGGGAATGTAATACATTAAATGTTAAATAAAATTATTAAATGAGAAAATAAGAAACTAATTAAACCCTATGTGTTTTTGCCAAAACACTTAATATATAGTAAATGAAAGATATATTTGTGTTATGCACACAAGTGGTGAGGAGAGCGGACCCAAACGATCAGCCTGAAAGGGAAGAATACCTACCACTTATATGCACATGGCAACCTCTCAAGTATCAGATGTGGGACTAATTCTGAGTCCGTTACATGGACTACCCGATCAAGAGGCCAACGCCCTCGTTGGCCCGACTCTGGGGCCCCATCGCACAGCCAGCCAGCCCCACTCGTCGCCCGACACGGACGTGTTCCACCCCGATTTTTTTAGGCCCCATGCCGTTACCTCATGCATAGACCAGAGGACCGCAGCGCGAAGCCAGCCAGTCCCTCCTGGGCCCCAGCCCAGGCCCCACATTGGATCTCAATGAAAGCACCATTTATTATATGCACATAAGTGGTGAGGAGAGCGGACCCCAAAAGACCGGTCTGAAAGGGTAGCATACCTGCCACTTATATGCACATGACAACCCTCTCAAGTATCCGATGTGGGACTAATTTTGAGTCCGTTATAATTTGTTAAATAAAAAATTATATTTTATAAACTGGGTAAAATTAAAATTTTAGATAAAATAAATTGATGGATTAAGATGTAAAGATTAAAAAAACTAAACTAAAAAAGAATTGACGGTTTAGGATATTCAATTGTGGGAGGAACTAATTGACATATTTATAAATATTTAGAGACTAAAAACTAATTTTCATAAAAAAAATTTACATATATATGTACAGCTCTAAAAACTCATAACTATGTGCATATTCCATTAAAAATAATATTCACACTTATATTTGTATAAAAAAGTAATATTACATATATACTCATAGCAGACTTCAAAATCTATTAGGATATATGAACTTAATTACAATTAATTATTTATCACACTTAAAATAAAAATCCCATAGTACCCTTTGTAAAATAATTAAGCTAAAATGTAAATGGTATACCCACAAGCTCATAATAAATCAATCATTTTCATCCCTCAACCTTTCACTCATAAAAAAAAAAAAAAAATTATTTTTAAAGAAAAATATGATTTAATTTATTTAAAATCATTAAGCAATGTATAGAAATATGTGCATAAATATATTTCTAAAAAATATATTAAAATATAAATTTGAGTCACCAATGGAAATGGTTTACATATACATATGCCTATTGATGTATAAGTTCCGCAAAGAAACATGCCAAGCCTCAAATATAATAAACACACACACACACACACACACACAATATATATATATATATATATATATATATATATATATATATATATATATATATCAGGATCAATTCTCTATGGATGTCCATAGATAAAAACTCTATGGATGTCCATCATTAGCTGTTGGATTTAGATCCAACAATCAACATTGATGAATAGTAGTTGTTACAGTAAATGTACAGTAGTTACTATTTGGAACAATGATATATAGTAATCAATGTCGGTCGTTAGATCAAGATCCAACGGTTAATGATGGACATCCATAGATTTTTTTTATCTATGGACGTCCATAGAATATGTAAATTCTATATATATATATATATATATAAGGTCAACAATTCATGTAAAATAAACGTAACCCACATGCAAAAACTTCAACAAAGAAGTAATCACATGCATGTAAAAATTGAGGTCTAGAACCTTGCAGAACCAGAATTTGAACTAGTCAACTAGAAGCCAACAAAGCGTGCCATCCATTGTGGAAAATATATATTTTGATCACTCAACATACATAGGTTTTGTTTTATCTTTGCCTTTGATAATTATTCAATCATTGAATGGTGATGAATATAATATGGTCATGTCCAAGCCCTTTTCATAAATGAACCTTATCTTTGGATAAAGAGTATAATAATCAATTGTTTGAGGGTCACTAATTGAGGTAAGTCAGGGATGCTTGGAAAACTAAAACATTTTGTAGGTGCTCGTGATTAACGTTTCAATTGCATCATGCTGGCGTACTAATGCGTATTTTTTTAATATGGCATTTATAGACGTGTTTGATTTTATTTTTTTTATAATGTTGGGTTGGAGTGACTGAAATTGACTGAATAGACTCTAAATTCTAAATTCTTGTTTTGAATATTATAATCAATATAAAAGTTAGAAGAAAAACATTCGATATTAGAGATTTGTTAAATACACTAGAGGATTAAATAATTTTTATTAGAAAAAAGCAAATCAATAACTACTTAAATTCTCAGAAAATTAAGCGCTCTCTTAATTTCCTAAGCGCAAGAGCTCCAACTCAAGCAGGCGATCCGGATTCAGACTTTGCTCAGGAGTAGGTGCTCCTTCTTTCAATCTGGGCAGGCCTGAGGTACCAGACGATATCTTCCGCCTTCCCAGTCTGTTTTATTTTTTGATTTTCTCAGCTTCTGTTGTACTTTTTCCTTTTCTTTCACTCACTTCTGGTGACAGTTATCTTCCTTTCTATGTACTTTTTTATTTTCAATAAATTGGTGGTTTATCCACTTTTATTTCAAAAAAAATAACTACTTAAATGAGCTTAATTTTTTTTAGGAAAAATGTGGATTAATTAGGTGTTAGGGAGCGCATGCACTACCTATGATTGATCATCTAGTTTGTATATACTCATTTGGGGAACCTACAGATTAGGTTACAAGTCCGCTCATATAGCCAAAGATTTTTTGTGACGATATTATATTTGGTGTGTTTGTTTTGAATCATTAACAATAAAAGTTTTTAAATAAAATATTTATTAAAATAGAGATATTAAAAATATTACTAAAAAATTGAAATATTTTACCACTCACAACTCACAAGAGATATATGTTATATATATAATTCAATGAAAACAATTATTTATTATTTTTGGTAGATGGGGATGAGAAGACCTCTTACGTTTATGTAAAGTGTTTGTCCCTAATAAAGGTAGGTTTGAAACTTAGCACATGTGGTGTGATGGCACAAGTGTATCTAAAGATATTAACTCTGCCCAGTGTATGTCTTTGTATGGGACTTGTTCACACATTTCGTGTGTGTGTGTGTGTGTGTGTATTGAAATTAAACTTGAAGTAATCTTCAATCAATTCGCATTCATCGCTTGTTATAAATACCAAGACGATAACTTAGCCCTACTAACTCTTAATTAGGCCATCCATTTCCGGCCAACTTTCTTTGAGACCAAGATTTCATCATCCCAATTGGCTATCACCAACTCCTCACTACCTACTAATTGTCACATCAACAAAGTTGGTACAACCACTCAGTCATATATATGAACATCAATATTGCATTTTCATGTACTTCTATGTAAGTGAAGCGTGAGAAGGTCGCGCAAAGTGACAGGTTGCCAAACTTAAACCAAGTCTGACATCGAAAATAAGGGGATGCGTGGTGGAGAGTAATTCTTAATTTTGATTAAATAAATAGGTAAATACATTCTTGAATAACAGGCATTTTTTTCGTTTGAATTACATTGATATATAGAAAGACATTGATAGATATTGATAGTCGTTTAGTCCCCATCTAGTTTATGGAGTGAGTGAGAGAGAGAGAGAGAGAGAGAGAGAGAGACAAATTCAAGACTAATTAACATATGACTCAGAGAGCATATATAATTGGTAAGACTAATCAAGCCAACAGATTGGTTTACTTGTAGAATGAAGGTGCCAATTTGAATTGCGATTGTGCCAAGTTCTTGATTAACAGATACTGACATTTCTAACTTAGAAATGATTAACACCTGTATTTCTGCGGCTTCTGCGTAGAAAACTCTCTAACAATGTATAAATTCATTTATTTATTTTAAACATTTATTGAATATTTGTTTTAAATCTAGTTTCATCATCAACTTATTAAAATATCCATTTTGTATTTAAAAAAAAAAGAAACAAAATAACGACTTATACGTGTGAATTAACTTTCGCAGCTCATTACAAGAAACATCGATCCTTAATTAACATCCCAAAGTATTAAAAAGCAGAGCGTAGGGAAAACAAAGCAAAGCATTCCTTTCTAATTACTGTTTTCGACGTACCTAAAAGTTAGTTCCACGTCTGCATGGAAAGCCATGCAAACCCTAAAACTCATAAATGAGCTTCTGAAACCTTTGCATGTGGGCTGGCTGAAGAGAGATGGCCAAAGACATGCTCCCATCGTCAGTTGGGCTCGGCAACACAAACGCCAGCCCTTCGTAGGCGATCCCACCGGGACCCATGAAGATTGGCCGGCCCCACCCGAAGTCAGCGTCGTGGATAGGTAACCTGACCCAACTGGTCAACCCGATGTTCGGACACCGGAAGGTATGCGCGCCTCTCACCAGAGCCGCCAAGTCCGGCTGGAGTTCTAGGTAATCCAATGCTGATCTTAGATACTGGTCGTCCATTCGAGCTAAGGAATCATTGATCTTCTTGGCTGCCGTGATGACGCCGCCGTCGACGAGGTCACCGGCGTCCGTTATGGGTGTCGCCGTGAAGATGACGTTGCCGAAGTAGCCTAGTGGGAGTGGTGGGCGGAGACGGGAACGGCCGTCGGTGGCGATGTACATCTTGGTGGGCTGGTCTCCGGGAAGGTCACGTGCTATGCACACGCAGCGCCACACGTGACCGGCGAGGAGGGAGTAGGAGCTCAAGCGTGTGCCCGGGGATGACTTTGACTTTAGGAGGTCGAGTTGTTCGCGGGTGATTCTAAAGATGCTCACCGCGGTGTCTGTGGTGGAGGGGGATTGAGTTTTGGGTGGTGGGTTCGGCGGTGAGGATACCGGTGGCGGAGGCGGAGAGAGCATGGAGGGAGCCGGCTGGTACTCGATGTGGGGGAATGTGGGTGTAGGTGGGTCCCGCGCTCGGAGGAGAGTACGGTCGATGAAGGGCGGAATGCTGATCCCGAGACCAAATGCCACGTCCGACCACGAGTTGATGAAGTGGAGGCCGGACGCGCCGTCCGCCACGTGGTGCTGCATGCCCACCCCCAATGAGGCTCCGCCACACTTGAAGTAGGTCACCTGCCAACCAAGAAACCAACACCTGGCTTAATCTCAGCCGTCTAATACATTAATGTTGCTTCACTTGGGCTTGAAACTTTATCAAAAATTATATTCAACTACCAAAAGTTTGAAGTGATAAATCATGTGAGAGTGGTGATGTAAATGTATAACAACCGACATATATCAATTAATGAACAGATTATTATTATTATTATTATTATTATTATTATTATTATTATTATTATTATCATTATAAAGCGGATGGTGGGAAAGTTTAAGTTGGCAGCACGATTTTGATTAGAACCGAACAAGTACCCATGATACAGTTGTGGTTTCATGCAAATAGGTTAAATGTTATGTTCACAATCATATCAATTATCAGCAAAAAGTTGCAACCAAGTTTAAACAACCAACTGACGTGAAAAGCATGGGAATTATATTAATTATCAGTAAAAAGTTGCAACTAAGTGTAATTACGTTCAGACATGAAGATAGAGGATCATTAGTATTCGCCATAAGTAGGAACAGTATTTTTTTATGCTAAAGTTTCACCAACAAATGTCTACGCTATCTTGCTATTATAATGGCCCAAGAATAGATACCTATATTCTAAACTAAGGTTGGTGATAACAAAATCTTGCAATTTTTTTTTTTAACAAAGATGGCAAGCACATATTGATGTAAGTTATTTGCTTCTATTCGGTCTCACCCCACAAGCCACGCTTCTTAGTATATCAACCCACTTAAATCGAGTGGTTTTGACATTATTATTGTTATTATTATTATTATTATTATTTAATTTAATAATAAAAAGATGTGCATGAAATGATTTATTTGAAACAAAATTACAAAGACAAACAAAACCTAGACAATAGCAAGAGTGGAGTAAATATTACTAAAGGTAACAAAATAATACTTAATTATTATTTTGAGTATCAAATTTTAATTTGAATCAAAATGATCCCCTAATTTCAATTATCGTATTATTTTATGCAATCCTTATTGAAACAAAATTGAAATTGAATGACAATTTTAATACAAATTAAAATTTGATGTTCAAAATAAAAATTAGATACAAATCAGTAACATCGAGTAATATTTACCCCCACAAAAGTCATTAGACTACG
The DNA here is from genome assembly GCA_902712375.1 of Dioscorea dumetorum. Taxonomy (NCBI): domain Eukaryota; kingdom Viridiplantae; phylum Streptophyta; class Magnoliopsida; order Dioscoreales; family Dioscoreaceae; genus Dioscorea; species Dioscorea dumetorum. The sequence goes on along the minus strand of CACTHL010000592.1, from coordinate 2,415,219 downwards.
AGGTAAAAAATTACCGAAAATAACCTCAATTTCATTCTTTTTTTTATTCAGAGACACATACAAGCAAGACAAACTCATCACCTAAATTAAATCAAAAGAAAACATCCCTCCGGTAACAAGTCTCCATCAGCCAGTGAGTCAACCTCAATTCCATTTTGAATTCATTAAGAAAAAAACGACCTCAATTTCTCATAATTCCACTTTAACTTCAATTTATAAAATTCATATTATTTATTTTTACAATTAGAGTTAATCCACATAAATTAAATATCGAAGATGAATCCAGGGAAATTTAATCAGAAAAGCCATAAAAACTTATTAAAAAAAAAAAGCAAAACAAAAGAAAACAAATAAGAAAAGGGAATGGAAATGCAATCAAAATCACCTGCAAGACAAGAAGGGGGAAGGAGGAGATATCACCGGAGTAATCCACGATGGGGATCAGTTTCTTCAGCTCCATGGTCGGGGCAAAATCCCCAAAATCATCGATCCTCGATTCCGTCTCCGCCTCCACAAAAAGCACTCCCTGGCCCTGGCAATCGATCTCTATCCGCCCATCCTCATCCCGCCCCAACCTCCCGGCCATCGGATAGAATGGCACCAGCGCTTCCGCCAGAGCTGCCTTCATTTTCCCCGCATTGAAGAAGTCCCCTGATCCGTCCGGGCGGTAGAAATACACGCTGGGAGTGTGGAATCGCGGCACCACTAGATCCACGTTGGCGTTCCACAGCCTCGTCCGCAGCGTCTCCCTCACCGGCTGCACCATCGTTGACTCCCTAATCGTGATATTCACCATCTCTCCTCCGATGAAGAAACGACACCACCGCGGTGTTTCTCTCAAAAAGAAGACCGGAAATGGAAACTGAAAACAGGAAAACGTTTTCACTTTAAATTAAATCGCTACCCGCTTTGTTTTTTTTTTTAGCGGTTCGAACATCCTTCTCTTACCTAACTTAATAAAATTTAATTTTCAATTTATAATTAAAATTTATTAAAAAAAAATTGAAAATCCCAACTTTGATCCGACCCATGAACAACGCCAACCTTCGCAGAAACTCCTTTACTTTATGCGCCACTTGACATTGTCCGCACTAAACAATAACAATAATCCCATGCCATTATTTTTCTAAAAAGTTCAACTAATTTTCCTTGATAAATGCAAGGTGTCTTTGTCTTGGTTCTATCTTGCTTTTTTTTCCCCACTACCACTGACGTCCAATCCATTTTCAAATACCAGTGGGAAACGCACTCAAGCACAAGTCTTAAAATTTAGAGACAAAATTGAAATTCTGGAGATCAGAGAGAAATTTACCTTCAATGCTTAAGAGCACAAACTCTCCTCCTCCTCCTCCTCTCTCTCTCTCTCTCTCTCTCAATGTTTCTCTGCAAATAGTTAAAAAAAAACAACAATATTTTGATGAGAAAAATGGGAAATTAGATTGAATAAAAAGTGAAAAATAAAAAACAAGAAAAGGGAAAACAAAAGAACCTTCAGATACAAATAGCTCTGGTTGAGAGCTGGTTGGAACTTCGCCTGTAACTCTGAATATATACTAGTTTCCCTCTCGGCGAAAACAAACTAAGTTGTTGCCCCGTCACCGCCCAATTGTGCTACGTGGCGGCATCATATTGCATCATCCGCATGCAGTGGAACATTGGGCGGCGGAGATGCACCTCGTGGGAGTTGGTAAGGAGGTGAGCAGAACCAACATCCTGCTTTTTTTTTAATGAGCAGCTGTTCTTAATAGCGCAGCGTTGTAGTTTGTTAAAGGACGACGTGTTTGGTTCTGATTGGATAATGCAGCGGGGCCCTCCAATTAGGCTTACCAACTCATGCGGACGCCGGGTGGTAGTGGCGGTGGGACCCGGACCCGAGTTGCTGTCCAGTCCTTGTAGTTGTTGCGAGGTAGGCATCAGCCGTGAATTGGCCTCGCGATTGGATTTGGGTTTAATCTCGAGGCAATTAACTCTGTGTGGCCTGACTCTGTTGTGGGTGACGTCACTCTGACCAAGACTAAGATCAGCCCTTTTGGGCACTATTATGAGTGGGGTTTGATTGAATTATTATTTATTTATTTATTATTATTGTTAAATTAAGAAATTAAATGTAGATTTCAGAAATTAAATATAGATTCTTCTGCTGATCCTTAGAACATGGAGAACATAAACGAAAATAAAAATAAATGGATATACATGTATATATTTAAATAGAGAAGTTGTGAAATATTAATTTTTATTTTCATAAATAAAGTAGAATTTATGTTTGATTTTATTAAATTTATTGTGACTAATTTTTTGTCAATTGAAAATAAATCTTTTATGTAAAATATTTATTATAGAAATGATTAGAGATCGAACACCAAAAACTACAAGAATACATATGCAGTGAAATATTAATTACATTATTTATATTCATCATGATTTTCTTTTTAAATAGGTGGTAAATATTATCTATTTATTAAAAAAATTATTTCAACCAACAATCATGTGATGTCCGTCTGATAAATTTTGATAGAAATTAATAAGTCGTTGAGAGAAAAATCATTTCATGCATGAATGGGTGATGAACAGAGAAGAACAGGGAAAGTTTTTTTTTTTTTAAAGAGAGAATAAATGATTTAATAACTAAAGAAATAAAAATAAAAAAGACTATGTTGGCTTTTTTTTCTTCTTCTTTTATATTATTTTCTTTTACATTTGACGTCAAAAAATTGGCACCTGATTTATAATTTAAAATATTTCACATATATTCTAGAATCTCAACTTTGTTCAACGACCAATCCTTTTGCATTGGAATTATAATATTTTTTTTACTTTAAATCTAAACTTAAAAATCATTAATTAGACTGAACTTTCTTTTTTAAAAAAAAAAAATCAGACTTTTGAGTGAGATGGTTGGTGATGATGCAAATCAATTTCAAAGGTTCTTTTTGAAGCAAAAAATATTAATGTTTATGAGCCCTTAAATATATGAAAAAAAATGTCTAATTATTATAGAAACATTCATTATGTGATAAATGTAACAAAGTGATGCTTTTATTTAGTCAATAATATACTTCTTTTGATGTGGTTTACTCACTTTACTTTAAGAAAATCTGTTTATTTTATTTATAAAATTTTTTAATATGATGACATGTCCAACTAAACAAGAAGATTTGTATAGCAATATAAACAACTATATATGGAAGCTCTAAGAAAGAAAAAGTTTCATGGGGTTTTACTTGAAAGTTTATTGAAGTATATGGTGATTGAAAAAAATGAGAGATTACAACATCTCCATTTGTCTTAATTATTCATCTTAACTAAATTTACAATAATGGTTATAAATTAATTATTACTGAAAATTTGTGAAGACTTTTAATTAAGAAAAAGAAGTATGCGTCTAAATTTAATCAATAAAGAACATCATAGATATTGGCTATCGGAGAAGTTATTGATTAATAGCCTATGTGCATTTCAATATCATCAATAAACATATTTACTTAAAATAAATATATTTAAAAAATTATGATAGGTTGATGCTTGCCAAATTATTTCAAGAAAATAAATCATGCCTACCTTGCAATAATCGCCAAGCATACATGATGTTCATGAAAGAAGAATAGAATCTTTGCTAGGAATACATGACATAGGAAAATTTTTGGAAAAAAAGAATACAATCATGGAGAGAGTCATATATACTTATTGTAGGACAGTATATCTTTTTTTTTTTTTTTTTGAGATTGACAAGCGCCAACTCTCAGGGGCGTACGCGTGGCGGGGGGATTGCCTACAACGTCATCACCCTCTTGGAACGGGAGAGCACGGTTCGAGGGGATTGAACTCGCGTCTCCTCCCACGAGGGGACCCGAGATACCGCTGGGCTACAAGCCTTTTGGTACAGTATATCTTGTCTCATTAGATCAATTGGAAATTAAAGATATGGCATTAATTAGGGTTCCATTTTTCCTTAATGCTTTTGGTTGTTTTGAGGTTTTGAAATGTTTATAAAACATGGTAAAATGTGATAAGTGAGATTGTAAACCATACTTTATTTGGGAAAATTGTAGAGTAATTGAAAGTTTTTTAACCATGTTAGTGTTTGATTTAAAAGTAAAGTAAAGTAAAATAAAGTTATATATTAAAATTACGAAAATACTTTTTGAAGATTAAAATACATACATGTTAAATATAATTTTTTAATAATATATTTTTATTTATTATAATTAAATTATAACTATAAATGCTATAACTTTTTAAAATATACTCAGCCTCATATGTTATGCATTAATTATCATTTAGGATATGTCGGTAATTATTCAAAATGTAAAAGGGTATTTTAATCAAATGAAAAAACAAAACCCTCATAACCTCCTATTTTGGAGGGTTGAGAAGTGGGATAAAGTAGAGGTTGTCAAACGTTCATTTTACTCCCTTAAACCATACCATTTGTAAAACCCTTCATCCAAATAAGATTTTCTATAAAACCATATCTTACCAAACTTTCCAAAACCTCCAAATAATCAAAGTATAACGGTCACATTAGAACTTCGCCCATATATTAAGATTCTCATTAAAACTCCTAAAATCTAAACAATAGTTTAAGATAAGACATTTTTATCCTTATAAAAGTTATTTACTCCTATTAATGAGCACACTTCTTCTTAAATAATAAAAAACGTAAAATTAGAAAAAAAAAAAACAAAACAAGCAATATTTATATAACTCTTAAAAATTATAAAATAATTAAAAAGAAAAGAATGTTTTCTCAAATGTGACAGTTAATATGAAACGGAAGGAGTTATATATATATATATATATATATAATTGTTATAAGATGGGCAAGTATATCAATCAATGTAGCACTAAAGGTGAGTTTGTTCTTGTGATGATTTATTGGGTGAAAAAATGGTAAGATTAGGGTAGCAAAACATAATGTGCAAGTCCTTAACATAAAATCATCAAGCTTAATATTTTTCAAGTTAGTCTTTTAGTATCACTTGTCTCATGAAATGTGATTAGTTTTTGATTAAATAGCCCTAATATTTGTTTTAATAAGTTGGCACATGAAGTATAACCTTTGACCACCAGTGCAACAGAAGTACTTGGTATTTTAATTTTTTCTCTATATTTAAAGTGATACGCCAAGCAGTGATCAAACCCATAACATAATTGACGTCATTTGTTTAATAAACTTAGTTTAAGATTGAACTTTAATATGTTGCTTATGTGAAAGCAAGAACCTCATACACCGAGACTAATTGTAGAAAATTGATTTATAAGTCGATGGATGAGCACCACATAAATTTCGATAAGCTTGAATAGTTTTCGAATAGCCCAAAAGAATTTAATAATCTTATATTTTTTTTTTGGTAAAAAACAGTCTTATTATTTCAGCCGAAAAATCTTCTTAAATAGAAAAATTAATGACTTTTGATAACTAACAAAATCACTTGTTTGTTTTTATTATTATTATTATTATTATTATTATTATTATTATTATTATTATTATTATTATTTTTGTTATCTATATCTTAAAAAACATGTTGGATATACTAAAGGGTAGAATACCCTAATTAGTCCCTTTATTTGTCACAATCTGTCCTTTTAGTCCCTTTACTTTACTTTGGCCCCGATTAGTCCCTCTACTGTCAATTTGAGGCAAATCAAGTCTAACAACTGATCGACGTTAGGTTGTCCGTTTGAGTTTGCTGATGTTGCTTTATAATGGATTGGTAGAATATCCTAATTGGTCCATTTATGTGTCACAATCTACCTAATTGGTCCCTTTATTTGTCACAATATGCATTTTTAGTCCCTTTACTTTAATTTGGCCCCGATTAGTCCCTCCATTATAAAACCACGTTAGCAAACTCAGACGGACAAACTAACGTCGGTAAGTTATTGGACTTGATTTGCCTCAAATTGACAGTAGAAGGACTAATCGGGGTCAAATTAAAGTAAAAGGACTAAAAGGGCAGATTGTGACAAATAAAGTGACCAATTAGGGTATTCTACCTATACTAAAGGCAATATATTTTGAAAAATGAAAAACATGAAATATAGTTAGTTAGCACAAAATTATCATAATGCATCTTTTATCATTTTTTTTCATATTCATATTTTTTTTATAAAATTTTATTTCTTTTTTTATATTAGTTTACTCGATCATGTTATTAAACAAAATTAATTAAAATCAATTAGTATTGTACGGGTAAAAATCTCATAAAAATTGCACCATTTAAATTTATACACATTGATAAATATGACTATATATATATATATATATATAATCATCAATTACATTTGACTATCCAAACAATCCATCCCCAAAAAGTCCTGAAGTGGTTGAATGAGCTCCACCTTACGAGTCCATTTTTGACCATTAATCATCCATGCCGAAGTGGCAAATAATTAATAAGTCAATGACATTATGACAAGGTTGATTCATGCCTCCATTTTGCTATACTTTGGTCCAATGTTCCCACTATGTTCACATGATTCATTCCCATTAGGTTGGTAGAAGCACTCAATGAAACACACAAGTTTGGCGTGGCGTCCAATCATTTTGGAAAAACACATCTAATATAGGAAATAGCAATGACCACCTTATTTAATGATATTTTGATTTATATTTTTTTGGAAAATATCAATTCCAATGTATTTCATCCTTGAATCTTAAAAACTTATAATTTTTCTATAAATTGATATAAATAATCTAACAAAAATTTGTTCTAGAAAAAAGTATTTGTGAAAATTTATTATTTAATTTTTTATATATATATTTAAAAAAATATATGTTTTAAAAACAAAATATTTATAAAATATTATTCTTTGGTTGTTCATGTTATAAATTGAGTTATAGGGTAAGAACCTTTTAGAAAAAATTTATTATTTGGTCCCTTAGCTTTTTATAAATTGGTATATATATATAGTTATAAAAAATATTTATGTGAAAGTATATTGTTTGCCTCTTTCATTTTTATTTTGTTCTTTTAAAAAATATTTTTGCTTTTTATTCAAAATTTTTTTACTCCACTCCTACAACTGAATTGTGGCTCACTATTCTCTGTCAGCTAGCAATTTCATGCTAACACCTTCAAGAAAAATTAATTAGTTTATTTCAATTTTCTTGGATTTATTTTTTCAGATCTTTAAATCACCCATTTTTTTTAAAATAAAAAATTTTAAATTATTTTAAATAAGATACTTAAAAGGACTTATTAAATAGAAAACCACCTCTTTCCGTGAGTGTCCTTTTATATATACAAAAACTTCAAATTCAAAACCACTAACTTAAACAATTTTTTGTTATTAAATATTTATTCAGCAGCCCTGTGGATGTCTGACAATTGAATTTAGTAATTAAATGATTCAAGATATAATTACAAACTTAAAAGAGTGACACATACAAATATAACAATAATGCTGTATGTCCGAATAGGTGTCCCGAATCTAATCTCTGTGGAATGCTAACTCCGGAGGTGGAAATGCTAAACCCGCAGAATCACACTTTCAGGACATTTGTTCGGAACACCTATTCGGGACATATAGTATTACTCCAAATGTTATTAGAGAAGCATTCAAAGTCCAAATGTCTAATACTACTACTACTACAGAAATGAGTATAACAAATTACAATTGTGGTTTGGTCATGTTCTTGCAATCAATAAAGACAAGAATTGAATGTGAACTATATGAAATCTTATATATTTGAAATTTGGAATCAAATACATCAACTAGATATACAAAAAATATTTCCTAATTTTCTTGTGATGCTAATGAAAATGAGACCGGTTGAGTTATGATTGTTTAGTTTGAAACCCTAAACAAATTGCTGATGATAAAGCAGATGAAAGTAAGGATGACTTTAGGTTGTGTTTGATTGTATTTTTTTTCTCTGAAAAAAATTTTCTATGGGTCATTTTTCAGTGAAAATCTTATTTCTCATTTATCAGTAACTGAGAAATGCACCAAACGATATCACAACAAGAAGAAGAAATCTGCAATCTACTACATGACAGTAACTGAGAACATTCAGTAAAACATAACAAGAAGAAACAGTGCATCATTGCCATGCCATGTAATCGGTCATCAAGCACAGCCCAAGTCCTCATAAAAGATCTTCTTAAACTGCGGCAAGTTCTCCGGCTCCATCGCCACCGCCAGCAGCAGCCCACCGCTGTCTCCAGCGCTGTTCATGATATAGACCAATCCCGCAAACTGCAGGCAGGCTCTTCCCATGAACACCGGCTTCCCCCACCCAAAATCAGCTTCATATATCGGCAGTCCCTGCCAACTGATAATCCAAAGATCAGTCTCTGGCATCACCCACACACCTTTTGCCAACCCGCTAACATCTTCTTGCAGCTCCAAGAAATCAATCAGTGATCGAATGTGCTCGTCATTTAATCGATTAGTTGATTTGCTAATAATCTCTGCACCGAAATCAAGCTCATTGCCTATAATTTCACCAGCATTGGCTACAGCGGATGCCCGGAATATGGCATTGCCAAGATAGCCTTGTGGGAGTTGTGGCTTGATGCGGCTCCGCGCATCAGCTGTCATGTACAGACGGGTAGCTTCTTTGTCGTTGAGCTTGCGAGCCTTACACGCAGATCGCCAGACATGAGCCACCACAGCTTTGAATGAAGAGAGTGGCTTTTTCCCTGAGCTCACTGATTGCTTGATGGATTCAACTTGTGCTTTGGTGAGCTCGAGTATGGCAGACTCGAATGTGCGCTTTGCAGCAGAGTGTTCGGAGTGGTGCTTGGGAGCGTATTCGAAGTGTTCGGAGGTGATGTTGGGTGGTTCACGGGCACGGAGCAGTGTGCGGTCGATGTAGGGTGGTACGGAAAGTTTGTCGATGCCCCGGGCAATGTCAGACCAAGAATTCATGAAGTGGAGGGCACCAAGGCCATCGGCCGCTGTGTGATGCACTGCTGCACCAAGGCAGACTCCACCGCACTTGAAGAAGGTCAACTGTCATGTTGCATTCATTTACAAAGCTTAATCAGTAAGAAAAAATGATCCAATGGTTTAGAATTTGAAGAATGATTGAAGCAGTTCTTTTCTGAACTTCTAACATTACTTGAAGTGACAAAGTGTATATCAGCAAAGTTTTACTACTGTCTCCTGTGACCTCTCTTCGATAATTATTTGGTACAGAATCAGTTACAATTAAGTCATTGGTTGAAAATGACAGTTGAATAGACCGGCTAAAGCATAAACAACTTCCACAGAAGAACTAAGGTGTGTATATATATATATATGTCATCGCAATGAATTGTGTTATTATCAAGTCCAGTATGGAATTCGGTGATGATGAACACCTGGAATAAACCAGTTATAGCCCAAACAAGTTCAAATGATGCAAAGAAGACTATCATAATTGCCTCAAAAAACAAAAGTAGACATCAACGCAGGGACTTGTTTTGCAGTGCTGAAGAACAAATTCAATGGCCCAGCTAAAGCATAAACAAGTTCAACAGAAAACATTGTATATATATGGATTCAGTTATGTTAGGACTGATTAATACATGTATTTTTTATCCATTTACTGATCAGTCTTCCATATACCAACAGTTGAAGTAGAAAGATGAGGGGGCCAAACAATTCATGTATCAACCAATTTTCAATTTGACATTCCCACATGACATAATGATAAATACATGATACAAAAGAGATGATCAGGCTTCTTGTTTTCGGGTGAAGTTTCATATCATTCTACTTCACCTAGCAGATAAACTTTCTGAAATTACAAGCATCGAAGGTTTTCTTTTCTGTTATTTAAAAAAAAAAAAGTTCATTTCTCACAAATGAATGATATTTTCCCAACAGGGATGAGCCTGTTCTCTTGCAAATCTTGTCGATCTTAAAATGAACAATTAATAAGTTTTGAACTGTGCTCCGCTTCATTTGCGCAAAAGATAATGTTTAGTCAAGCTACCATCATCATTCAGTGGTAGATTAATATATGTGACAGTATCAGACGAAATGAAAATCATGAACTCTGGAAGATGGAAGTTATGTGCGTGCTACCACAGATAAATAATTTTTTATAAAATAGATAAATCACATCTATTAAAAAAACTGAAGAAATACTAAAAAAACAAGAAAGCAATGTACAATAAAAACCAAGAAATAACACTAGGGACCACTAGGTGCTCGACAATAGATCAATGATTTTTGTAATTGTGGCTTATTATTATATATATATATATATATATAATGGCCAGCGATACTAATCCTGATTCTTTGAGACAGGAAGAAGGTGGCAAAATCTTTGTAAAAGTATAAACACATGAATAATTCAAGATGAGACCACATGAGACCTTTAACTCCAAATATATTATTTGACTTTAACAAGAATATATTTTTTTTTAAAAAAAAAATCCCTATCATTCAAAGGTTCAAAACCCTCCAAAAAAACATTTGAGATCCGTGTCTCGGTGATTTCGTTCATATTATCGATACAAATGTGTGTGTTACGGGTTACATATAAACATAAATGGAAAATGAGTTCCAGAGAGAGACCTGAAGCATGACGAGGATGCAAGGTGCACTCCCTGACGGCGCCGAGGGCACCAGCAGCCGCCGCATCTCGTCGGAAGGCTCGAACTCGCCGAGCTCATCAACCGCCGACTCCGATCGCGCTACCACAAACAACACCCCCTCACCGCTGCACTGGATCTGAACTCTACCGCTGGGATCCAACTCGAGCCTTCCGGCCAGCGGATAGAACTGAACCAAAGCCTTGCTCAGTGCCACCTTCATCATCTCCGGCGCGAAGAAGTCGCCGCTCCGAGTCCCATCTGGCCTGTAGAAGTAGACCGTCGGAACATGCGCACGCGCCACCAGGAGATCTAGATTGGAAAGCCAAAGCGAGTGTTTGGGTGTTTCCTCGCTCGGAGCCACCAAGCCGGACTCCACCACTTGGATCTCCACCGCCATTGCCGAGTTCGAGTGCTGGCTACCGAGTTGCGCGGAAGGTGTTTGATGAAATGATCGCGTCGCATGTGTTTCTCGAGCACAAGGCGATGTGCGTACAAACAACTGCCCCTCCTGCTGCCGCGGTCCTGTGGTGGAATATTTAATAAATTGAAATTTATCCGAAATTTATTTGTTCATTTAATAAAAGGATAAAACTAGTTCATGCCGGCTTTACTATTAATTAGACTTTCCTAAGTTTCATTTGCCTGGTTCCTCAATCAAGTAATTATCTGGTTTATGTGAATAATTATAAGATTTATTAGAGTGTAGAGTTAAGATTTAAGTTATAGTTTATTATGTGTATAGAGTCATAGAGTTTTTTCATTTTGGAACAAAAAAATAGAAGTTTCATTAATTATATGTTTCAAAGTTTAGATTTAGCCGCACAAACTTGAGTCACTTATGCCCTATATAGAACGACAAAGGTTCAAATTCACTTCTGGAATAATAAATTCATTGATAATGTTGCACCTACACTTATATCGCTTCGAGCTAATAATTAATACGTATTAGAGATACTAATAGTAACATTAAAAATATGATACTTATTTTTTTGGAGATTTGTATTAATTTACCATTACTAATATAATAGTTGGTATTTTATTCTTATTTCATACTCAAAACGAAAAAGAAAAAATTCCTCATAGTTTATAAGGGTTAAACTCTACTAATAAAAAACCACTTCAACCATCCCAAGTACTCACTCACCTTTCGCAATGTAGGAGAATTAAACTTATGTCCCATATATCTGAGCGAATGAAACCTTTATATTATTGAGCTAAACTCTCTTTGATCCTATTAATAATTGATTTGAGATGGTTATTAAACTTTTCATAATGGATTCCAAAATGTAACTCTCCATCAAATTTATTTTCTTAATATTATAAACAAATTTTAAATGAAGGCATCAATAACAACAAAAGCACATGCAAACTCCAACATCCTATCTCATCATCATAATAATTAAATAAACAACATATACGAGTCAAGAATCCAAAGATGACTAATTAAACAACCAAGTCCTTGTAAAAGATCTCTTTGAACCGAGCCATGTTTTCAGGTTCAAACGCAAAGGCAATGGAAACCCCACCTCTGTTCCCAGGGCTACGCATCACGTATGCCTGGCTTGGAAATCGCATGGAAGCCCGGCACATGAAACAAGGCTCACCCCATCCGAAATCAGCATCATAAATGGGCAAGCCCAACCAACTGATACAAAGGAAGTCCTCAGGCGCCATGGCTCTTGATCCTAGCACCATGTTCTTGTTATCTTTGTTCACCTCCAAGAAGTCCACCAGTGAACGTAAGTACTTATCGTCGAGTTTCGACACTGATTCTTCGATCTTTGCAGTTCCCACCCCGAATGGGTTCGATATCAAGTCTTTAACCGACAAGCTCAAAGATAAACTTAGTATTGCATTACCTGTCAAAGATTATTCAGTTTCCATGCATATATATTATATGAGCTCAATTCAATCCAAAAACTTAAATTCATGAAACATAAAAATAATCGCTTAATTAAGTTCACAAAATAAGAGGTGTGTACTTATACATTGAAATTTTATAAATAAATGATTTATTTGCTGCAAAAGTCCGAACATATATACAAAGTGGAATAAAAATTGAGAAAATAAAATGACAAACAGACGCATGTATATCTTGTTCTTTTTATATAAATTAAAATCTATCAGTTAATTAATTACCAATCATTAAATTTTTACAAAAAAAAAAAATAAATAACAACAAGAATACCAACGATCCACTCATTATATATATCACTCATCATCATCAACACTATCAAGAACGGAAATGAACTTATCTTTCTGGATTTCAGAAACAGAGAAGTGCTTGGTGTTGCCCCTATACATACAACTACAAAATTATAATTAAATAACAAAACCTAGTTCCTACTTTAAATCCTGTAAAAATATATATATATATATAGATTACATAAACAATTAGGCACCGTAAAAATTAAACCAGGGACCTGGTTGGTTTTGAAACTTGTGCAAGTTGAGTATAAGCAAAATGGTTGGAGGGAAAACATAAATTACCAAGATACCCTCTTGGGAGAGGTGGGTCAAGCCTTCGACGAGCATCGGCGGCCATGTACATCCTCACATGCTTATCATGGCTCGAGCTCAACCCTCTCGCCTCGCACACCGAGCGCCACAAATGCACACCCACTGCCTTAAACGTGCTCAACCCTTTCCACCCTCCTTTCAGTTTCAGTGCGCCCAACTGCTCTTTACTTATCCTCAATATCGCAGTCTCGCACTTGTCCGAATCCCCAAGAGAAGGTCTCTTGCAGTAAAGATCACTCGTGTAATCCTCATGCTCACAAACAACACTCGGCGGCGTCCGAGCTCTGAGCGCACTCCGATTAAGAAACGGTTTCACAACATCCTCCTCCGCTATACCACGCGCAATCTCCGACCACGCGTTGATGAAGTGCAGTGCCGCCACTCCGTCCGTCACGTTGTGGTGTGTCGCGCACCCCAAACAAACTCCGCCGCATTTAAAAAATGTCACCTAATTAAATTTTATTATATATATATATATATATATATATATATATATATATATATATATATATATATATATATATATTTTGCATGTTAAGTTGCATGACATGAAATATAAGAAAGTGGTGTACGTACGTACGTGCAGTATTTAGTACACCTGGAATAGCATCAAGATGGGTGATCTCTCAGGATCAGTGACGGACGGGACGAGGAGCTCGCGCAAGGTCGGTGATGGTCGGAAGTCGCCGAAGGCGTTGAGAGTGCAGTGGGCGCGGGCGACGGAGAAGAGTGCACCCTCGGCGTTGCAGTCCACCTCCTCCGGAAGACCATATTTGTCAAGGACCAGCCTTCCGGCTAGTGGGTAGAAGATGACTAAGGCTCTGCTTAAGGAGCTCTTAAGAGTGTCTACTGAAGAGAGGTTTGGGTTGGCACTGTTGGGTTTGTAGATATAGAATGTGGGTGCATGGTCTCTGGGAGCAAACTTATCAAGGTTTGAGAGCCAGAGCTTGTGCTTTGGTGTCTCTTTGTTTGGAGGAACTATGTGGGTTTCTATGATCTCTACCTTTGGTGCCATGAACTCTCTCTCTCTCTCTCTCTCTCTCTCTCTCTCTCTCTCTCTCTCTCTCTCTCTCTTTTGCGTCCTTTGTTGATCTCTTAATTTGTCGAGGTTTTGTGAGTATTTGAGCTTGTGTTTGGTGATGTATTGTGGGTTAACGATTAAATAGGAGATAGATATGTTTGCTGATTAATTAGAGACAAACATGTATTGAAGAGAAAGCAAAAAATATATATGTTTTTTTATTTAATAATAAATTGGTGTCTTTAATTTTTTGGAAATGTGGGTGATAAATTATCAACCAAATGGCGTAGACAAAACTAGTTTTGTGCTGTTTGTGCCCCATTATTTGGGTTTCCATGAGCAAATAAGATCAGTGGGCAAAAATAATATTATCTATGTGACAGAAAACTGCCAAACAACTTTGAATCCAATAAAAACATGCCCCCACATGCATGCATATATACACTATAGTAAAATTACACTTATGGGTATAATAACAAAAATCCGGCTGTATGTGTTTGTATAATTGAAAGAGTGATTATTCAAGTGTTTCAATAATTTGGATCTATAGGCAGGACTGGAATGGAAAGAACTGCAATGTACCTCATATTTTTTTATCTCCTTTTTTTTATTGATGTGGACAAGAGAGCCTATGTGCCTTAAATCTTCAACATTAATGTATTTTGAAAAGGACAAATCAGATTCAATCGCACCATATACAAAAACAAGAGTGGTAGTAGTCACTGGATACTCTTCAAATACATTTTCTATAATTGATAAAAAATCATGTCCTACAAAATGTATTACTTATAACCTTGGTTATGTTCTTCAGAAAATACTCTGTATATTAACTCAAGAAGAAGAAGAACAACAAAGGGATCTAATAACTGAGATGCAAGAACAACTGATGCACTTCTCTCTTTCTATATATTTTTCACATAGAGCATATTAAACATATATATGTCACTCAGCTGCTACTCTCTTTCAAAGCTTACCATCATACATATATTCTCGCACATACATACAACATACTTAACCTTTTTACAGTACACTTAAACAGCTAAGCTTCTTAATTACACTGTAACACTCCTTGCTAGCAATCATACTCCTAATGTGCAGCTTCATGCAGGATCTCTAGATCTTTCTCCATGCTCCTAAGTCATC